>CM053788.1:11902500-12345000 GCA_028749045.1 Cupressus sempervirens
TTGAACTATGAGAGTTGGAACCTTTATTTGAGCCAAATGGGTATCCAAAAATGCAAAGACATAAAATAGAAACTAAGTCTAAGTACATTTTTTTTTTTGGGTGACACAGGATTGCCCTTATACCTCTGGATGCTCCTGCATCAGACACCCAGGGTAGATTGAAAAGTGACCCTGTCACTTTATGGATAGTAGAGGAAATCCCAAATCGGAAACCTCAGCTGCTGAAATCCAAGTTGAGTCTTCGATCGGTCGTCCTTTCCATTTGACCAAACACTCTTCATACTGCCTGTTTCTGGTACTCCTACCCACACGATGATCTAGAATGTCTTCTATCTCCTCCTTCTTAGAAGTAGGAATTGGGCATGGCTCTAAAACCATCTCCTCATCTGCACCATCATCATGATACTCTGTTAAATCTGAAATGTTGAAAATGGGAGAAATGTGAATACCATCTGGCAGCTCCACCTCATATGCATTTCCTGAGTTATGTTTCCTCAAAACTTTGCAGGGGCCAAATTTCTTCATTTTCAACTTGTTGTAAGTACCAACTGGAAATCTTTCTTTTCGTAAGTGCACCATGACAAGATCCCCTACTTGGAATTCCTTATGTCTTCTCCTTTGATCAGCCCTAGCTTTATACTCTTGATTCATCTTGATAATGTGTGCTTGAACCTCCTCATGTAGACGCTTGATGTGTTCAGCAAATTCCTCAGCTTCAGCACTTGTTCTCTCCCCTTGTTCTATCTTCCTCAATTCTGGTGCAGTCCTTGGGCTATTCCCATATACAATTTGAAATGGTGATTTTCCAGTACTCCTATTTACAGAGTTATTATAAGCAAACTCTGCCTGTGGTAGAATCAAATCCCATCCCTTGGGCTTATCCCCAACTAAACATCTCAGCAAATTGCCCAAACTTCTATTTACCACTTCTGTTTGGCCATCAGTCTGTGGGTGATGCGTGGAACTGAATTTCAAGTCTGTTCTCAACTTCTTCCACAATGTCCTCCAGAAATACCCCACAAATTTAGTATCTCGGTCAGAAACTATACTTCTTGGAAGACCATGTAGTCTTACCACCTCTTTGAAAAACAAGTCTGCAATATGGACAACATCATGAGTTTTGTGGCATGGAATGAAATGTGCCATTTTGGAGAACCTATCAACCACCACGAATACTGAGTCATTACCCCTTTGTGTCCTTGGCAATCCAAGAACAAAATCCATACTTATGTCCTCCCATGGCCTTGATGGAACAGGCAATGGCTGATATAGGCCAGTATTTTGACTAAACCCCTTGGCAACTTGACAAACCTGGCAACTCTGTACAAACTTCTTCACATCCTGTGTAATTTGAGGCCAAAAATAATGTTCTCTAAGAATGGCAATGGTCTTATCTCGACCAAAATGTCCTGCCATCCCTCCACTGTGTTTCTCCTTAATCAGATTTTCCCTCATGGAACTCCTTGGAATGCACAATTGACTACCTTTGAACAACATGCCATCCTGAATCAGATAATCTAACCACTTGGTTCTATCTACAGCAATAGGTTCTTTACAAGCTTTCCATGCTTCAGCAAAATCAGGATCCTCGGGGTACAAATTCTTGAGTTCATCAAACCCAACTACTTCAATCTGCATTGTTGTAAGCAACAACTGTCTCCTACTTAATGCATCTGCAACCCTGTTAGATTTTCCACTTCTATGCTTCAACACAAATGTATAACTCTGCAAGAATTCTACCCACTTCATATGCCTCTGATTCAATTTACCTTGGCTATTTAGGTACTGTAACGCCTGATGATCAGTATACAAAACAAATTCCTTTGGCAATAAATAGTGCCTCCATTTCTTTAAGGCCTGAACTATTGCATAGAACTCTTGATCATAAACAGAATACTTCTTCTTTGCATCATTCAATTTTTCACTAAAATATGCAATAGGCTTACCTTCTTGGCTTAATACAGCCCCAATAGCGCTACCACTAGCATCACAATCCACCTGGAATACTTTTCTAAAATCTGGAAGTGCCAACACAGGCTGTTCAGTCACCTTCTTCTTTAGCAATTCAAAACTTCTCGCGGCTGCTGCAGTCCATTTGAACTCTTTTTTATCCCCTCTTATTGTATCAGTTAGAGGTGCACATATGCCACTGAAATTCTTAATAAACTTCCTGTAAAAACTAACCAGACCATGAAATGATCTTACCTCAGTAGCAGACCTTGGAGTAGGCCATTCCAAGATGGCTTTTACCTTCTCTGGATCCATTTTAAGACCTTCAGGTGATATAACAAATCCCAAATAGACTAACTCCCTTTTTGCAAAGACACACTTCTTTAGATTAATTAACAATTTCTCTTCTCTTAGCCTTTCAAAGACACTACGAATATGCAGTAAATGCTCTTCCAAGGTCTTGCTGAAAATTAAAATATCATCCAAATAGACAATAACAAATTTTCCCAAGAACTTCTTAAGTACCTCATTCATGAGCCGCATGAAGGTGCTTGGGGTGTTTGTCAATCCAAAGGGCATGACTAACCACTCATAAAGACCCTCCTTGGTCTTGAAGGCTGTTTTCCACTCATCTCCTTCACGAATCCGTATTTGATGATAGCCACTCTTCAGATCTATCTTTGTGAAGTACTGAGCTCCACTCAAGCAGTCCATAAGATCATCCATCCTTGGTAAAGGAAACCGATACTTGATGGTTATCCTATTTATAGCTCGAGAATCTGTACACATCCTCCACTCTCCATCCTTCTTTGGTGCAAGTACTGCAGGTATTGCACATGGACTCAGGCTCTCTCGAATCAAGCCCTTCCTCAACAGCTCCTGAACCTGTCTATTTAGCTCCTCTGTTTCAGTAGGAGTCATCCTGTGAGCAGCCTTGTTAGGCAAACTAGCTCCTGGAATCAGATCTATCTGATGACTGATTTGCCTTACTGGTGGCAATCCATCTGGAACATTGTCAGAGATAATATCTCCAAATTCCCCTAGTAAATATGAAACTTCAAATGGTATCTCACTACTGCCTTCTTTATCTTTTCTAGGAATCAAAGCATAGCACATACGCTGATGTTTCATGCCATCTAAAAACTTCCTTCCATCAACAAGACAAATCCTAGCACTGCTACATACCTTTTCACCTTCCTTTTTCATGGGCTTCAATTTGTGGCGAACTCCATCCTTTGTCAGAGAGTATGTGTTTGCATGTCCATCATGTATTGCATGTCTATCAAACTGCCATGGTCTACCCAACAATAGATGGCAAACATCCATCGAAATAACATCACAAAGAACTTCATCATGGTAACTCCCAATTTTGAATTTTACTAAACATTGTTCACTTACCAGGACCTTATGATCATCTTTTACCCAAGAAATCCGATAGGGCTGGGGATGCTTCTCCCTCTTGAGCTTCAGCTTAGAGACCATCTCTTCGGATACCAAGTTATCAGTGCTACCACCATCAATGATCACATCACAACATTTATCCTCACACTTGCATCTGGTACGGAACAAGCTCCTCCGTTGTCCTGGTTCATTTTCACCACTTAGTAGGACTCTTTCATTTACCAAGGTCTCTCCTCTTTCTGCATCCTCTGAATGTGATGATTGTGCATCCTCATCCACATGAGCAACCCTAGCTTGGCCCTCAGCTCTCCTATCTATCCTTCCTTGTCGTTGAGGGCATTCAAAGGCACGATGACCTTCTTCATTGCAATGGAAACAAGTACCACAGAAGCCTCCTCTTCCTTGCCCACGTCCTCTACCTCTTCCTCTTTGATTTCCAAAATCTTGATCATGGGAGCGATTGAAACCCTCATTCCTCTGGTTCCTGCTAGTACCCTCATCTTCATTTTTCTTTTGAGTTTCATTGCGGCCTCCAGATGATCTACCGCTTCCCCTTCCTCCTTGACCGCGCCCTCTTTGTATTCCTTCAAACCTTTTACTCAGCTTCTCTTCAACTCGTAGGGCAAACTGGTATGCTTCTTCAACACTGGTCATTCTTACCAGACTTAATTCCTCCTGGATGCTAGGTCGTAACCCACTGATATAACGAGCAACCTTCTCCTTATTTGCTTCTGAATGCCCCGCTCTAATTAGGAGTCGGTAAAACTCCTCTGTATATTCTTGGACTGATCTTCCTGCTTGCTTTAACCCATGCATCTTCTTAAACAGATCAAGCTCATAGTCCACAGGAATGAACTGCTTCTTCAATTTGTCCACCATGCGATCCCATCTTGTGATCTTCTCTTTCCTCTTCTAAGTCTTTCCAGTTGAATCTCTTGCCACCAAATTTTGGCATGGCCTTTTAGTTTGGCCTTTGCAAACTTAACCCTATCTGGGTCCCTTATATCCTCATATTCAAAGTATTCGTCCAGTTCATTGATCCAATCAATCAACTCATCTGGTTTCAAATTTCCCGAAAATATACCCACTTCAATTGTAGGTCTTTTCCCAAACCTAGAAATGGTCCTAAAAAGCCTTTCCTCTACAGGATTCAGAACTTCCCCGTCAACTTCCATTACTTCCTCTTCATTGTCATCCTCACTATTGTCATCTGCGGCAATATTTGCTCCTCTACGAAGCTCCTCTTGCAATGCTTGTACCTGTCTCTGGAGGGCTCTAACCTCCTCTGGATCAATAGCTCTGGCCCTTCCACCACGCTCTCTTCGTGGAGGCATCTTCTAACTCAAACCCACAACCACACAGTCCTGGTGCAAACTGCCTCACAGTCGGCGCTCTATCTACACACTTAGGAAAACCGGCTCTGATACCACTTGATGGGGACACAACCCAACAACCAGAATAGACACAATAGAAAGGGGAAATTATATTAACTGAGAAAATAAGCTGGTACAAACAATGCAGAGAAAATAAACTCAAAACATGCCCTGCGGGCTTACAATAGCATAAATCTGGAGAATATTTCTCCTTTTAGCACCTCCTCTCAAGCTCCAATCCGAACTGCCTTTTACAATGCCAAAAATCTCCTTAAATAGACCCCGGAGGGTTAAGGACTAGGAGTACATTCTAGAAAGTGCTAGTAGGCATCCACCGACAAAATAGAAGGTTCTGGAAGCTGCGTGAGAAGTCGGTGCAATTCTAGAAGAATCCAGAAACGGTAGCCAAACTTCCGGGAGGCATAACTTTTGAACCGTAACTCCGATTGACGAACCGTTTACATTTTCAGAAAGCTCTAGAAGCGCTCTATAGCCCTATGGATAGCTTCGCTCGTCCCCATTTTTCGACCCTTTTTGAGGTCATTTAATGCCCCAAACCTGACTTTGAAGCATCCTTAGGGGGTCTCCAAAACTCGAAAAACTGCAATAACTTTCAAACCGTGGGGCCTTTTGACCTAATTCTTTTTCTGGAATGCTCTAAATCTCGATTACATTCATCTGGCCAAGTCGCACCTTCTAGGTCACCAAAATGATGGTCAAATTGCATGCTCCTATTTTTTCGAGATTTTCAAATGCACTGATAGTTGAACTATGAGAGTTGGAACCTTTATTTGAGCCAAATGGGTATCCAAAAATGCAAAGACATAAAATAGAAACTAAGTCTAAGTACATTTTTTTTTTGGGTGACACAGGATTGCCCTTATACCTCTGGATGCTCCTGCATCAGATGGCGAAGAGTTGTATTAGGTGAGTAAAGCTCACCAATGGTTATAGGAATACAACTACATCAAAAAAATTAGAAACTAGAACTACATATTCATTAGGGTAAGTACACTAGTACATTTGAGACCATTTTTTGACCATTATTGGTCAAAATTTTGACCCAATTTTTTACCAAACTTCGACCAACTTCGACCAACCCATTGGTCAAAATTTTTTCAGTTGAAATTTTGACCAACCTTCTAGTTGGTCAAAATTTCAACCAATACGTTGGTCGAAAAACCTCCATAGCCATGGTGCAAGTTTTGCCAAGAATTGGTCGAAATTTCGACCAATGAAGATAGAAAATTTTGACCAATAAAGGTAGAAATTTTGACCAATGATGGAAAAAATTTGACCAATAAAGGTAAAAATTTCGACCAATGAAGGTCAAGAATTTCGACCGATAAAGGTAGAAATTACAACCAATGAAGGTCAAAAATTTTGACCAATGAAGGTAGAAATTTTGACCAATGAAGGTCAAAAATTTTGACCAATGAAGGTAGAAATTTCTACCAACAGGTAGGTGTAAATTTTTTTTCAGGCATTCTATAAAACAGTTACATGCCTTGCATATGATATGACATTTTGCATGCATCCTGCACTCTCTCATCTGGTTGATGATGGATTACGGAGAGTGATCTGAAACCATGATGCTAAAAAACACACACAATCAAATCCAAAATGAACTTGCATTACAAATAGATTGTAGAAATTTGATATTGTTAATTTTGCATGCATGTCTACTAGGACAAATATATGTTTAAGTTGTGATTGTCCTGGTAGACATGCATGCAATTTTACCAATATCAGATTTCCACAATCCATTTGTAGTGCAAGTTCATTTTGGATTTGATAGTGTGTTTTTTAGCATCATGGTTTCAAATCACTCTTCGTAATCCATCATTAGTTAGATGAGAGAGAGTGCAGGATGCATGTAAAATGTCATATCATATGCAAGGCATGTGAACTATTTTATAGAATGCCTGAAAAACACTAACAGTAACTAATATGAAAAATATATAATTAGTTATATGATTGAGACAAATCATGTACCAGTGAGTTGGTCAAAATTTTGACCAGATAAATTTTGACCAATGGGTTGGTCAAATTTGGTCGAAAATTGGGTCAAAAATTTGATCAATGAAGGTCGAAAAATGAACCCAAATGCACTAGTGCAAGTATGCTCACCAAGTTGACTCTTTGAGTTGGGTCATCAAGTCACCCCACCAAAGTGCCTCATCAAGGTCACTCTTTAGGTCCGCTCATCGAGCTTGCTCACCAAGTCAACTCACCATGTCATGTCTCTAAGTGGCCTCGCTAAGTCGGCTCACCAACTTGCCCCACCAAGTTGCCACTTTAAGCCCACTACCATGTTAGATCGCTAGGCCGACTCCCCAAGTCAGCTCGCCAAGCTAACAATTGAAGTACGCTCACCAAGTTGACTCTCTAAGTTTGCTCACCAAGTCTGCCCCCTAGGCCAACTCTCCAAGTCAGCTCACCAAGTCACCCCCACCCGGTCACCTCAACGAGTTGACTCATTAAGTCAACTCACGAAGTCGACTCACCCAGTGGTTTTACCACCTTGCCCCAACAAGTGGGCTCACTCAATGTGCTTACGAACTTGCCCCATAGAGTTGCTTCTCTAAGCTCGCTCACCATGTAAACTCACTTGGTCGACATGCCAAGTTGACACTTTAAGTTTTCTCATCAAGTCACCCAACCAAAGTGCCTCATCAAGGTCAGCCTTTAAGTACACTTAGTAGGTCAGATCACCAAGTCGCTTCGCGAAGTCGCCTCACCAAGTGGCCTCGATAAGTCAACTCACCAACTTGCACCACCAAGTTGCCACTTTAAGTCGACTCGCCATATCAACTTGCCAGGCCGACTCCCATAGTCAGCTCGCCAAGCTGAAAATTCAAGTAAGCTCACCAAGTCAACTCTTCAAGTTCGCTCACCAAGTCTGCCCCCTAGTTCAACTCTCTAGGTTAGCCCACCAAGTCACCCCCACCGAGTCACCTCAACGAGTTGACTCTTTAAGTCAGCTCATCAAGTCTACTATTCAAGTACGCACGCCAAGCCCACCAAGTCATGTCACCAAGTCGATTGTTCGAGTACACTCACAAAGTTGACTCTTTAAGGTCAGCTCACTAAGCTAGCCCACCAATTCATGTCACTAAGTCACCTCACCAAGTCGGTTCGTCCACATGTCCCACCAAGTCCCCAAGTCTGCTCGCTAAGCCGACAATTCAAGTGCGCTCACCAAGTTGACTCTTTAAGTTTTTTTACCAAGCCCATCCCCTAGGTCAACTCTCCAGGTCAGCTCGCCAAGTCACTCCCACCCAGTCACCTCAATGAGTCGACTCTTTTAGTCAGCTCACCAAGTCTACTGTTCAAGTACGCACACCATGTCAATTCGCCAAGCTAGCCCACCAAGTCATGTCACCAAGTTGATTGTTTGAGTACGCTCACAAAGTTGACTCTTTAAGTTCACTCATCAAGTCACCCCACCAAAGCACCTCATCAAGGTCAGTCTTTAAGTTTTATCACCAAGTTAACTCGCCAAGTCGCCACACCAAGTTGACTCACCTCTCGCCTCACCAAGTGGACTCGCTAAGTCAGCTCACCAACTTGCCCCACCAAGTCGACTATTCAAGTATGCTCGCCAAGTTGACTCTTTGAGTTCGGTCATCAAGTCACCCCACCAAAGTGCCTCATCAAGGTCAATCTTTAGGTTCTCTCATCAAGCTTGCTCACCAAGTCAGCTCGCCATGTCGTGTCTCTAAGTGGCCTCGCTAAGTCAGCTCGCCAACTTGCCCCACCAAGTTGCCACTTTAAGCCCACTCACCATGTTAGATCGCCAGGTTGGCTCCCCAAGTCAGCTCGCCAAGCTGACAATTGAAGTACGCTCACCAAGTCGACTCTCTAAGTTTGCTCACCAAGTCTGCCCCCTAGGCCAACTCTCCAGGTCAGCTCACCAAGTCACCCCCACTTGCCCCACCAACTCGCCACTTTAAGTTGACTCGCCATGTCAGCTTGCCAGGCCGATTCCCCTAGTCAGCTCACCAAGCCAACAATTCAAGTACGCTCACCAAGTGGACTCTTTATGTTCGCTCACCAAGTCCACCCCCTAGGTCAGCTCACCAAGTCACCCCCACCCAGTGCTTATTGTGAACAAACCAATCTGGATCATAAGAGAAGTGATTAGAGATTATTATGAAAGGGTGCGACTGAAAAGAGATATAACTCACGTCATTTACAACATGACTAATCATTTCTAATGAAAGTTGTAAACAGGTAGTTCTATCATTCAACTCAAGATGATTGGAAGAACTTATTATATTTTGTATCTCACAATGATCACTCTGTAAGAGAGCATATTGCCTTTGGCACCCATTCAGTGCAAGCATATAAAGTCTACCATTAGAAACGACATCATCTTTGAGTATATTTATATTGTCATATCAAACAACTTATCACATTATTTAGAGCATAAATATAAAGTTATATCACAGACGACTTGCATATTTGCAAATTCTTACTTGTATATAAGACACAACGAATAGTACAAGGTACTGAGAATTTCCTCAGTCATTGCATGTAATTTCCTGTATATCAGAAATAGCAAATATATATCATCTTGATTGTTATGCAATCATAATTATTTTGATCTAAACCATACTGTATATGCATTTGGAATTAAGAATCATTCAAATATTACTTTAATACAAGAAACTGTTTCTATATTCATTGAATTGTGAAGAATTCAAGTAGTATCTCGTAATCAGAAACATAAGGAAATTACAACCACCAAATTATGTGACCGAGAAGTGAGTCTGCAGTTGCTCATTTTACTATAGACAACATTTTCCTAAGAAGCTTTACCCCAATTAGGAATTGATACTCCAATGATGCATACTCACAACCACTAGTTTTTTGTCCACCAGGGTCCCTGCCAATATTCAAAGGTTGCATATGATGCATGACTACTACTAGGATTTTCTCCACAAAAAGAAATTCATGTTGTCATAAAAGCTATTGTCTAGTAACATCCTAGCAAATCTCCTGCCTCTAAATTTCTAATGATGTTTGTATATGTCGGATCCCAATTGTGACGATCGCAAATAACACATTACATAGCTTCCTAGAATGTTCTTGACAGGAAGAGATCCCTTGTTTTAAAATAAGAAAAATCAGAGTCAGTCCATTTAAAAGTCAGATATACAAATATAGGTGGCACATAGTCTATTAGAAACTTAAGCTTCCACTCTACTTACCAAACATGAGAGTCACAATTGTTGTTCCGGTTATCGCCCATCCCAAAAACATAGCCATGAGGCATATGTTGCAAATGGATATAACATGAAATGTAGAGATTTTAGTTAACTTGTTTATTGATCATGTAATCAATGAATAACAAAAGCACATGTGATGTGTGAAACCTCTATCTTTATGGAACACATTCACACAATCAGCAAGGTTGGATTTTTAATCAGTTCAATGTTTGGTTTGATATGAAATTTCAAAGTCTGGAAGGAATTACTTTGGTAAGAAGTAGAATTCTGATTTTCTTGAGAACATCCACAATTAGAATTAGAACTACAAGGTTCTAGTGATGAATCTTTTGGTCCATCCAAGCTATACAGTGGAAAACTTGTATAGATGTCATAGATAAGCAACAGCATCCACTGTAATGTCATAGATGTCTGAGTAAACAATAGTTTATCCTAGCAGTGAGCTCTCCAAGTTGGAAAGAGCAAGTGCCCAGTTTCTGTTGAAGTAGGGTGATGCATCATTTATTCTTACATTGCATGGCCTCCCTGCCGTAGCAAGAAATGTTCTATTTTAAGGTGAACATCCCAAGATCGACAACCCTGCTACTATGAACTTTCTGGCTCCAACATTGTATAGATCCTAGCATGGTTACTATTAACATTTCCTATATTGAAGAAATAACTAACACCCCAATCAGCATTCCCTGTAGCCAAGTAGTGAAGCACATTGCTTACAATACTCGAAGCACACTTTGCCCCAACAACGGTCGTTATTCGAGATGTATATTCCCTAAAATACTGTACTTGCTTCCACAATGCTCGTTTAACAATACCTACACCAATCAGCAGACACCAAAGAACCAGCAAATTCAGAGCTAGATGTTACAAATACATTGCAGAGCTAAGTCTTATATGACAAAGAATTATCTACAAAATTTGTGTTGGGTTCATTTAACAGAATTTGGAAAGACTTTAGCAAGAATATGATAAGGACCAAACTTTTGCAAGAATGAGACCAGACTTTGGCTTGCCAATGAAGAATTTGATAACATAGTACTCAACGAAAAATTCCTGCAAAATATATTCTTTCAAAAGAAATTTTGACCAGAAAGGCACCTGATAAGCTGAAGGTTCAAGACAAAATTTTTTAGGAAGATCAGAGCGGAAGACACCACTTTCAAGACATTCAACATGGCCTCCAATATATGTTTCACTCTCAAGTAGATGTCCATTGTAAAACTTTTCTGGTTCAGATTGATGCTTGTTGGAACAAATGATGTTTTCCTTGAATGCCTGCAAAGGTTCATACATTAATAAAAATCCAACAATAATATCATCAAAACCCTATATTATAATGACCAAAGCACTAATAATCATGTTTAAGCCTCAAAGCACCTTTCAAAAAACCTGTGAACAAAAAGGATGAAATCGCTAAAGAAAATAAACAGATTTTTCTAGAATGAAAATTTGGGACTTGAAGAAAGCATTTAAGCATTATAACACTTAATAAGATCTAGCTTGGATTTAACCAATGTTGTACCAAAACAATAGGGAACAACCGGGAATGTAATTATTTCAATAGCCATTTCATTTACAAAAAATCTTTAAAAGTATACATTATTGAATTTCAGTTTTCTAAATGTGTGAATATTCCAAAACCTTGATAGATTTAAGTGACCCTAAATTAGATTGGAACAATTTATAAAAGATTTCAAGTCATTGAAAGATTATTCACATGAACTATAAGCAATATTTCACAAAGAGTTCCACTACCTTTGCGTAAAACTTCATCAGGGGGCATAGGGATTATTGTTGCTAAAGAAAAGATAAAAGGGTGTGCATATGTCATGTAAAGGTAATATGTTGCAACTGCATCAAATACTGAATAGGAAGCCATTGTCTACACAAAATAAGTATCAAAAGAACATATCATGGCACTCAAAAATGGAGAACAATGAAACCAGTACACTGACAAATAATTTAAACAAGCAATGTAAATAGCAATGCAATATTATCTTTTACTCCTACTAGTGAAATACAAAATGAGTGAATCAAGAAATCAACATCAATATTCAAGTGTATCATTATGACTGACCTGTGGCTCTTCCATTGTAAAGCAGACCATATCCTCAGGATTTACTTCCAATGGATCATAACCATGAATGACCAAGAATAAGTCAACAGGCTGGAATGTACATAAGATATAATACAAGCGAACTAGGAAAACTTGTCCTAGGACGATTAATTGAATTGTTAAGCACTGACATAATACTTGCATGTTTCTGATTCATTGTCTACAACTTAAAACAAGAATACATCTACTAAAAAAAATACAAATTACTCAACAAATTTGAATGTGGTAGAAGAGTGATCAACAACACAGTGAATCGAGTCTATAGGTTTGTGGCATTGACGACACTTGCTGGTTTGAGAAGAGATTCAAAAGGAGGCCTGGTTAAGGATGCATTTCAACAACAAGCAAGATCGAAGACATGATGCATGCATCACTCTGATGAAAATACTGGCAATGAATAACATGCAAACATATGCTTATTTTATAAACTTCAATGAAATATATTTTCTCCTGATCAGATCGAAAGACTGTAAGACATCACTCAAGGCATTCGCATCATGATCTTAGCCAAATTACAGGAAGTCATTGTAATCAAATTACTTTCTTTCAATATAATGGGAGGAATCTCCTTTCACAACAATTCACCAAAAACAAAAAACTCAAAACATGTAGAAAACAAAAAGTAGAGAATGCCATTTAAAGAACTTTTTCAGTGTGCTGAAGAAAGCTGGTAGGCAATATGGTACAGAACTAGATTAAGCATATACCCACCATTTTAATCTCAAACAAGACATCCACTAAATTGTTATCCTATCTTAAAACAAAATCAAGATTCATGAAACTACCAATTTAAAAGGTTCATAGTGCATTCTATCCATTAAGAAAAGTGCAACTTGAGATAAAATTGTTTGAAAAGTAACCTTCAAGAACATGTGTAAAATGAAATGTACACTTTCTGCCAAGTTTGGATCAGGGATGTTCTACTTCTAGATGAAGAGGTTCTGCAAGTCTAAAATAAAACTACAGCTCCAAAATCAATGACAATTTTTCTGTTTATAGTGTTACTGCTGCCACAAACATAGGAAGGATACATAAGAATATGCCCACTATTTAGAAACATCAAGACAGTAAGATATGAGATCTTGAAGGGAAAAGAAGAGGAGGTTCATAGAATTAAAATTACAATTAACGAAAAAAAATCATTTTGGCATATATGTGAAAATGGAAAACTCGCACAGTCTAAGCCAAGGATAAATTCCATTTTAATTTCAGGCTGGGCATAAAATGCATTCACCAAGCACAAATGATTAAATAATATCTGGAGCAAGTCTTGATCTATTTCTCTAAATTTAAGCTCCTTCTAAACATAATATAGAAACTCTAACAAAAAGCTATTTAACTATTAGAAGTTACAGTGTTTTGATAGACAGAACTAGCACCTTCAGGCCCTGGCTACCTTGTGGTAGATAATTGTCACGCTTGACCCAAGCAAAACAATCTAGGTGGCATGAAAATTTAGCACGACATTCACCTTGAATTTTATCACAATGGAAGCCAAGTTCCTACAGTCAACCAACAGTAATATCAGAATGATACAGTATCTTGACATAATGCAAACAACTTTAGGATAACGATTTACTGGAGATGAAAACTTATAAGCAGCCAAACACAAATTAACAAATCACTTTGATAGGGTCTAGGTGAGAAATTGCAAAACCTTCTCCTATTTGAAAACATAAATTAAACTTGAATTTTAAACTATATTACTTTTCATGAATAAGGGGACTAGGTAAACAACATTAGAGTGCCAGTCTCAAATAAAAATCAACTGGAAATGATATAGGAAGAGTTGTTCCTAGAGCAAGAGAATAAAATAAATCAAAAGAGAGAAATATACATACAACATTTTAAGTTTTAATTTTAATTTTAATTCTATCCAAACATAGGAAAAGTTAATTCTAAAGCTCGCACAAGTCCCAACTAAAAATATTTTTTGTAAAATAGACTTAATTAATGGGGTCGTGAGACTAAAGCCTAAGAAGCATCAATGCATTCAGACCTGGACAAATGATGTAAGAAAAGAGTAAAACATTCTAACCATAATTGAAAAACTTGTTTAGTACTCACAAGCCAGATTGCTACACAAGTTGTTATTAAATTCATGGTGATTCTTCCCTATAAAACTGATTTGGCAATAGGGAAAAACACAATTTTTGTGCTAATACTTGTCCAAATCCACATTAAAACCTTTTTCTGCCTACAGTTTTTAAGAAAAACACTATTTTTCACTTCATTTCCAAACACAATTGGCAACTTAGTGTAATTAATCTTTCATATTTTACTTCATTTATTAATTTAAGTTATCTTGGTCGTGCATTTCATATTTTATATTTCAGTATGTCAGCAACAAAGGGTTTTTAATCAACAAAAGTATGAATAATATTTTGTCACATGCTTGTCCTAAGGTCAAATGGGATAAGTATGAGTCATAAATGATCTCGGACACATGACAGAGCCATCAGTTCAAATCACCAAGAGACATGTTAAAGTGCTAAAATCAGAAACATATTGCAACCAACTTTGGTCCCTGGTGCAGCATATCCAATTGGGCACACCCGTGTACAAATCCCAGGTGACTTTAATGTAAAATATCCATCACCATCCAATCTAAATTAAACATAACCTAGCAAGGGCTTTCATCAATAAAAAAACAAAACTAATATATAAAGCGAGAGTGCAGAACACTTTAAATTCACAACATCACGAATGAAACATTCTAGTCATATACTTTCTATCTGTGAAATACACACTTATGTCAGGGTAAAAATCAGTCTTCCATGCTAGATATAATGCCCAGAGAACACAATCAAAATGTATTACTTATTAGAAAAGACAAAATAAAATAATGGTTTGATTCAATATAACTAAGACAAGATCAAAATAAATTACTTAGGCATCTGGAACAAGTTGTCTGCACATTAAGACTTTAAATGGCAATGCAAATTCATTGAACCATCATGAATTGTGAACTTTCTCCTGAATAGAAAGTAATTCAAAATCCCCAATAGTTTGCTAATTTAAGCAATTTTTATACTTGATACGGAAAATCACTTACATCACTCATTCTCATTCCATAATGATTAGCCCGTTGCTCCAGGAAAGGCCAATCAAAAAATCACTATTGTATGTCACATAAATCCCAAGTTTGACTTCATGCATATGATCAAACCACCACTTAATAAGCTCTCTCTGCATATATATCAAATTTCAAAGGAATCAGAATAAGTTTCAGAGGCACAGAGTTTATGATAGAAAAGGAAATAGCCTGAACTACCTCATTTGGTACATTGGTCACTTTGAAAATCCCTTCGAATTCTGGCTTTGGTGTGTATTCCAAATCTTCAATGTCCTCCCAAACACACTACAAAAGAAGTGGCAAGATTTTGAAAAGCCAAAGAGGGACTATATTCAATAAATGTACCATGATTGACGTAGAGACAACTAGATTCTTAACATGACAAAAGGGAGATATTTAAATACAACACAATTAAAGTCACTACTCCATTTTTTATATATTTATAAATGCTCCATGGTCAAATATTTGTCATGAAAACAAGAATAAGAGAAGCACCCGTTTTACCCAAACTTTAAACTGTGTCATGCTCATATCAATGTGATACTAAGGAAAGTCATTCCATAAGTCATTCTTGGAATTCTGAGAGGATATAAACACGACGAGCTTTTTTGGTGGACAGAAAAAACTTGAAGTCAAAATTCCAACTTGAATGTAAAAAGCAAGCGTATGCTAAAACAAACTCATTCTTATTAATATACCTTTCGGTTACAATTAGCACTATATTATTTGGTAAGACTTTACTTTTTCCCACACAATAATAAACCAAGAGACGATTATATTCTTTACATGACAAAATGGTGTGATTCTGGTAGGACAGGAGTGTATCTACATAAATGAACTATTCGTTAGTTCAGTTGCTTGTAAAAAGGTCAATTAGTTGACAAGATTCACAACCACATCACATCAATTTGGCATGAAATTCCCCTTTGGAAGCTTGCAAAGCCAATTCTTCCCATTTAACTTATACATTATTCAAAACTTATAATCTTGATTCCAAACTCTATGAAAAGTTTGGAAGTAAACCAAATCTTTGCAGATGAAACTTATTAACCAAAGTCATATCAATAATATCATTTTAATATATTTATCTTACAAAAGCATATTCAAATGAAGTGACTTCTTGTCATTCAACTTATTTACTATTCAAAACTTTTATTCTTGAAAATACCCTTGTAAAAAGTTTGGTAGTAAACCAAATCTTTCCAAATGAAACTTATGCTCAATTGGATTCTAGCTATGAGGTTTAGAAATATTACAAGGTCCTACAGTTGCCTGCAAAAAAGAGTGAATCTGTTACAAAAACAATGACAATAGAAGAGAACAAAAAAGTCTTTGGTCCCTAAAACCTTGGGTAGAATAATTATCATGTTCATGCATAAGCTACAAACATGAACTCATTATCCTTGCAAACGTATTGAAAATTTTGTAGCTGATATTTTGAAAGCACTGATTACAATTTTTGAATCATACTTTAGATAAGCTCCATCACCAATCATCAGAGAGAAGAGGGAAAATATAGTTACGATATCTCAAAACTCAGCTACAAATATCAAAACACCTGAAGACTTCATTCTTAAACACATGCAGATGTTTAATATGTATTTAATTCAATCTATTAAAAGGTGCAATTAAATGAAACAATTTGAACTTTTTTCAGTGTTTAACTAAAAATTATCCCATTGATTGTCACTGATAAAATTGCTTATATTAATTATTGTGCCATGTGATATGTTCAATCTCTTACGAACCACATAAATAGGACTGTTGTGATGTCCACAGAAGTTTTCACCTACAGTGGAAAAGCAATTCCAATAAAAAATCATATTATAACTGCATGGTAAATAGCTAACATTGTTAATTTATTCATTACTCTTTCTTAACATTTTTCTTAGAAAGCTACATTTAACTTTTTAAAATACTTGGAGAAAATAAAATCATAACTATTAACTCCCTCATGTTAACAATCATAAACACTAGTATTAACTTATAATAAACTATAAGACTTCTCAAGAGCATATTGCTCCTATTTCTTCTCAACAGCAGAGCGCTGCTTCCTCTTGTTGCCTTAGATCATCTCCCCTCTGGCCACCTCTCAATTCATGGCCAGATGTATGCTATGAGCTTTCACTACAGGGTGCCTATTTCAGTCTTCAAAAAATTATCAAATCTTGTATTGGTCCCTTCACACTGATCAATAGTGGCATAGACAACTTTTCCATTTCTAGTCCAGATAGTGATAATCAATGATCTTCAGATTTTTGTTCCCTGGTCTTGACCTCACTTGCTTTAGGAGTTCCCTGTTGTTTTGTATTTTGAAGTTTTCTGCTTCCCTACCTGTGTTCTTCCCCCTGGTGGTACCTTTCTTCTCTTCCAATAACTCGCTATAGTATCTTGTCATCTCATGATTCTCATTGACCTATTCTTGGTCATCTGCAAATGTTAATATAATTTTTTTTTTTCTTTCTGAAATGCCTACGTTCCCTAAAATTTACAAAAATGTCAGTTGTAACACACTTTGATATACACATGCAAAATCCCGACATAATATCACACTAGCTTTAAGAGAGGCTTGTAGATATAATGAATGAAACTTGTTATTTTGACCACATTTATAAGCAAAGATAGTGCACAAACTTTTACTATGGACACATATATCTCAGATTCATCTCCTTGCATAATCCCTATCTGTAGATATTTTAGAAAAGTTGCTAAATTGCTTAGTCAAGTTCACAATACTAAATGACCCTCGCAAACTTATGCTTCCAGAGGAACGAATTGGTGACATTATCTTCATTTTGATTTAAAGGCCAACACTTCTAAAAAATATTTTCCTGTCTTTTCCTAAATTTCAGATACCTATTACTGAACATTTTTCCTCAAATTTTAAGCTACGAACAAAAAGTCTCGTACAAAAAGATGCACTTAAATCAACAAATATGATATCTTGAAGAGACTTTGCAACAGCTTGCAAAACTTCCTTAGGCCATAATTCAAAGCAGATAGAGCACATACCCTAGGAAGGAATTGTACTAAACAAGCCTCTAAATGGGTAAAGTTAGAAAGCATCTACTAAAATAGTAATTGTAATATCCCCTTTTTGAAATTGCCCTAAAATCACAAATTTAATTGAAATGAGGAATGTAATATATTTATAAAGATAAATCCTGGTTTAGGTCTAGCAATGATGTTAGATTATATTTTAAGTATATTTCATAAGACAAATTATTTCTATTTAGGGTTAGGATCTAATCAACAAATATAGATATGTATACATATATGTCCATAATTATCTTAATCTATACATAGCTAACAATAATCATCTTATTCTAGATAAGTTATGCAATAACCAATCATTTCAATTCCCACAATTAATCATATTTTGGATTTGTAGAGGAAATTCACAAAGTGTGCTAAGTTATTATTCACCCTAATTAAGTCGAAAAGCATGCAGTGCCTAACCAAGACAACTTGTCCCTTGGCCCACAAGCACTAGGAACATTCCATGATGATTCCATCCCTTAGGGTGGTCTACTTAATTCAAGGCAACCCAAGTCATACAGAAAGAATATTCAGCCCACACTTGACCAAGACAACTCACCTCTTAGCCCACAAGTGACAAGAACATCCACCATGATGATTTCATCCCTTGGGATAGCCTAAATAATTCCAGGGAACTTATGTCTACCACCTCTCATTGACAGATTTCTTTCCATTCCTTTGATTGTTTATTCACTTCCCAAAACCAACCATCATGGAGATTGGAGAGGATAACACATGGGTGCCAAAGGCTGTACACCACTAAGCCAAAGGATGCAAAACATCCAACAAAGACAACTTGAACCCTTGGGCCACAAGTGGTAGAAACATCCAGCCAAGACAATTCCATCCAACTCGGAAATGTGCTTAGAGGAGAGACCTATATTGGTTCTCCCAAATCTGCCTCCATTCTCACCCACATATGATTGTTGAGATATTGAAAAAAAAATTACTTGCTGAGAATGGTTGGAATTTGCTTCTAGATCTTGAGGATTAAGGGCATTTCCACTACTAGATTTGCTCCACACCAAAGCTCCTTATTAACCCACCTCAATTTGGATTTCCAAATGATTGTCACTATTTGTTTACTATCCTTGTTTCTTTGAAAGGATGCTTTCAAGATCTTCTTCATCACACATTTTTCTTTTGCTTGGATTTTCTCTTTTTTTTCTTTTTCTTCATCTCTAGCTTGTGTACTTTTCTTCTTTTTTCTCATATATGTTCCAACTTCAATTTGTGTTTTTCCTTGAAGCAAAAGCCTTTCTTTTTAGGTTCTTCTCACTTGAAAGCATATCCATTCTCCCAATTTTCCTTGCACTTGTAACATAAATTTTCTATCCAAAAACTTTCATGGTTGTCTTCCTTATAGAAGGGTTTATCTCTTGATGATGTATTTTTAGAGTAACCTTTAGCCCTTGTTTCAGCAGTATCAAGTCGTAGGGCTCTTAGGATTGCACCTTGGAGAGTGGTAAGAACAAAGGAAAATACAAGGCCCTTGATCCATCCCAATAGTCCCTCCACAGTAGGTATGTGAGTCTCTTTTTCACTTATTCTAGTAACCAAGACAAAAAGCCTTCGTGATTCTATCACACAGTCCTCCGTGGTCTGTTCTTGCCTTAATTAGGTTAATTTTTGGAATGACTCTCCAAATGATTTTGATCAAATATGTCAATGATTTTGTAGGTAAAGTCATCAGATGATGCTATGTTTTAATGCCCTTGCATAAGCAAACCATGGTGCCACCAGTTGCGAGTAACCCCCTCCAAATGTATGCATCTTCTTCCATTGTGGGGTAGTATCCAATTTTTGGACCCATGAATGAGCAGTGACATTCCCTAGCCCATCAAAATTAGGAAGAGTTATTTTTCTTACTTTATGATCTAGGATTTTATTAAGTTGACCCGTTCCCTTCAATGGTTAATTCTTGATCCGGCCTAACAAAACTCTCTATATGGAATGTTTCTCCTCATTTCAAGGTCAATTCTTGAATATGATTCAAAGAGTTCTTCTAATTAATGATTTCATTCATTATTTTCTTCTTCTTCTCTATCTAGCCCATTTAATGTTATAAAGGAGGGTCTACACATCCTTGAGTTGACCTCAGTGGTGAACTATTGTTTCCAAAATGATTAGAGTTGGAAACCCTCCCATTGGTTTGGTTGGATCTAGGATTATTGTTGTTTGTATTTTGGATGGCTTGGAGAAGTAGTTGTCATTCTTTTATTTTGATTCATGAGAGCTTGAGTTTTTTTTTCATGGCACTCCACGAGAACCCTCAATTTGTTTGTCATTTGTTTGCCCATTGTATTGTTTTAAATGGTGTTATGGACAAATACAATTTTCTTCTTTTCTCTTTCCAAGGCATGTATTGTTTTGAATGGTGTTATGAATGGATACAAGTTTCTTCTTTTCTCTCCCAAGGCCCTTTGAACTATTTGGCTAGGTTGCATCCACAATCATTCATCCCTCAAGCTAACAAGAACAATGTTCTCCTACCAACTGCAATGTCCCCTTTTTAATTGCCTTTTAACCAAAAATATGATTGAAATAAGGAATGTAACATAGTTATCAACATAAATCTTGATTTAAGTTTTGCAACTATGTTGACCAACATGCATTGCTAGGGAGTGTCAATCCAGCCTGAAATCCAAGATTCAAGATGGCTGAGGGTTCCCTGATCCTCCCTCCTAAAGCCTTCCCCTTGGTTGATTCCCCAATGAGATGACTATTCCCCCTCCTCTTGGCGTGGCTGTGTGTTCTTGGTGATTTTGATTGATGTGTTTATCATTTCTAGTTTCTCACTTGGATATATGCCAAACAGTCAGTTTTTATTCTATGACTTGTTTTGTGTACGTTTGTTTATATAATGCTTCAAATATAAAGCTCATTTAAGTGTTTCCAATAGAAAACTTCTTCTCTAGCATAAATGTCAAAAAGAGAATTTGATCATCAAATTCATTGTTCTGATTTACCTGTTGGGAATCCAATGCAATACTGTTAAACTAAGAACTGACTAATAATGAATTAGGATTAGTTAAAAAATTGCTTGCTACATGGGACCATATTAGGATAAAATATGTCCCAAAACATACATGCTAAAAAGTGCAATCAGTTTTTGTACTCCTTGCTGTTATTTGCAGAGTTGGTGCTTATTATGACCCTACTAAAGTTAACTAATTAAAGAGACTAAGTTAGGAAAAATATAGCCTCTAAATAAATGTAGAAAGTGTGAAAGGGCCCAAGCAGTGCTAGTTGAATTCATTAGACACTATTGAATAAATAATCACATTTAGTGGTGACTATTTTTTCCACTTACTGTTTGCTACGAACTACCAGATCAAGATAAAAAATCCTATCACAACATAAGTGTGCAAAAGGAAAAGGCAAGCTTCCAAACTCCTCGTTTTTTGTTGCATGCTATCACTTACTAGACAATTTTAATTTTAAACTCAAGTTTCTAAAAGGACCTGAGTTAGAGTTTTAAATCTCTTCCAACATAAATGTAAAGCCCGACAATCAAGATTAAAATCTCTTACCCTTTCTTGTCAGCAATGCTACCACTTATGATGATACTATTGAAGTAATTTACTATCAACATATCATTAACTTAGCAGCCTCGATTAGGGACAAAAATTCTCCTCCACAACAATAAAAATGAGCAACCAGTTTTTAATTCCTTGCTCTTATTTTCAGTATTATTATTAACCACGACCCTGCTATGGCAATTAATAAAAACAAAAAAGAATTGGGTTTATTTTCCGCAGGCAACACTGCCAAAGACAATCAACATTTATCGATACACTGTAGCACGAGTATTAAAAAGAGGATTATGGTGCTTAGCTTCTAGATTATATTGTGTAGAGATTTTTACCATCAACATTTCAAATAACACTACGTGATCCATCATCAAGATGAGGGAGCAAGAGGTGTAACGGTAAAAGTAGTGTGATTCTATCCTGATGATGGATCACATAGTGTGATTCGAAATGTTGATGGTAAAATCCTCTACACAAACTAATCCAGAAGCTAAGAACCATAACTATCATGGATTGTGGAAATATGATCTTGTTAATTAAGAAGAGGAGTCAAATTAAAAAATCTCTCTCTTGCTTGTAGTACAAGTATTAACCGTGAACCTGTTGAACTAATGATTGAATAAAATGGAGAATTTTGGTTATTTTCAGCATCATGTTTACTGTGGCGTGCCCAATTAACACCAGAAATCTCCTCTTAACATAATATAGTAGAAAAGTGTAGTAAAATTTTGGTTTCCGACAAGATGCGCTCAAATGGTTAAATTGTTGGACTTCCGAAGAGGAACCTCAAGTTCGAATCCCCATGAGAAGTGATAAAGTGTTAAAATTGAGATAAACTATTAAAATATAACATTCAACTTGCTGGATGTGACGTGTGACCCACTAGACAAGATCGGTCACAAAACTCGTGGATCAATTTACAGAAGAGATGTCCCTCAGTTGTTGAATTAATGTCGAATATAATCCGAAAAAGAATACCACTTCAAAATAATGCATTTAATATCTGGAATTTTCACTCTTACGAACACTGCTATTACATCCTATGAACCTTTAAGACTACTAATTGGGTTCATTTTCTACATAAATTATATAACAAATAGCCAGATCAAAATTGAAATAAGGTTCACAAATATAGAGTGGTAAATTAGTAGATGCTTTCTCAATTTTTATATAAAATGTACACAACAATTAACGACTACTTAAGCAAATGTCATCAAACATCTGATCATATCATATGCCTTAGTTATAGATTTTCAGAATGGAAAGCTAGGGAAAAAGTATTCCACAATAGTACACATAAAAGTCCATGCCTTAATAATTTCCCCATTTTCCATGAAAGAACTACGAGAGGACCAAAATAATTACTTACCAATAACATTGGGGGTACTGCATTTGTAGCCTTCATTAGTCAAGTTGAAGTGTGAGGGCATAGGGATTTCCATTTCATCAACCCCAAACTCAACACCACTCATTTGAATCTGCACTTGAATCTGGTTCAAATCCCCAACAGTCTCAATAGCAGTCTTGAGATCTATCTGTGGGAATCCTGACAAAATGGTGCCATTGCTAACATTGGCAGAAAAATTGGAGCCATCTTCAAGCACAACATTGCTCACGCCCACCAACATCTCCCCGTGCTGAAACCCAACATAAATCTGCCACCCTTTAACTTCTTCTTTTCCAGTGTTAAGCACAGTTTCCACGGAATTAAAGACATAAGGTTGATCTTTTGCATTCGTTGTAAGAGGATAAATTATCCTTGGAGTCTGCCCCTGGTAATTCAAATAAATTCCATTGCACCTATCCTACTCTAGAAACACTTCCTATTGCATCAACCCAGACTAGAAAGTATACTAAAAACACAACACAACTGATATTAAACCCTCCAAACGTCATATTTTTGGGCCTCAAAAGAATTCACATGTTGCCAAAACAGAACCCCCAAATCATAGTGTTTGATTCAAACCCTAATTGCTCACACCATGAATACTCGATCCTTTGTTTTCAGTTGATCAATTTTTCAAATCGATTCTCGAAAAACAAAATGGGCTTTCCCGAGATCGACTACAAAACCGTTGCTCGCATACACCCCATTAAATCTTCATTCATTCATTCATATATGTGGCACGGAGAACTTTTATACGTTGACTGTAAGCCAAATGGGAACTTAGTCTGGCGTTAGATTAGAAGCTTTCAATTAGGATGTGAAGAGTAGACGAGAAGATAGTGCTTTTCTCATTTAATCGATCTGTGCATTTCGTTGGTAGTGTGAGCGTGGATTAGCAATGGATCTAAGGGCAAATGAATGTGAGAATGCACAATGAGATGAGTAGAATGGATAAGCGTATGTTGGGAGCGTTGGTGTCCTCAATCGAAATTGTGCCAGTAGAATTTGAAAGGCTTAAAATTGAAATGGGTATCGCTCAAAATCACAAAGGATTTAGAAGTTTGAATATTATGATAACGGTATGGTCCCAAAGGATTTAGAAGCCTGAAGATATGAAATGGGTTTGCAACAAATGGATTCAAAAGCTTAAACAAATGAAAATGGGTTACTCCAAAGCGATTCAAGAGCTTGCAAAAAAGTGAAAAATGAAATGGGCATGAACCAGATGGATTCAAGAGCTCAAGCCTAGTGCTATGGAAAGTTTGAAGAGCATTTTATCAAGTGAAATGCCTATCTTGACGGGCTTGCTTTCTATCTCTTGGCATCCAGCAATGTGAATTGATCTGCTATAACTCAGAAAATCGGTGCCCGCGAAAGACAAAGTGAAAGTGAGAAATGTTTTTTTGTTTTTTTGATGTATAAGCCCCGTGTTGGTCAAAATTTCGACCAACATGGGGGTATTGGTCAAAATTTTGACCAACATGGGGGTGTTGGTCGAAATTTCGACCAAAACGGGGCTTACATGTAAAAAAAAGAATTTTTTTGCCTTAATATTCCGACCAACTTAAACCTATTTAGTTAATGGTCGAAAATTTTGGTTGAAAAATGGCCTCAAATGTACTAGTGGTAGTTCAAGGGTCTTGATCCCATGGATATGGGTATGTAGGCAAGCTAGTAGGTGGAGTATGCCTCTAGTGTGCAGATGCCTTGGACATAGTTAGGTAGCACTTAACTATTTTAAGACATTATATGTAACAAGTAGTTTGCCATGAAACCTTGACAAGTTCACTATTTCCTTTTAGATACATTCTAATCCACCATGAACCAACAAGAAGTTAACTTTGAATAACTTAAGAAATAGTACCACCAAAAAATGAGTGGCCCGTACACTTTTCAAACACAATTTCTCACTGCATGATGCATTTAAGGTAAAAATGAAGTTTCAAGTGAAGTACATTTTTGATATTAATCAAACAACCTTCTAATTATTCTCAAAATGGCGAGCCCATAAATATTGTTTGGCCAATTTACAAATAGAAATCTATTTTGAAATATAGTAAAAAACAAATCTTGTAGGCTCGTGCAAATACACCAAAAAATTGTACAAAATAATATCTCAAGGAGCATGCATGGTCATGTAAACATTCTCTAACTATTATGTTTTTATAATTGTTGACTTAACAATCATATTTATTACTTTCTTCCTTGTGCTTTTTATCTATCACTGTCAGCATCTCTACCCAATTACTTCTTCCTCCCATTGTCTCAACCCTTTTAGGCTCTGTATCATCTTGACTTTTTACAAAGGTATGATGCTTACCAATTCTACAATTAGAAAAATTCTTTTCCATATCTTTGTTCTTGTATTTTCCCTCTGCATCATATATAATATCATTATGTTCGATACCTCCATAAATCTCATTCCTCTGATCAAAAACTTTTGTAGACTTTCTCTTTTTCTCCCTTTTTTTGGTACCTTCTCAAATGATTCATTGTCTAAATCTCTTTTCTTAGAGACTTCAATCACAAATTTTATGCCTTTATCTCTGCAATTCATTGGTCTAGTTGCTGATCAGCTGGGCTGATTACAAATTCTTGTAGAATTGTCATCAGATTAGGTACAATAAAATGAACAATCAGCTGTTCCCAACTAGCAAAATCAATCCAGTAACTTTAAATTTTGTAATTGTAATAGAAAAAAATATGGAATGTGTGACATTGGAGAGAGTGCTTTCCTAACAAATATATTTATAAAATTCAACTTTGGTTATGAACATTATCAGGAGATTGCAACGCTCTTACGCCTATAGCTGGTTTTTCTATTATTTTTATCTTTTGGGATAGATCGGATGATTCTGGTCCATCCCAAAAGATAAAAATAATAGGAAAACTAGCTATAGGTTAAAGAGCATTGCAGTCTCCTGATAATGTTCTTAACCAAAGTTGATTTTTAGAAATAGATTTGTTAGGAATTTAACAGGAATCATCTGATCTATCCCAAAAGATAAAAATAACAAGAAAACCAGTTATAGGCGTACGAGTGTTGCAGTCTCCTGATACTATTCATAACCAAAGTTGAATTTTAGAAATAGATTTGTTAGGAAAGCACTCTCTCCAATGTCACACATTCCATTTTTTTTCTATTACGTCGTCGTCGCAATTTTGACGGCTAGTCGTTGGTTCCACAACATTGCTGCCACAAATCTGTCTCTATTGCAATGGACAGATTCGACAACTGGTCGTTGAACCCACAACATAGTTGTCGCATAAATGTTGCACGTGCGACAAAGTCTCCGTGGTATAGCCCTCGCAATTGTGATTGTGTATTGACCCATCTGGCTTCAATTCATGACAGCTTCATGCGTCGTAGTTGCGACAGAAGCCCTGTCATCACAATTTGCGATGACAGAAGTCTGACGTCCATCTGATGGGAAACAATTCCTTTATGTGTCACTTGGGCGATGGGTGGCTGTCGCAATTTGACCCCAAATGTAGTAGTGAAGTATGTCTAAAAATGTAATAAAAATATAACATTGCAACTAACTTATAATACTAACATTATATTTATATCATAAATTTGAATTATTTTTAATTATCAATATTTTCTATTAAAAATCATTGTTTTTCTAATATATAAATATGTATGTCCTTTTTAAAACCTAAATGATATTTTTTCTTAACTTTCTAAATTGAAAATTAAACTTTTTATGTAAACATTCTATCTAATAATATTAAAATATTAATCAAATATTAATTCAATACTCAATTATTTTCTTATAACTATTAAAAAAATTAATCTTTATACTATACATTATAACATATTATAATATATGCCTACTATTGGCACTTGTTATTTGTTAAGCTCAGCCCAAGACCTCCCAAACAATAAGATATGTTTGATTAAGAGATAATGCTAATGTATACACATGCTTTTGTTTATTATCATCGTAATAAATTTCGTAATTTTTTTATATGGGTAATAGGTCAAAGCTAAGATTAATTATTATTATTTGTTAAGCTCAACCCAAAGTCTCCGGGATAAGAGGCTTCAGGCTGACAATTACTATTGTGTTGTAGGCTCTTGCCTATAAATTTCTTAGTCTGTTTTATGACTATATGTTTCTTATATTTATCCACCACAATTGACAATTGTGAATGCAATTACAAAAGAAATGATCAACTAAATCATCTACATGAACATGATGCATTTGAGCCATCTCGCTTTAAACAAGTGGTCCCATGAATTTTAAAATTCAATTTAAGCTTTCAAAATTTGAATTGTCTTAAGCTAAGTCTTTATAGTGAGAGCTTCCCAAAAAAAATCTAAAATTTCATTTTTAAGCTATGACATTTATAAAAATTAGGAATCTTATGAAATAAGTGATTTAACATAATCAAGATAATAAATAATAAATATTAATTTTTAAAAATACATTAAGTGTCCCCTAATAAGATAGATTTAGACATTGCCAACACTTTGTACCCCTTAAATTTATAGTTCTAAGAAAATGAATTGTTATCATTGATTTTTTAGGTTTTTAGAGTTAGAGGGTGTCTCTACTACACACCATTCAAACCTAGAACAATTTTCTCAGAAATTCTTGAACCTTAAAATGGATCCCAAATTCCCTCTATGGGTCCAGACTTATACGCTAAATAAAATCAATAATTCCTATTTCTTATGCTCCAATTTTTTCACTAATTTGGGCCTTACCATGTTGTAACCATGCCCACTTTCTATTCTCCCTTGTTGCTTGTACTTTTTCCCATTCTTTCCTTCTCTCTTCTTGTTGGCCAATGGTGAGGTCTTCATCAATATAAAAATGTGTGCCTTTGAGGAACCATTTGTTCCTTAATATCATGTTCTTATCGTCACTTTTCAAGCTGACCCTCACATGTTTGTACACATAATCCTTCCACCCTTTGCCAATCCTCTGTGCATGTTGAACTACTCCATACCATTCTAGTTGGTCTTTGAGGAAATCTCTTATTAATGAAATGAAATATTTTTAATGAAGTACATGATACCAACACTTTAAGCGACCAAAAGAAGACTCATTAATGAGTTTGCCAAGATTTCTCCAGGTTGTCCCTTTTGTTGTGGATCTAGGTTAACAAGATGGCCACCTTGTGAAGTCTTGGTCCCTCAAAAAGTTCTTTTATGTTGTTCACCCGTAAGGTGTCTTTGTATTGGTTGTGGATATCCTCATATGCGATACAATCTTTGACATAATGCCTTTCTGTATCCACTACCCCCTTGTTGCAAAACCTACAGATTCTTTCCTCCCACCCTTCTTTAGGGACCTTTCCTTTGATATTGACTCCTAAGTATTCTTTATCGCCATGTTCGTATGTGGGGTTGAATTCTTTGACATAGTAAGCTTTTTTCCTACCTAACTGATTTGTCTACATGACAATCCTAATTTTTTCTAACACCCATTTTTTAATCTCTAAGTTGGTTTTCAGGCACTCTTGGCAATCAATGTTCCATTTGTTGAACCATTTGCTATTTTGTTTCTTCCACATTTTCTTTCGATGATCTAGCTCCTCGTTAACCACCATTCCTAGGTCAATGATGTATATCCATATTTTCCACTTTTAAAAATAGCTTAACAAGTGAATAATTGTTGAGGCCTCCATGGGGAACATGCCTGCTTCTTCCAAGAGAATCTTGTTGGGAATCATTGACTTGAATTTGAGATTAGTGGTAATTAAATATTTTTATATTCTTTCTATTTGTCACCATTTATGGTTTGATACGCTACTCGCCCATACCTCACTTCCATAAAGAACAACCATAATTACTAACAACCCAAAGAGGACTTTTCTAGTCTTCCAATCCCACAACTCCGCTTTCTTGCACCTTTTTTGAAGAAGGTAAGAGGCCTTCCAACCCCCCTGTATTCTTTTTGATCTACATTTCTCCCAACCTATCCGATAATGGAAATTGATCTCTAGATACTTGTATTCTTCCACAATTTGTAATGCGTTGTCTTTAAATATGAAAGTATGTTGCTGCTTTATTTTCTTCAAGGAAAAGGCCATGGTCTTAGTCTTAGAGGTGTTGACTTCCATCCCTACCTCGGTGCAAAAGGTCTCTAAATTACTCAAATGTTCCCCCAACCCATGGGCAATTTTAGTAATGAGGATAAGGTCATCCACATAAAGAAGCAGTCTAATCACATAATCAGCTATCCAGATTCCTTCTCCATTGGCTTTGTTTAGCCACTCCTCCAACATCTAGGTAGGCAACAACGAACATCCTTGTTTGACCATGTTGCTCCTAAAGCATTATGGCATGTTTAGTTCTGATTTTTGCTTTAACCCGTTCATAAAGCTTATAAACAACAACCCTATATTCTTTTAGAACTTCCAATTCTTCCATTCTATTCCATAATTTATCGCTAGGGATGATATCGTAAGCTTTTGTATTTTCCTTTTCTCCATAATCTTTTAGCCCTTTTGTGTTTTCATTCACTCTTAAAGACCAGATCCAAGGAAACAACTACAAAATAACTAAGATTAAGATTCCGGGTGTTTAGTGTTTGGAGGTGGTCCCATGGGCTGCTTGGCCCTTATAGTTGTTATTACAGTGTATCTTTCATTCATTCAATCTACCTGTCAAATTTAATGCCGAGGTCCAATGCGAGGATTGTTTTCTATTTTGGAAACGTCGGACAGAAACAGCAATTTTTTATAATAAAAATAATCGTAATTACTGAGAAAAACATGTCTGTCTGAATCTGTTGGGCTCATTCTGAACGTCAAATCAGGTAAAAATAAACAGAGACACATAACTTCTACATGGGACGTCAATAAAGAGCAACCTTGTACAGCGGACTAAGACGGACCAAGAAATTTAAGAATTGCTCGCTGGTAAGTGTAAAAATCACATTTGGGTTTTGAGGCTTTCAAGGTTCTCTGGAGGGTTAAAAATTAAAGAATTTGGATATATACATTTCGAAAGATTTCCATTCTGAGAAGGGAATACAGATTCGGGTTTCTAGTTTTGCTGGGGAGGGTAATTAGAACCTGTTTGTTTTCTTGAGGGGATCGAAATGGGGGACAATACGGGCAGTGATAATGAGTGCAGTGGGAGTGAGGAAGAAACGTATTCTTCAGATAACAGGGATAGTGATAGGAGTGATGATGGCCGAAGAAAGGTCAGCAATGAAAATGCGGCCAAGATGAGTAGGAAGAGGCCTTATGAAGACGACGACGACGCAGGGGAGCAGTTTAGGGCCAAGAGGACAGCCAGGAATAGGGATGTGGTGTTCAGGGTTGTGGTGCCTTCACATGAGATAGGGAAGGTCATTGGGAAACAAGGTGCGAAGATCAAAGTTCTACGAGAAGAAACAGGTGCCAAGATAAAAATTGCAGACCCAGTAGCTGTGAGTTCATTTCCTTATACTTGTTTCGCTTATGTTCTAGTTTATTTACAACAGTGCAGGACCAGTTACCGTAAGCCACGGCTTCACTTCCCTGCATTTAATTTGTTTCAATTCTATTAATTTTATACAAACTGTAGATCCATTTACTGTAAGTGAATGACTCATTTACATATATTTGTTATGTATTTATTCCTGTTTGTTACATAAATTATACATCCTGTGGGTCACTGATTTATTTTGCCTGCATTTATCTAGTTTTTGCCCTTACTTTTAATCAGAAAATCATAGACGTAGGTACATTTAAGTACCTACTCATTTTCCCAAATTTCTTTTTTGTTTATTCTAGTTTATTTTATTTATATTGGTTAAATTTTAGGCTTGGTTTTAAAAAATAATCGACTCACTTCCCTTCATAAACTATTCTAATTTGCTCTAACATAACCTAGACAATCCTGGTATTTAATTCCGAGCATTGTGGATAGAAATCCAGTAACCTATAGGCAAGCCCTTTGGGTTTCTCCTACATGCTAGGTTTTCTTGGAATTGATTCTATTTTGTAATGGTACATGCTGTGATTCGCTCCACCTTATGGGATTATGATTGCGAAATGTTGTGGCAAATATTTCACACTTCTAGACTCTGTGAGATTATTTGGTCTTTGCGATCACAATGGCATAGTTGGTCAGGTTATTGGCTGCGACATTGGTTTCTGAATAATAGTGTTTTACTTCATGAGGGTTTAGTTGCTCTATAATTTCCCATGCCTTTGTTAACATATCATTAAATATCCAATTTGGTGTATTTTTGTACTTCATAAGGTTTATAATTTGCATTTAGTCACCCTTGATGATAATATCGGCAATCTTCAATTTCACTGTCTGTGACAAACCTTGAACCAGTCCTCAAACTTCTGCTTTATTGTTTGTTCCCAAATTTAGCTTGTTTGAAGCTGCGGCTATAGTTTTCCCACTTGAATTGGTCATGACAAAGGCCACTGCAGAATGGCTCAGGTTACCTCTCACAGCCCTATTGAAGTTCAATTTCATGGCCAATGGCAGTGGAGCTTCTCATTTTGTTTGTGTTCTATCTGGTGAGGAGATTGGACCTCACGACCCCATGAATGGGTGGAAATTCTAACATTATTATTTATATAGCTTGAAAATGGGATCTGGGCAGCCCAAAAGTTTGAGTTGGTCTCTAGACTTTGCACAGGCTTGGCAAAATGCAGCTAATACAAAACACCTCATAATTACACACACAAATATGAAAACAATGCACTTAGAGAACACACAAGTCTAATTTGATTAGAGATCTGTCGTAATTCAACATTGCATATTGCATATGATCCCAATAATTTTTAAAATTTGAATTCGAAAGTTTCAAAGTTTGAAAAATATATTGTAATACAACAAAGTTATAAATAATAACTGTATAAAAGCACTATAATTGTTTACATACGTTGATGTGTTAAAACAACCATTTAGAATATAGATTTTCCTCTTCCCCCATGTAGTGTAACTTGGTTTTTAGGCCTTGAACTAGGAATTAAGTTTGTATTAAAATGATGACTGGTTGTTTCTGCAAAAGCTTCTTCATTTTCCGCTATATGCAGCATTACCCCTTTTTTGTGTTAATAGTGATCTCGATCTGCTAACAGTTTCAATTCTCTCCAGCCACAAGAAGAGCGGGTGATCATTATTTCATCAAAGGATGAAGAAAAAGAAGATAAGTCATCTGCAGAGCATGCTTTGATCCGGATTATCACAGCTATTCTTGAGGTGATTGCCTATTTCTGCTTTGATTACTCTTGTTCTGTCTTGAAATTTTGACTGGCTTAAATTAATTCTGTTCCCGTGATTGTGGAACACATTTATAAACTTCAAGCAGGGCAGAGTTGTTATTACAAGTACACTTTTGTGATTTAGGATGTTTTTTTAATGTTTAACACTTGTAACCATGAAGCTGTTCACCCTGTATTCCTTCTGAAGGTATCAACATTCCAGTGGTTGCTTCACTATGCTGGTTATTTGGCTTTGCAGGAAAGTGGAGCTAGTGCCAACAGAACTAAAGCTAAAGCTGTTTCACGCCATGTGGGTCCAAACATGACACGCCTTCTAATTGCGGGGTCTCAAGCTGGTAGTTTGATTGGTATGTCCGGGAATACTATAAAAAAGATAAGGAATGATTCAGGTGCTTCAGTGCAGGTTATGCCACAGAATCTCTTACCATTATGTGCATCAGCATCAGAAACTGATCGTTTGGTACAGGTATTTACTTTCCACAAGGATACAGTAGATGTTATCACACTTTTAATGAATGAAGGATAGAATATGGACAGAAGGAATTCTTTCTAAATGAACTTTTATAGCAGAAACAATACTTTCTTGATCTAAATCTAAATCTCACAATAATACAATAATGCTATAATAGTGATTGAATGCATTGTACTGTGGTTCAGATATCAGGAGAGCTATCGCAAGTTCTGAAAGCCTTGGACCATATTGGCAGTACTCTTAGGTGTGTTGGATTGCAGGGACATCTTATATAGTTGTCTTGTATTCAGGCTTTGTAGATTTAGATAAAAAAAAGTCTTCATTTAATTTTTCAGGGGTAAGATGTAATTAATTTTTAATATAGTCAATGGTCCATTTTTTTATTTATCTCCAGATTTAGATGCAAAAATCACCTGCACTGTGTAAAGCTTTTATATGCATTACAATGCAGTGAAAACTTAATGGACATAAGAGAATTAGTATAGTTTCTAGGCTTACAGTATTGGCTGATAGTTGGGCCTTCTTGTGAATGTTATATTTCCACTGTTTACTTGGCTGATAATTGAGTTTTGTTATGCTTGGGAAATTGCATAGGGAAAACCCACCAAAAGAAGTCATTTCTATGAGGCCAACTTATTATGTAGCACCTAGTGCCGCAAATAGGCTGATGCTTTTTCCTCGGTCAGCATTGCCAAGAAATATTATGCAATCTGGCAATTTTAGTTCCCCACATTCAAGAGCTGCAGGCAAGGCTGTTCGTGGAGCTTCAACAATTTCAGGGGCCTCTGCTTCTAGAGTCACTTTTGAAATAACCATTCCCAGTGATGTTGTAGGAGGCTTGATTGGGAAAGGAGGTTCAAATATCTCAAGAGTCAGGTCTCTTTCAGGAGCAATTGTTAAGGTATGCCATTCTAAATGTCTCTGAGCTGGCCAGCTGTTCAATGAAAACTGAAAAAATATTACCACATATGTTTTTCTTATATAACTTTACTCACTTTTTTCCTCTACTGTGGTTAAATGTAATAATCAGATCACTGGAGATAAGGATTTTGAAACACGCACCATCTATTTTGAAGGCACATCAGACCAGGTAGAAATTACTTTTAGTTTGTGTGTTGCATCTATTTCTCTCATATCTTGACAATGGTAACGGTGGATTTTGTGTTCTAATGACCAGGTTGCAATGGCACAAAACCTTGTTAACTCATTCATAGATGCACAGCAGCAGACATGATAACAGTATATTATTTAGAGTTTTTGCTATTGGCAAGATATGTAATGTTATAAGTTGAAACTGTAAATTCTGAGAGTATAATGGCTTTTTAAATTCAAGATATCTTTACACCCTTGATGCATGTTGTTCTTAGTTTTTTGCTATTGCTTTTGCCCATGCTTTTACCCATTTCCTTAATGGCAGCATTATCATGCATTTAGGTGTTGAATATTTAGCTCCAGATGACAATTTTGATGTTTCATATATCTAACTGGGATTGAGCTTTTGTGGGCTAGAATTCTTCATCTAGTAAGATCTAATTTGTTTTGTTTATATGCTGGAAGTATGCCCCGAAATGCATAGTTGTGGCTTGTAGTTGGAATAAAGTAACTATTGTGCTTAGTACTTGTTAAAGCTTAGTTGGGCTGGGTAGTTTGGCAGTGAGGGAAGTTGTAGTTGTGGCTTTGAAGAGTGTCCTCTGAACACTTATGCTCCAGTAAAGTTTGGAGCTCTAAAAATTTGTTTGAGGTTTCAGGAATTTGTGTGAGGATTTTTATTATTATTTGATAAATAGAATATAACAAAGACAAATGAAAGTTACACAAGATAATGAATTTGTGTATCTGTTAGAAGATGTGACACCTCATCATGGGCTATCAAAATCAGACCATTTTCCTTTTTATAATGTTTAAGCCTTAACTTGTATTATGTGCTGTGCAAGAATGCGATTGTATAACAATAGTTTCCTTTGGTAAGTGATTACGAGCTTCTTGTGGAGAGTTTGTGTTTCTCAGAGGTCAAGGTATTATCAGGCCGGAAAATTCATAACTGGGTTCATCTTGGTTTAGGCACTCATGCTAGATGTAAGCATCTACAAGGATAGATTGTTACAATCAAAGCAGTCCAGATCATGGGCCAAAGTGGGCTTAAGAGAAACACATAGCCTTTGTTTAGTTGTTTGGCCATGAGGCTTCTTAAGACTTGACACTTGGCATTCTGCAAACACAGCATAAGATTCCTGGACAAACTCAAAACCAAAATGGATTGTGGAAGGTGTAGGGGCCATTGGATTATCCAGCACATTACTTGATTATTTAGTTTATGCATGCACTCAATTTTTTAAAACTTAATCAACTTTGCACTGAATTGCTTGACGACTTTGCTCTGTTCAGCCAATGTTTGCAAATGTTTTCATGAGAGTGCATGGACCATAGGATGCTCCACTTGTCTTCTGATCGCATGGCTGCTCCACTTGTCTTCAAACTTAATCAATTTTGCACTGAATTGCTTGACGACTTAGCTCTATTCAGCCAATGTTTGCAATTTTTTTTCATGAGAGTGCATGGACCATAGGATGCTCCACTTGTCTCCTGATTGCATGGCTGATGCAAGTCCAAAAGCATTTAAATTTTGACACCATCTTTGGAGTGCAGGGGCTTGACATGTTGACTTTTTAGTCATCATTCAGTATTGATGTAATAAAACACAAGGGAGAGAATCTGCCATTACTTGGCTGGATTAATTGTGGTCAATATGCAATACTATTCTAACATGGAAAGGACCTCATGCAGCACAAGCCATCAGATCAATTTCTAATTAGATAATTGGTGCAATGCCATAAGTACAACAACACTAATAACCTTCACAAGTTTAGGGACTTTGTCATATAACTGTTGATGCTATAATTGATTATTTAATTGAAAATTTTGGTGGGTAATACTACCTTTTCTTGATGGTACAATATTGATGTGTGTGCAGTGAACAATCAAAAGAATGGGCATGCCACAAAACTAATTAGCTCTCAACTGCCAATAGCACAACGGGAACATTGACAATTTCAAGGCCACTTGGAGCTGCATGTGTTGTAGGATCAAATGAAGATTAGATGGTTGGTGCAGGTTGGGACTAACAATATGCACTGTCAATTTTGTGAGGCCATTGGATCAAAATGGGATCAATAGAAACAGCTCTTCCTCCTAATATAAAGCTTTGTGCATGTAAAATACAAACAGAGAACTCATAGAACTTAAAATATCAACACAAGGCACAGACCTTCAAATAAGGTCAACAATACAGACATGGGTGAGAATTGACACAGGGAAAGGTTAGAGGGTCAACCAAGGCCTTCAATTGGGGAGACTCATCCAAGGGATCCATGGTCAAGCATAATAGTGAAAACTAGATCATTGGCTTCTTGATTAAACAAATTAAACGTTAAGAGCTTAGAGAGATACATTTCAAAGCACAGTTAACAGAGTTACTCCCTTGGGAAGGGATTTTGAAGATTTATCACGGGGAAACGAGACAATGGTTCCCTCACATGAATTTGACATATAATTCCTTAAGGAGCATATCATAAACTGAGTGAAGAGCTAGGATCAAGATTTGGGCAGACTAGTACAGAATATGGACCAAATATGGGGAAACAAGAAGATGATTCTGGGATTCGTAATCAAACTGTATATATGTAGGGTCATCATTTTTACCCAAGGCATCAAATTATTGTTGAATTGAAGAAGTGAGGCTAACATGATTTAGCTATTTTGAATGCCACCTATAGGAGGTTATGATTCTTCAGATAATTGGAAATTAGCTTTGATGCCTCATCCAAACATAGATTACAAGGATATTGAATTCCAGAGCTGCCTTCAACCAGACTCTTTTGACATTTAGCCCTATTTAAGTACTTGAGAAAAAACACAAATGCTGGTTATTGCTTCTTTTTTTATTTGAATTGCAGATAGCAATTAACATTATTTCAGTTGCCATGAATACAGCACAATAACATTTGGAATTGTTAGCGTCCAAATCCATCATCAAACACATTCAATCAAAGACAAGGTTATGCTATTTACACCAGACTTTCACTGATCAGAACATGGGATTCTCACACTATATAAACTATTAACATTTGCCCAATAGCCAAGTTCTCCAGGCACCTTCTTGATGTGGCCTCTGTAATTTGCAAGAATCTCAAGATGATCCTAAAGTCACTTCCTGATCTGTTGTCGGGAATAATTGTAACCTTCGGGAATAGTTATTAGTTAAGTGTGTAAGTTGTCTGGTACCGAGGCTAGTTGGAACGCGATGTACATCCGCCTGAGCGGCATTAGATATCAATCAGAAGGACATTGTCTTATATTGTATTGACATGAACATTAATGGAATCAGCAGTTCAGTTTTATGAAACTCAGTGTTACATTCTTTACTTTTCTATTAGGTATTAAACCTGTTTACCCGTGACGGTAAACATGACCCACATCTTTTATGATATCTGCAGAATCTTTACATCATCTCCTTTGACCTCTGCACCTATACTAAGCTCGAAGTAGTTGAGGAGCGAAATTAGGTTGTCAGACATAATCTGAGTTAAAAGTCACGAATTCATAGATAAGAATCATCTTTCTTTATCACAACTTGACTTAAATATAGCTCCTAGATAGCAAGAACATTGTATTACCCATTTAGCAATGGTATACGGACAACTTTTATTGGAGCCCAACCCAAGTCTCAGTCCTGCTTTTCCACCTGACCATCCTCACAGCTGGGTACTTGCTTCACAAGGTGTTGGTGAGGTACACAGCTGATGGGCAGCTCATGGAGTATTTATAGCTAGTCTAAAAGTGCACAATCCTTTTGAACCTAATTTATAACAGAGGCATCAATTGCTCTTATAAGTGGAGATTAAGACTGCTCACAATTACCACATACACATTCATGCTTACAGTTGCATATGCAAACATTTGCATAAACATATTCACATTCAAGACACAAGCTCCAAGTGCTCACTGTACACAGTACATATTAGGATGAACAAAATCTCTTCCATGGGCACAAACTCATGTGACTGCAAGAAATTTCTTTTTGTACCTCAACTAGGCAACACTATCTAGCTTTGAACTGAGCTAGCTATCTCAGCTTTTGCAAGGATGACCTTCACCTGATTAACATTCTTATTGTGGGCAACTATTGTCCAATTTAAGCACAGACAACCACAGAGCTCTGTTCTTTGCAAAGTGGCTGCCATATGACTTCGTTGAGGCCTTGAGACTAATTAAGGTCTACGACTTAGGGCACTAATTCATGGAGTCTTCCTTTACAGGGGCTCACACACTCTGCGCATATCGATTTTACTTATAAATAAGAATCACATCACAAGACATCAAAACACACAAAATCACTTGCACATGAAATCCAGTCACGATTTAACATACAGGACTAAAACCGTGATTCAATGTCAAGACACACAATCTCGAGTCCATAAGAACTTTGATGCAAACTTAAAATACATTGGGCTTCAACCTGGATGTGCACGGGCAAATTGTTGGTCTTATACTTCTTAACTTTTTCATAAATTCAGCACCACATTTTACTTGAGCAAGATTCTATAGTTCCTTTCTCTAACTTGCTTCACTATGTTTGCTTTCCTTAATGCAATTGTTGCATTCATGAGCATGCTTAGATTCAATAGCTGTAGTCACTTGTTATCTTCAGCATTGATGGCATCCCAAGACCTTTAGTTTCAGATTTTATTGTTCATTGAGCATTGTCTTCGTTAGTTATGAAATTATTTCATTACCTGGGACTCCTTGCCATACAAGTTCTTCATTCTGGTTTACTGGCTGTTTTCACTCTGGCATCTTTTGGTTGAGACAACACACTTTTCCAGATATGTGACATTTATAATTTCTTGGCTCTTTAAGCTTATTTACTAATTTGCATTATTTTCAATTTTCAAATGCTTGTTACAGTAATGCAATTAGGATTGACATTTGGCCTTTCCCTGTCCATCTTTTGTGACACCTGCCATGTTTACTTAAGGCGGGCTTCCCTGTGCACCATTGCTTGACACTATTGAACTCATGAAATAAACTTCCCCGCTCCCCCAAAACTTTTGACTTTGTTGGACTTGTCCATGTCATCCAACTTTTGGGTTATTCTATCTATGTTCTTGTTAATGCTTCATGCAACTCAAACAGTTTTTTCAAATCGTCAAGTCATTATGAAATAATCCACGTGAACCTAGTTTGGGAAATATTTGTCCCATTGACTATGAGTGGTCTGAGGATGTTGAGGGTGATCCAGAGCAGCTCAGGGTGATCTAGATCAACCTGAGGTGATCTGGAACCCCAAAGGCAATGGAACGAATGGAGATGACAAAATACTGAAAAATTATGATCAGGAGTGGCATGAGGGTGCTGAGGGTGTGTAATATCCTCCCCTGATTTGAACTTTGACTTGTAGAAATTTAACTTAAGGAATATTGTCAAACACTTTGTATGCAAACTCATAAAGCTGATTTTCTCAATAAATTGCTTTCCAATGAGTAGATTTACGAACAACTATGAAGTGACATTAAAATGCATAATACACATCATAACATTTTCACAAACACTTGGCACACATTCAACAATATATGAAAAATCTGGAAACTCTTTCAATCTGCTGATAAAAGGTGATTTTTAAATGTAGATGTGCATTTACAGCTGTCTTAAAGGCTGCAACAACTATTAAGACTTGTATTCAACAATTATTATGCAAAGTATCAAAATTTGACAGAAGAAACTTGGAATTAGTTGCCGTAGTATTTTGCAGATGTAGTCGGCAGCCTTCCAAATTTCTAATCAGCCAGAAAAACAAATAAACTTGATACCAACACTGTTCACGCCGTATTGTAGCAAAATACTGTTCATGCCGACTGTAGCAAAATACTGTTCATGCGGCACTATAGCAATAACTAACTTCAGATCTGCACCTCAAACCCTTGTAAATTTCTTTATGCGAACGCCCAAAATGAAACCCAGTGTATTTCCTGAAGTGAAAACACCATTGATCCTCCTGACTGTGTCTTCCAACAGCGAAGAGAATGCTAGCAAAGAGGGATTCCGTCCTCCAAGCCCAATAATCAGATATCCAACAACGTAACATTAATCTTCATCCAAGCATACAAAAAAAAAAAAGCTCTTCCATTTCTTTTATAGTGTTCTCACAAGAGCTCAATTCTTCGTTTTCTCAATGTGGGATAAAATATAACTCCCTTTATGTACCTTATGTCTCCAATGTGTTATAAAAATAAAGGGAACTCTTTTAATTTAAATATTTCCCACAAACTATAGTCTATGCATTAATAAAGTTAAATATTTAAATTTAACTTTATAAAATGGCTTTATCAATGCATAACAAATCTTATTAATGATAAATAAGTTTTCCTGTCGATTTTAAACAATTATCATCGACATACCACTGTGACTGAATGTCTGGCCATGTCCAAGATGACTTACTAAGTATGCCCCAAGTTGCCCCAGAACCCCTCAGAAACACCTGCAACTGAAACTGTTTAGGCCAAATGGCCTCTAAGCCCCTTTAATGTCCTAGTTAGCCTACGGGACTGTGGGGAAATAGGCTAACGACAACATCATGCTATGAATGCTAAAAAGGGGACATTACAGTCCGCCCTTTCCAAAATTGCTTGTCCTCAAGCAATTTCAGCTCTGGATGCTGCAATATTTGCTCATTTTCCCAAGTAGCATCCTCGATAGGTAGGTTCCTCCACTTCACTAGATACTCCTTGATAGTCCTCCTGCGAAGCACCCTCTCCCTGGAGTCAAGTATGGTCTCGGGAACCAAGATAAGCTTTCCCTCATCATCAAGAGGTGGCAATACTACTGAAGGCACCACATTGTGACCCAATGCCTTCTTTAGGCGTGACACATGGAACACATTATGCACTTTACTGTCTGCAGGCAACTCCAACTCATAAGCTACTTCGCCCACTCTCCTGATTACTTTGAACGGTCCATAGTAGCGTGGTTTCAATTTCTCTGCTCCACTCTTCTTGAGAGAGGACTGTCTATACGGCTGTAACATGAGGTACACCATATCTCCCACCTCAAAAAACCTCTGAACCCTGTGCTGATCAGCATATTGCTTCTGCTGATTTTGTGCTTTTTGCAAATTTTCCTTCAAGGATCGCATAATGTCCTGGCACTTTTGCAAAGTATCCTTGGCCTTAGGCACCCTGCTGTCCCCAAATAACAAATCCAAAAAATTAGGAGCATCATACCCGTACAGTGCCATAAAAGGGGACATTTGAATAGACATATGGAAAGAGGTATTATAGCAGTACTCCCCTAGATGTAGCCACTTCATCCAAGCCTTCTGCTCTCCTGCAATGTAGTTTCGAAGGTACCCTTCAACCCATTTGTTCACTATCTCTGTTTGCCCATCAGTTTGGTGGTGGTAGCTGGTACTCGGAGTGAGCTCTGTTCCACATAACCTGAACAACTCCTGCCAAAAGTGGCTCAAAAATCTACTGTCTCTGTCACTGACTATGCTCTGTGGTATCCCATGTAGTCTGAATACCTCTCGAAAAAATAGTTCTACTGTTTGTGCTGCTGAATATGTAGACGAAATTGCAAAGAAATGTGCAAATTTCGTCAATCTGTTTGCCACAACAAAGATATAATCCCGACCCTGTGCCTTGGGGAGGCCTGTGATAAAATCCATGGAAATGCTATCCCACTTCTTCTCTGGTATGGGTAGGGGCTGTAGTAAACCACCCGGAAAAGAATGTTCCTGTTTGTTCTGCTGACACACAGGGCATTCCCTCACAAATTGAAGCACCTTTGATTTAAGTCCTTTCCAAGTGAAGCGCTCTCTCACCTGCCGATATGTCTTAAAGAATCCGGGATGTCCTGCCATTGGTGAATCATGAAATGCCCTCAAAATCTTCTGCTTCATAGCAGACCCGGGTACTAAATAAATCCTTTCTTTGTAGATGATCAGATCATTTACGACAGTGTATCAACTATCTTGAATAGCTCCCTCAATAATGCTAGATGCCCAACTATCCTTAGCATATTCTGCCAAGATCATCTCTCTCCAATCATCCATGACTATCTCAACAACAAGCAAATGAGGCCTTCTAGATAAAGCATCTGCAACAATATTTTTCTTCCCTTTGACATAGGCTATGTCAAAATCATAGGCCTGTAATTTACTCACCCATTTCTGTTGCCTGTCATTAAGGTCCTTCTGTCCAAGGAAATGTTTCAAGCTATTATGATATGTTTTTACTGTGAACCGGCTTCCCACTAAGTACTGCCTGAACTTAGCTAGTGCGTGCATGATTGCTAGCATCTCTTTGTCGTAGATGCTGTAGGTTCTCTCCACACCTCGTAATTTTCTACTCTCATATGCGATGGGATGTTTGTCTTGCATGAGAACAGCTCCTATGCCCTCTCCCGAGGCATCACACTGCAGCTCAAAGGGCCTGGTGAAATCTGGAATGGCTAAAACAGGACATGTACTCATCAGCTCCTTAAACCTGTCAAAACAATCCTGAGCCCTCTCTGACCACTTGAAACTATCTTTCCGTGTCAAATTTGTAAGTGGTGCTGCTATTTGTGAAAATCCCTTCAAAAATCTGCGGTAGAACCCACAAAGTCCGAGAAATCCCTTGAGTTGTGAAGTGTTCCTCGGTGGTGGCCAATCCAGAATGGCCCTGATCTTGTCTGGGTCAACCCGAACACTTCCTGCACTAATAATATGCCCTAGATAGAGCAACTTTGTCATCCCAAACTCACATTTACTCATCTTGGCATATAATGACTCCCTCTCTAGAATACTGAGCACTGTATCAATATGCTTCAAATGTTCCTCCCAAGTACGGCTGTATATCAGTATATCATCAAAAAATATCAACACAAACTTCCTCAACTGATCTCTGAACACTCTATTCATACAGGATTGGAAAGTGGCAAGGGCATTTGTCAACCCAAAGGGCATGACTAAGAACTCAAAATGTCCATGGTGGCATCTAAAAGCTGTCTTCTCCACATCCACCTCTCTAACTCGTATCTGATGGTAGCCGGATCTCAAATCAATCTTGGAGAAGTAGCATGCACCATGCAATTCATCAATAAGCTCATCGATGCGCGGGATAGGGTATCGGTTCTTGATTGTCTTCTTGTTTAGCTCCCTATAATCAATGCACATCCTCATTGTACCATCTTTCTTCTTCACCAATACTACTGAAGAAGCGAAAGGATTTTTGCTTGGCCGTATGTGCCCCATGTCAATCAACTCCTTAATTGCCTTTTCTATTTCATCCTTACATCTCTTCGGATGGCGGTAAGGTGTGATGATAACTGGCTTAGCCCCTTCCTCTAATTCAATAACATGCTCGATTCCCCTATCCGGGGGTCTCCCTGGAGGTATCTCACCAAACACCTTAGTATGTTTGGTTATTATTTTTTGTACATCAGGTGGATACTCTTGTTTATGCTGCTCTGTCATCTCAGGCATTACTCTAAACTCTGCTGCCCACTGCACCTGATCATGTCTAAAGAAACTTTGCATCCGCTTGAGTGACACCACTCGAAGTCTCCCATCTGACAAACCTCTGAGCACTATCTTCTTACCATTTGCCTCAAACCTCATTTCCATTTTCTCAAGGTTAAATGTAAACTCTACCAGAGACTTCATCTAGTTCATCCCAAGCACCATATCCTGATCACCAATGTTGACCACAAAGAAATCTCCTGTCATGTCATAATCTCCCAAATGAAGCTGCAAGTTGGAGATTTTCTTGGTACATTCAATTTTGAAGCCATTGGCAACCATCACCTTAAATCCCCTATGCTCCTCTGTATGTAGCCCTTTGCGTGTCACAAACTTCTCATCAATGAAGTTATGTGTCGCCCCTGTATCAATGAGTGCCACAACTCTCTGTCCATCCAAGGTTCCCCTAACTCTGAAAATGACGGCCTCCTGTATACTTGACAACTGAGCTATCGTGCTATCACCACGTGCTTCCTCCTGTGAAGAACTATCATCATCTCTATCTGATTCGGATGACTACTCCGAATCTCCATCTACTGACTCTTCGGCTGAAAAGTACTCCATCTGCTTAGCTTTTGCTTTCAATGGACACTTATGTGACAAATCCCAAGGCTCCCTGCAATGAAAACAAAGCTTCTTCTTTTTGAGATCATTAAGTGTCTCATTGTCCAACCTCTTACTTTCCTCCTTAGCTGGCTGAACCTCTTTATGAAAAGGTTTCCTATCCTTATCTTTCCTTGAAGGGAAACTCTTTGCCTGGAATTTATTTTTTGAAGATGAAGAGGAATCCATGTCACGAGCTTTCTTAATGGCTTCCTGCAAAGTGGGAGGGTTGAGAGCTTTAATCCACCCTCTCAATCGATCAGCTAACCCATCCATAAATAGAACTGGTATCCTCTGTTAAGATACATCTGTTACTAACACTGCAAGTTTCTGAAACTCTAAAATGTATGTTTCCAATGATCCCCACTGTTTAAGCTGAGCTAACTCCTTGAAATGGATGTTTCCAATGATCCCCACTGTTTAAGCTGAGCTAACTCCTTGAAATGGAGTTCTGGATCCTTCCTATCAAAACGTTCAATCAACCTCTCTGTAAACTCCACATATGAGGTAATGTGTGCACATCCCATAGTGACCATACCATGATGCCACCACTCGTGTGCCAACCCATCCAGATGAATTGCTGCGTACTTAATAGCTTCTTCCTCGGGCATAGGGTTCAATTGAAAGTATGTGTCAAGCTTTTGAACCCAAGCTCTTGTTATAGACTTTCCTGAGCCATCATAATATGGTAACTCAAGTCTCCCTACTTTCTTCCCTAGCTCATAGCTCTGGTTCCTGTCATGTCCACGTGGCATATGTTTCCTCCGCACATCCATATACTCCCTAAAGGTAATTGCAGCAATAGAATCTGGCCCTCCGGCTTCCCAATCTCTCCTCAACTGGTCCTGTATATCAGTAATCTGGGGCTCTGGTACGAGCTGCTCTGGAGCTCTAGGAGGAAATGTAGGAATCATGGGCCTTGAACTCATTGTCCTAGCTCACTGGGGTGCATGACCGAAATTGTTCCCAACTTGTTCATCTCCATTATGTGTCCCATCCTGATCATTTCCATTCTGATTGTTACCATTCTGATTATTTCCTCCACCCATGTTAGCATTCAACCCCATTTGACGAGCCATCATCTGCATCATAAGATCCAATCTTTGATTCTGTTCCTGTGCCCTTTGTTCTGCTACTCACTGTCCCTGTACCAAGGTCTCTAATAACTGTAAGAATCTTTCCTCTCTAGGCTCTGGACCGGCATTCCCGCCTCCACCTAATCTTGTATTCCTGTCATCTCGGTCACCCATATTGCTGTCTTGATCAAAGAATACCTCCGTTGTGTCTGTATGACTGGATTCTATACCCCCCTGTATGGATGAACTAGACTGTTTGCTTTGCAGGTCTGAACTCCTATTTTGTCTTGCTCTGGTATTGCGGAAATTATAAGGCCCCTGTCGCATGTTCAAACATAAATGCTCTGATTTTAGTGTTTTGACATTTCATCAAACACTTTCCCCTCTATCCGCCAGTTCCAAATTTCCTATAAGACCTCCACAGGATGGCAGGACTTATAGCTCTGATACCACTGTAATATCCTCTACTGATTTGAACTTTGACTTGTAGAAATTTAACTTAAGGAATATTGTCAAACACTTTGTATGCAAACTCATAAAGCTGATTTCCTCAATAAATTGCTTTCCAATGAGTAGATTTACGAACAACTATGAAGTGACATTAAAATGCATAATACACATCATAACATTTTCACAAACACTTGGCACACATTCAACAATATATGAAAAATCTGGAAACTCTTTCAATTTGCTGATAAAAGGTGATTTTTAAATGTAGATGTGCACTTATAGCTGTCTTAAAGGCTGCAACAACTATTCAGACTTGTATTCAACAATTATTATGCAAAGTATCAAAATTTGACAGAAGAAACTTGGAATTAGTTGCCGTAGTATTTTGCAGATGTAGTCGGTAGCCTTCCAAACTTCTAATCAGCCAGAAAAACAAATAAACTTGATACCAACACTGTTCACGCCGTACTGTAGCAAAATACTGTTCATGCCGACTGTAGCAAAATACTGTTCATGCGGCACTATAGCAATAACTAACTTTAGATCTGCACCTCAAACCCTTGTAAATTTCTTTATGCGAACGCCCCAAATGAAACCCAATGTGTTTCCTGAAGTGAAAACACGATTGATCCTCTTGATTGTGTTTTCCAACAGCGAAGAGAATGCTAGCAAAGAGGGATTCCGTCCTCCAAGCCCAATAATCAGATATCCAGCAACGTAACATTAATCTTCATCCAAGCATACAAAAAAAAAAAGCTCTTCCATTTCTTTTATAGTGTTCTCACTAGAGCTCAATCCTTCGTTTTCTCAATGTGGGATAAAACATAACTCCCTTTATGTACCTTATGTCTCCAATGTGTTATAAAAATAAAGGGAACTCTTTTAATTTAAATATTTCCCACAAACTATAGTCTATGCATTAATAAAGTTAAATATTTAAATTTAACTTTATAAAATGGCTTTATCAATGCATAACAAATCTTATCAATGATAAATAAGTATTCCTGTCGATTTTAAACAATTACCATCGACATACCACTGTGACTGAATGTCCGGCCATGTCCAAGATGACTTACTATAAATAGTAAGTATGCCCAAAGTTGCCCCAGAACCCCTCAAAAAGACCTGCAACTGAAACTGTCTAGGCCAAATGGCCTCTAAGCCCCTTTAATGTCCTAGTTAGCTTACGGGACTGTGGGGAAATAGGCTAACGACAACATCATGCTATGAATGCTAAAAATGGGACATTACGGGGTGATCCAAAGCAGCTTAGGGGTGATCCAAAACAACCCAACCTTGATCAAGGGCAGCTTGAGCATGATTTGGAGCAGCTTAGAGGTGATGGAGCGAGTGGAGATGAGAAGAACTGAAAAATCCATTTTTTTGTTATTTTCTATGATTTAGTAATTCACACTTTTGTAGGCCTTCGGAATGGAATGTGGGACCGGAACTGTCCTTGGTGCCTCAAGTAGAATATCCATAGGCATTGGATTTAAGTTACTGAAATGAGAGCTCTTTTAGATCTTACCTTTCCAATGATACGAATGGTTTAGGATTTCAAGCGCTGACAGAAAGTGATGACCCTGCCAAGTTGGGGTATCTAAATTCCTAGTTTTTTGTCAATTATAAATTTCTATGTTTGTTTTATTCAACAAAACTGTTCATTTCAAATTCATATGATCTGGTGACTTGGCATTCCAGATAATTGTATAGATCTACTTTTGGATTGAATAAAGATTGACTTTTGAAGCTGCAACTCTTTTTCACAAGTGTTTGCTATTGTACATTTTTTTAATCTAACAATAGTACAAGTTTCCGCATACTTCGTATTGTCATCAGAATTTGCCATTAAAGTTCACGTCACCTTTAAAATCAGAAATTTGAGAACTTAATCGGAGTACCCTCCTTGAGTAATAACAGATTATTTAAATGTATCTCGTAATGATATGGAATCAGGACTATAAATAATACAAGGATCAATTCTATAACCTCAACTCATGATTCATAGACTAGTTTAGTATTCATATACCATTATATAACTTTTGGCCAGTTTAGTTTTTTCAGTTCACAAACAACTCAATCACAACCATGAGATTTAATTATGTGGCGCTCAAGATTTTTTCTGATCACTAGGAATTACAATATTTTTTGTGGACGATGGCATATTACACTTGATTCCCCATACAGAACCATCATACAGGTTACTAAGTCATTGCTTAATATCTTTTTCTAAGTTGCAAGACGTTCAGCAATGACTGTGATACCTTGAGATGGAACTTTGGTTTCACGTCTAAACTAAATTATGGACAATCATCCGGGCATAAAGTTCTATCTTATCTTCTTTAAACTTCTATCACCTGCTCAAAACTATTGCTCTAAATTCAATAACCTTCTTTTCTTCGAATGATGGACCAAAGATCATTTGCTTTAATCCTGCAAAAACTGAAAGTGAATTAATTTCACATTTCTATATATAATTTGATAGTTTGTATCTATTCGTACAGTCGACTTATCAATTATGCTTGATTGGGGATTCGAGGAATTATATTTGAAATTTGTGAGACATTCAGCTACCTAGCAATTTCTTGGGGAAGATTTCTAGAATTTGAGATCCATGCTATATGGGTACAAAGTGTTGAAATATAACCACAAAAATATACGAGTGATGAGAAGATTTGTGTTTTATTCCAAATATTATATTTCCAAAGATGAGTACAGTGACATATTTTAATCAATGGGTTATTGGTAAAGTGAGGCTTGATACATCAAAGAGTTATGATTTAGATGTAATGTTGATTTTCAACGGTTTAGGTAAAACCTCAAACTTCCTGGGCATGTAGATCAGAGAGGATAATTTACTCAAGGTAGATATAAACGACTAGATTTTGGTTTTCAATTAATTAGTCCAGGGAACTAATGTTTTCCGTGAGGGCACACAATTAATTTTTTCAAACACAACTATCTAACAGCCTAAGGTTTGAAATGATTTATTTTTAAAATATATTTATATTCACTAATATCACAATTCTTATGGGCTGTAACCATTTTTGCTGGGGGGATAAAAATAATTTTTAGCCTAGAAAATAGGAAAAAAAACAGGCCGATCATTTTGGAAGTTCATTCGGGAAGTTTCCAGTGCCTTTCAATTCACTGTGGAAGTTTGTAGTGTTTTGATTTAAGACTGCTGCTGGCAGGCAAAAAGGATGGGGAAATTGGCGGCAAAAATAAAGGATTTGATGAGGCGGGGGATGAGGGTTTGGCTGGGGACATTCTCCAAAGTAGAAGCATCCATTGCATATGACAAAGCTGCTCCGAAAATGAGAGGGACTCACACATTCTTCAACTTTCCACTTGAAATTGTGTCTTGCGCATTGGCAAATGACTTTGTTTAAAAAACCTTCGTTTCTCACATTGTTTCAGCAAGTTTCAATGATACTTTGTATAGAAACAAATATCTGTGGAAGAGGAGCAACTGTATGAGATGAAATTCAAAACTCAGTATCAAATTTTGACTTTTGATGCAGTTGGTGGCGCTATCTTGGGCTCATTTGAATTGGATTACTGGGAAGATTTGCTTCTCTATTTTGAATCCAATGAATTCACAAGCTTGTTAAGACCCGACATTGGAGATTGGGTATTGTAAACCGATAGAGATTAGGGAAGACGAGGTAAGCTGCTCATCCAACTATTTCAGGGAGCTTCAATTGTCATCCTTAGCATTGTAACCATTTACGAAGTGCTAGTAGTGGATATAGAAATGGGGGAATTAGGCCAAAGCTCCACTTTGAGGAGACATAGTACAGAAAAGACGTAGCCATTCATTGGTAGGGACTCTTTATTTCGCCCATAGTGGCAATCCAATCATGAACCCTCCATCCATATGTTCATTTTAAATCAATTTGGTTCTCTTTATTCGGTAGTAGCAACAGCGAAGGAAGCAACGTTGTTAACTAATCGAGTGTGAATTCAGTTGATCAATATTGATATCGTTGCAAAGACCCAATACCCACCAATGAGGGAATAAGAAATATTCTATTCTTTGTGACAAACTTTTCAAAAAGCTTTGATGAAAGTCCGATGAGCGGGATGTTTCTCATTTTTGTTATATTATATATATATAATTTTATATGTTCATGATTTTGATCAGGTGTATTTATGCATATTAGGCAAATTTGTACATTTGAATTTTCGTTTTTTCATGTCTTTATATTTAGAATGTGAAATTTAGTAGCATTAAAAGTTGTCGACTATTTCAATGGTTTTAAATAATGGAAGAATTTTAGTTTATAAAATTATTTTTATTTAAGTCATATACCAATTTTTTTAGTTGTTTTTAATTTAATTTTACATTGCATTTTTTTTTTACTTTGAAAATTTTCATTTTTTCAATTATAAGATTTTATATCTGTTAAGATATTATCTTATTGGTTTAAAATAATTAAAAATTTAATTGCTATACATAGTAGTCAATATGTTTAAACTATAAAGTCACAAGGTCGTTGGTGATTGTCATTGATGTCCCCAAATTCCACATTCTTTGTCTTCTCAAACTTGACCCCAAATATGCTCTTACTTAAAATATAATGATAGAGAGGAAAAGTAATGACCAATATCTAAAAAGATGGAACCAAACTGAACATTAGAAACCTAAATCGAAGTAGATATAAAATTTGAGAAAAGAAGACACCAATATAAAAGTTATCGACATTAGCTTTAACTGACTTGTTTCCCCTCTCTGCCATAATAACTAATAACTAAAGATTAAATTCAACTAAAGGCATTCCCAATTATCCAAGGCAAGGATGTAGAATACTAAAGGAGATTTTTGAGGTCTCAATAATCGGCTGTACACTTATGCTTTGGAAGATTTGTATAGGAAAAATGGAAACATCACTCGTTTGTCAAAATGCCTTAAACAAACGTTCTCTTGTAGAATACAATGCTTCCAAGATATACATAAAATGGACTAGCCGAACAATTTACAAAACTTTTAATCAAATAAATTGACAATTGTAAAGCCAAATTCAACAATCTTTTTTCAGCATTCATCTTGTTATGATCAAAATGGAAAAAATTCAAACATGTTAATAATATCTCTACACGAGCTAATGTTAGATAAGGTAGCGACTTGAGCTCTCCATAACTCTTGTTTTGCAATGGTTTGAGAGACATTATTTGGTATTTAATTAATATGGATAGTTTTCTACAAAACAAAATTGTAGTGTTAAAACATAATCCGCACGTTTGTTTAAAAAACCTTGTTATTGCTAGAGCCAAGTGATCACATTTTGAAATTTTGCACTCTATTTTACGTGTTACAAAGAAGTATTTGTAGAATGCAACCTATCACAATAAACTAAACTTTATCTTAGCGGCTAATAATTTAGCACAATATCTTGTCGAAAACAAGTGAACTCCTGAGTTTTCCGGTGAAATTTTAATTCTACCACCGTTCTTTAGTTTTGCTTGAGTTAGTGAGTTTTTCTGTCATACGTTGCTTAAATAGACATAAAAATAAATAAAGTAATATGAAATATGTAGGCAAATAGCTTTATATTGATAACTAATGTGATATATAGAAAAGAAAGGAATTATTTTTAACATGCACAAGGTTAAAAGAGAGCCTATGTGATAGATACCTCACCCATTGATTTTTGCATTTCAGTCCATTCCTTCATTAATTGATGATGTGTGTCCCAATTGTTTAATTATTCCCTTATTGAAAAAATTGATCCAAGTGTTAGCTATCAAGATATTTATATATTTACATTTTAATATTTTAATAATTTTTTATAAAATGATTTTTTAAATTTTCATTTAAATGAAAATGTGCTTTAATTTGCAATTGTTTTCCTTGTTTACTAGGCATCACTATTTATTTCATCTGTGTGTAGTCTTGTGTTTGTAATGTGATTTGAGTTCCAATGTTTCCAATGAAATTTATTCTTAAATATGTTTCTTTTTGAGTAACTACATCTAAGATTGGTAGAAAGCTTGTCTGATTAACTTTAATCAATATTTCACGACAAGTTCTCTTATCCATCTCAATCTCTTCATTCTTGGATAGATTTGAAAGGTTGCTAAAAAACTATTTACACGTCTTTCTATCTAATTTTATGGATTAAAATGACCCAGTTTCTATATTTTGTTTTATTTTTCACTACAACACAAACTAAAAAAGCTATGCATTTTTTGAAACATTTATCAAGGGATTGCTACTTTTGATGACATTGAGCACTAACAAGAAATGCAAAACTTCAAAATTCTTGTCAATAGCATAATGCATTTAGAGTTGAGATTAGCAATAGTTCTTGTATAGATAAAGTTAAATGAGAATTGAGGAGGAGCAATAGTGCCATGAGAAGTGGGAAACATTTAATGTTTTTTAATTTATATGAAAGAAGTGATATGTATGTTATTAATTGGCATATATGTGTGTTTTGTTGTTGTTGTTGTAGTATTTTAGTTTAATGTTCTATGCAAGATGTATGATAAACCTTTTTGTTGTAGAAGTTAGTAATGTTGGAATGTTTTTATTTAGTTTCATTGAAGGATGAATGTCAACATGGGGAGCTTTAAATGAATTAGCGGGGTGCATTGACAATTATTAAGCCATTTTAACCTCTAAATAGAATCTTTATTATAAGGTACACAATAAGTGTACAAGCATTGATTTTGAGGTGTGAAGAGTTTGTCACATAAAGTTTGAAGAAAATATTAATTATGTTGTATTCTTCAATTTTTACTTTATTTAGTTTGCAACATGAAAAAAATGTTAATAAGGAAAAAATGATTAGGAGAAGGTAAAATTATGAAAATAATTTGTGATTGATTCTAGAATGATCACCTTGAATTACTCTATAAAAAAAAATTCAAGTCAAACTCATTGATCTATTGTTCATGAGTAGTGATTCACATGAAACCATTTCTCATGAGAATGAGTGGTCTACTCATTAATTATTCCATCTAAGTGATGCTCCCAAAGGTGAAGCATCAATACTACTACAAGTCCAAAACTTCATAGTTTCTAAAAAAGAAGAAGAATTAATTAGACATTTCCTTCCAAATTAAAGTAATAATTACATATGAAACAATTCAAGGAATAAAATCAAGCATCTTCAAAAAATTAAAATATCAACAAATAATGTTAAAAGATGGTGCACTTTTAGGTAAGAGCCTACAACACAATGGTAAATTGTGAGCCTCTTATTGAAGAGGTCTTGGGTTCAAATCTACTTGCAGTCATGCTTGATAAATAATAATAATAATTAATTACAATAGATAATAATTAATTTTGGCTTCGGCTTCTTATCGATAAAAAAAAAAAAAATTGGTACATTTTGTATTATTGTCTTTTGAATTTGATTTGTTTGATTGATTGATTTAAAATAATTTTTAAATATTTTTACAAATGGTGCAAAAAGAGGGTTAAAAATTTATTAAGACAGAAAGGAATACAACAAGGAGAGCTCAACAAGGAGCTCGATCCTGAGCAACAAGATCATCAAATTCTTGCACCATCTCAAAAGACAGTTGCCTCCTATCCCTAATATTCCAACCCGGATCATGACTAGATACCCATTTGGCTAAACAATCAGCAGTTCTATTCCATTCACGAGGAATATACGTGAACCTAATGAACTGAAAAGAGGAAGAGAAGAAAAGAATCTGCTTAACAACAGTAGCCAGCTGCCAACTAACATCCTCAAGCTCTTGCGAAGAAAGCATGTTCACCACTACCTGGGAATCAGACTCACAGATAATCTTACTCCATCCCCGCAAGCAACACTGTTCCACAGCATATAAAATAGCCTGAGCTTCCATGAGATTGTTAGTATAATCACCCTTATGAACTAAGAAGAAAAATTTAACATCCCCAGAACTACAACGAGCCACTCTGCCAATACCAGCCGAACCAGGATTCCCACGGGAAGAACCATCAGTGTTAATTTTCAGAACTCCACAAGGAGGAGGAGTCCAGTGCCCATCCCGGTTAACCTGACCCTTCCTCTGATGATGAAACTGCCTGGACATAGAAGGAAACCTATTAGCTGCAGCCCCATCCTGTAGATGAAAATTGAGGCGATTACAGATAGCAAGATCAACCGGATCCATACCCCCATCAAGCTCACACTTCACAAGAATAGTTTCCTGAAGAGAATGTGATATTTTCCACCAAAGATGCAAAACACCAAGCTGAACATCTTGGAATATGCGACGATTCCTCTCCAACCAGAGATGCCAAAGCATGAAAGATGGGCCAGCAATCCAAGCAGCATGGAGAAAAGAAGGCTTGGAGGGAGCAGTACCCAAGTGGGCCCAGAACTCAGGCAAAGAGGAAGCATGCCGACAAGAGCAACCCCACCAAAGGTTCCATATCTGAGTAGAATAGGAGCAATGGAAGAACAGATGGGAGACAGACTCCTCTCCATTACCACACAAAACACAATAAGAGGGGCCTTGAAATTCACGTTTACAAAGATTATCCCAGGTAAGACAACGGTTGTGAGCCACTAGCCACATGAAAAAATTGCACTTGGACCAGGAAACTTTATTCCAAACTTGCTTCCACCAAGGGACCTCAGCAACCCCAAATAATTGTCTAGTTATCTCCTGATACCCAGCAGAGACATGATATTTACCAGACAAGGTACCGCCCCAAGCCAAAACATCTGGACCAAGTAAAGAAGAACACTCTTTAGAGGCCAGAATTTGAGAAAGCTCCCGACGATCCATGTCTGTACCTCCAGGAGGCCAATCAGAAAAATGCTTCCATCTGTAACCAACAACAGGTCCCAATTGATAAGGAGTCTTGTAATGAGCCACTTTATTCCATCCAGTGGCAAGAAAAGAGTCACAAAGAGGCTGAAGATGAGGGTATATGGATAAAATGGAAGGGAATCCATCCCAAGCATTAGACCAAAACAAAGCCTGAGAACCTCCTTTACATATCCAAAACAGACCCCTCTTTACCAACATCACACCTGTCTTCAAAGTATGCCAAACCATTGAGGCATGACCTTCAAGAGGAAGTGCAGAAATAGAGCAAGGATCAACACCATGGAAATATTTATGAGTGATAATACGAGCCCAAAGTTGATGTTGTCCAGAGCACCATCGCCAATAAAGTTTAGCAGCCAAAGCTTGACTACTCAATAGAGTAGATCGAAGACCAAGACCACCCTCCTTTTTAGGCCTACAAACAGTTGCCCAATTAACCAAGCTCCATTTAGTATTACGCAAATTACCACTCCAAAGGAATTGTCGAAAAAGAGCATCAAACTCCTTGAGAAAGTAAATAGGTGCAGCGTGAACCATGCTTCGATAAGTAGGAAGAGCTTGGATAACAGCTTGAAGAAGAGTAACCCGGGCAGCAGTAGAAAGCCATCTATGAGTCCAATGATTTACCTTATCCTGAAGCTTGGTAATCAAATTTTGCCAGAAGAGATGTGGCTGCCTGGAAACAACAATAGGGATGCCAAGATAAGTCAAAGGAAGTGATCCTATCTGAAACCGTAGGATACCAACAATCCTGTGCTGAATAGAATCAGGAGTGTTAAAAAAGTAAATGGAAGATTTGTGCTCATTAACTTTCTGGCCTGAAGCTGCCAAATAAATGTCCAAAGCATGTCGAAAGGCTTCAGCTTCCTTGATCCTAGCAAGATCAACAAGAGCAGAATCATCAACAAATTGAAGATGGGAAAGAGAAGGTAAGTCATTACCCCACCGCCAGCCTTGAATAGAATTCTAAGACACCTGATGCTTAATGAATCTGCCCAAGCCTTCAGCCATGATGATGAATAGATATGGGAAGAGAGGGTCACCCTGGCGGAGGCCTCTAGAAGCACCAAATAGTTGAGAAGGTTGACCATTAATAAGAACAGAAAAAGAGGCAGAAGTAACACAACTCATAATCCAACTCACCCAGTCAGAGCTAAATCCAAAAGAAAGAAGAATACTCCTTAGGAAGCTCCATTTAACTTTATCGTAGGCCTTAGCCATATCCAGCTTAACAAACATGGCTCTCTCCCTTGAAGTAGCCATAGAGTGAATAGCCTCAATAGCAATAACCACCCCATCCAAAATTTGTCTGCCAGCAACAAAACCACCTTGTTCTTCTGAGATAATAATGGGAAGCCACCTTTTCAATCTCTCAGCAATCAACTCAGTAATAACTTTGTAAACCACATTACATAAGGCAATTGGTCTAAAAAACTCCAATTGATTAGCACCCTCTCTCTTAGGAATAAGAGTCAAGAATGTAGAGTTCAAAGCTCGAAGCATCTGCTTGCTAGCATAGGATTCTTTAACCACCTCCAACAAATCATGATTAATGATGTCCCAAAATTCCTGAAAGAATTCAACTGGAAAGCCATCAGGACCAGGAGCCTTCCCTTTAAGCATGCTAAAGACCACCTCCTCCAGCTCTTCCAAAGAAATAGGACGCATGAGATAATCATTCATTTCCTGAGTGATAAGGGAAGGAATACAGGACAAAATAAGATTTTTTTCATTATCAGCAGGAGGAGAGTCCTCGGAGAAGAGGGTAGAGAAGTACCAAATAGCCTTCTAGAACAAAGCTAGCAAGGAATTCAGTTGGATACCTTGAGAATTAACCAAAGAAGAGATAGTGCTCTGATTCCGGCAAGATTGCACTGTTTTATGGAAAAAGGCAGTGTTACGATCACCTTCCTGGAGCCAATCAACTCTAGCCTTTTGCTTCCAAAAAATTTCCTCTCTAAGTTCCCATTCTTCTAGAGCTCTAGAAGCAAGGGATTTAGCCTTGCCAAGATCCTTTGAGAAACCTCGATCTCTAATCTCCCTTGTGATGACATCAAGATCTTCTTGAGCAAGCCTCTTCATAAAGTGAAGGTTCCCAAAGCATTCCCTATTCCATATCTTGAGCTGCCTTTTAACATATTGAAGCCTTTTAGAAAATGAGAACATTGCAGTACCATATGCAGGAGCACCATCTTTCCACCAACAGAAAACATAATCATGAAGAGAGGAGTCCCAAAGCCACATCAACTGGAACTTAAAAGGAGGATGCTTCGGAACCCCTATAGCGGAAAATTTGATTGGCCAATGATCTGAACCCCTCCAATCAAGGATTTCTGAAGAGATAGTAAGGGTGCCACTAACCCAGAAGCAAGAAACAAGAAATCTATCCAGACGTTCTGAGATAGCAGCAACACCAGTCCGGCGATTATTCCAGGTATAGAGACCATTAGAAGGCTTAACATCAGAGAGATGCAAAAGAGATATATGTTGCCGAAGAAGAGCAGAAGAAGGCCCCAATCTAGCCAAACCACCATGCTTCTCCTCCAGACTTAAAACTAAATTGAAGTCCCCTGCTAACACCCAAGGATGATAAGGATGACAATTTCTAACATATTGAATACGTTCCCAAAGTTCCTCCTTTCCCACAAGATCAATAGGTGCATACACATTAGTAACCATGATTACCTCTCCTGAGTCTAGAGCAAAAGCTACCATAGAGAGAGCTGAGCGAGAAGACATCCAACCAAGAGGAGAAATTTTTTGAGGATCCCAAAATATAGCTAAACCACCCGCACTGCCTGTTGCCCCAACACACTGGCATTGGCCACGAGACCAAATACTAGAGGCATGTTGGACCATAGACTCCACAGAGAGCTTAGTCTCTTGGATACAAAAAACATCAGGGCTATGATCAACCACCAAGTTATGAATAGCCTTTTGTCTAGGGATGCTATTCAACCCCCTTACATTCCAATATTTTTACAAATGAGAATCTACAAGAATTTTTTAATTTTTAAAATAATTGATTTTTTATTTTTCTCATTTATTATCCATTAGTTTTTTACCATTTTTGAAAAGGCACACTAGTAAGTAGCAAAAATATAACATATTAATAATTAATTATATATTGAATTGTTATATAAAAATTATTAATTAATATAATCTAACATAGATATTAATAAAAGGATGAGTATGAGTATTCATGTATAACAAGGACATTATAGTCCTCAAATAGACGGTATATAATTCAACCCAAAGGATATACTTGTGAAACACTTTGTAGGTCACGGTGACTAGCAACTATAATGGCTGCAATACATTACCACATTCTTATTTTACTGCACCTACGATACACTAGTAATACAAAAATTTAATTCAATAATGTCGGTGGATTATAATCTTTGCACTGGAGGTTGCATGCTGAGAATATGAAGTGATAGGTGAGACCACATTCTTATTTGAGAATGAAGGCAAAGCTACAGAGCATGTCGACATTTCTCCTGACCCAAACACAAATGTACATGAAATTAGTACTTCAAAATAGTTAAATCCAAAGAGAATGATGTTTGGAATACATGAACCTCTATGGAACAAAAAGTAATGCCTCATTCATCACCCCAATGTAAAACCAAACATACATATTGTAATCTCGAGAATATATTTATTACACTGGGATCTTTTTGTTTAGTCATGTAAATTTGCTGATAGCAAGAATCTCGATTTAATGAAAAAGAGTTTAGTATGAAAACATGTGCAAGGTTGAAATGAATATTGAAACATTTTCAATACATTTTAATGGAAATATAGGTTTGTAGAAGTACACTTAGCTACAAAATTATGTCGTAGCATGAATGTTTGGGTGATATTTTGCATTGATTTGAATTTAATACACATCAAATTAGACATTATGATGTCAGAACTTTGTGAAAATATATATTACAATGGGGTGTTATAGGTAATGTTTGAAGAATTTAGCTATGAAATCTAGCTTTTTAGATATATATAGAATCTCCTTTTTGTACATTTTATGCAGCATTAGGGTTGTTAAGGAGAAATAAGAGCTATGAAAGGTGGGGAAAAAGGCAGAAATAAAGAAGTAGTTGCATGCAAAAGTAACCACGAAAGGTTGAGAAATCCTGATGGAGAGGGAAAAGGTAAATGGTTTTGCAAATCAGAGGAAGTTGGTATCAATAACGACAATGCACAATAATTGAAAAGCTTAGTGTTTAATAGTTGTAACAATATTGTCAAGCTAAAAATCTAGAGAGAGAGAGAGAGAGAGAGAGAGAGAGAGAGAGAGAGAGAGAGAGAACATCAAAGGAGTTGAATTATAAATTGATTCTTGTGTGTGCATGTGAATTAATCATTACTATTTTTAGAGAACATGAGCTAAAATCCATCGTCATAGTAAGCTACATAGTTTGGTTATTCCTAATATCAAATTAGATAGTGCCTTGTTGTAGAACGTGCACCCATAGGTCCGAGGATGATATTATCTCAATTTCCACATGACATTTCTCTACTTCTAGTCAGGAGTTCATAGCCCCATTAGAGTTACTTATATTTTCTTAACCTTTTATTTTATGGTTAGTTGTCTTGTAGAATTGCAGATGTTGAAGTCATTTTCAAGTTGGAAATGAAGGTTTTGTCAAGGAATGACCTTTTAATTTTCCACTTAGTGTTATTATGTAGATTAAAAACACACTAACTCATATAAGCATTTATTGTGTATTTATTAGAAGATATAATGAATGATGCCACTTCCATTTGATGAGACACGTAACAAGTCTAGACTCATATGATGTAAGAGTCAGTATGATGAAAAAAAATAGCATGGTTATTATATAATTATGTTTCCTTCTAAGTTGTACAAGGGAAAGTTACAACATCATTTCAAATCAATGATAAAAACACTCCAACACATATTGTGTATCATAGTATTATAAAAACTAAAATGATAATATATTGACTTATATAATGTTTACATTTACAAATGGTAATTATAATTCTCATTTAAAGACTTCAAATTAATTGAATTTTATAAAAACTAAAAAAAATCAAAACACTTAATCCCAAGTTGCCTATCAATTGTTCCATTGCACCTCCTATGGCTTGCACGTGCTAGTAAATAATAAAAATGCATTTATTGGCACTTCAAATTATGCATGTGTACCATTTGTATGTCTACAGGAACATGTATGGTGACTCATATTTAAAGTTAAAAAAGAAATTAATTAATTTTTTTCCTACAATTATTAGTATTGACCAATAAGAAGACAAATAAATGGTGATCTCAATAATCATTAAAATAAAATAAAAAATAAAAATTACACAAACTTTTTTCAAAAGTTTTATTTTTTAAATGTGATTGGTTGAATTAATTAAAAAGTGAAATTAAATGATTGCAATAATATTCTTGCCTTCAAAGGAACTAATTATGTTTGCAAATTAGGAATACAAAATTTTCATGTAATTTTAGGTTTTTAATGTAGATGGCAAATAATCATATTAGTGGTAACATTTATAAGTTGTGTATTTTGTATGCATTTTTTGAACATTGAGTATGAGGAATAATATTTTTGATGCATGTGAATTATTATGGTTATTCTAGATGTTTTGAGATTATGACATGTATGGAGGCATTTGTTATAACCTTTGAATTGACAATAAATGAAACAGAGTCTAACCATGTACCTAGGTGGTTAGAGTACAAGAGAGGGGGTTTTCTAAATAATGGGAGATTAAGTCAATATTTTTTTGCTTGAATCAATCTCCTTTGCCGTATGGACGCATGCATCATACCCAACTTGAAATCAAAATAGAGTTATACATATGTAATAAAATAATATGTATAAAAGTATAAGAATTGGATAAATGTTTTTTTAGTTTCATTTGATATTTCATACTCTCAAATTCCATTAGTTTGGTATTAGAGCTTGAGGAAAGTTTTTAGTTGTTTGAAGAATCGATGAGATCTATGGAAGTGAAGACTAGTAGTAGCTAAGGAGAGGATACTACTTGAAAAGTTAAAAGCAAACAAAACTTGAGAATATATTCTATATTATAGGAGAAAATCTTGTAGGCGGGAAGGAATTAATGGCAGAAGTCATCATTGATTTGTAGAAAGGTTTCAAAGAAAGTTTTGAAGTCGCTTAATGAGGATATCAAAGTTGGTGATAAGATGAATTTTCCAACATATCCTAAAGAGCATGGAAATAAAATAATTTGAGGGAGTATACATCAGAAGAATCTAGTGTATGTGTTGATCTAGTTGTTCCAAAGAACAATCACGTACTATTGGAGAAGAAGGAAAGAGGTCACCGTTGTTATCAAAGATTGGAGGTTGCAAGTTGAGTTATTTTCAAGCTAGAGGTAGTGTCAATTGAGGTATCAATAATTATCTTGGAGGCCTATTTGAACTATCAAAATAGGTTGCAAGATTAAGGAGTCAATCTGTATAAGTTGATGCCAATCAAAGCATTTGGATCAAATTTTGTTTTGGGGAAAGATGATTTCATATTTGGAAAAGGTCATCACTTGAAGAGACTAGGACACCTATTTGGAAAAGACATCACCCCTTTAGAAATGATGATTCATAGTTTGAGGGTGAATTATGGATCTTTTCACTAGTTTTTGTATGTGTTAAATGTAACACCCTGCCTCATAAACCCATGATAGATTAACCTATCTTTACACTAAGTTAATGCAACAAATGTTTTTTCTTTAATGTTCACTAAGTTAATGCAACAAATGTTTTTTCTTTAATGTTCAACATATATTAGACACTAAATCAATGCAAAAGCAAGTACTCCTATAAGCTAAGACAACATCATTAACATATGATAAGATATTATATCAATGTTCCTAAACCACTTAACTATCACAATGGTTCCAAGATGTAGTTACTTTGAACTACATTAATTAAACTACTAAGATCAACCATAACTTAATCACATGATATCACAAGTTCATTATAAAACCCAAACTGAAATACTCCTAATCCTTTAATCAACCATAATGAAATGAACATGTATCAAGAAGTGAATTAATATATACACATGGCATAGAAGGAATCAAGTTATATTTATCATATCCATATAAGAAAGGTGCAATCCATAAGATTCAATGATATATCATGACATATATAATAGCACATCTTGACTACACAAGTCGTAGGGATTACAATAATAACAAACCAAGTCATGAAACAATACAAGTACACATACATCCCCTGAATGGATGTGAAATAACAATATGTCAGAAAATACATGATAAAATCTAATGATTAAAAATATGAAAGTCTCCATGCAATGAACAAGAAAATAGAACCAACAACAAGGATCGTCTAATGGCAACAACATGAACGTTATATATCAATAGTAAAAGTTTCTTTACCACCTAACACATGGAACTCAAAAGTCCACTCCCATCGTGTTGGGGATGAGGCCTCTCTCAAAGAAAACAACCAAACAAGAAAGACTATTGTGAATGGTACATTGTATAAAATGGTCATAAATGTTTATAAGGTAGAAATGATTAAGATGCAAAGTAGATGTACCAAATGCAATGTGGGAGCCTAGAACACATATAGGGAAGTGTCATCACATATGTCAACTCTAGAGTCACTCTGGAAGTTGGTTGTAGAGAAGAGAAGACCTATTCATATTTCTCTTTCATTTGGGACAAGCTCCTTCTTCCATGGTGTTGATAGAATTCTCGTGCCAATTGTCTTCATCCAAGACACTATCCTAGTTCTCTCAATAGGATCAACTTCATCCCTCTCGATACCTTACAAAATGGTCTTCCAAGTTTAGACCAAAAATTGGTCACTCTCTCAATCCTCCATGTTGTAAACACCAAACACTTGATCAATCCAAATGTTGATCACATGTCAATCTCTAGTTGCACTTAATGACTCAATGTTACCATATACTATCCTCTTGACTTTTGACCACATACACAACTCCCAATGGTACCCTTTGACTACATAACCGCACAATGTTACTTTTCACAACTCTACTTCATATCCCCCCTTAACCCATCAAACACTCACACTCACCATAGGATTCAATAATGCCTAGAATTCATTATCATACTTTATTGTATTACTCACTGTGGTTCTCACAAATAGAAATTTCCCTTGAACCAATCCCTTTATCTCTTGATCACTCATTACCCTTATTACATATTGAAAACCTTTCCTGCACTCTCCTCCAATACCTATTGACATATTCAATCACAAATTTCCAACTCACAACTTTATTTAACACTCATTACTGCCTAAAATAAGAACTTACTAGTTTTTCCTATAAACTGATACTAAGTTGACCCCAACTTTTAAACCCGACAATATTTCTTGAATCGCTCTAGTGGGATCCTTGTAAACTTGGTTACCAACAACATACTAAAACTTGAGTAATATCCAAAGGTTCAATTGTGAGACACACTCCCCATACTAAGACTATTTTCCTATGATAGCCACACATTCACCTTAATCAAAGTACTCTCTTTCTCCATCCAAAACATGTACGTATAGTTGCATGAATCTCGGCAAATGCTTGGACATAGTTTTCATGTCCCCTCTTTAGTCTAACTAGCATAGTTATGTGAGTTAGCCTATTATGGGGGTCTCATAGGCTAGTGGTTGTGGTTAGAGACTCATATAGGATATTCAGTGACTAAGCTTGACATTACAGGTAGTTGGGAGCCAGTTTGGTGTAGCTCCTTTATTTAAGGGGGTATCCGTACATTTTAGGAGGATGTGGTAGTTTCTAGATGTGAGGTTCCACAAGACCATTCCAAGGTTTCAGTTTTAGGATTACAGGGTGTGTTCCCTAGTTTCTAAGAGTATCCCTAGATTATAGGGAAGGGTCTACCAATTGACTCATCTCATTCGGTATCAGTCACCAGTAGGTGACATGGTCAGTTTCATGTTTATTTGGTTGGTTTGGGCTTTCAGAGGCAAAATGGAAAATATTTAATATTTCCTAAGTTAGCATTTAAATAATTTATAATAAGGCAATTTATATAGCCATTATGGAGTAATAAGGGGACTATGGCTTCGTTTGGTCAGATGTGCCCTTGTGTTATAGCTCGTTGGAAAGGTCTTGAATTATTATAAACTATTTTCACTATCTAGATACTTTTTGGCACTTTGATTTATGACATTTTAATAAAGTAATGTTTTTCCTATAGCTTGGATGCCTTTGTTTGGGAAAATGTTATTTTATTATAAAGTGCAAATGTAATTCTCATTTAGGGTTTGATTTACACTTGGGAGGAGTTGTAAGGAGATGAAGACCTAATTGTGGACTATCTTTTGACATTTGAAACTTGTGATGTTGGAAATTGCTTTAGTGGAGTGGTTTAGAGGCTTGGGACAAAAACGTTAAGCCTAGAGTGTTGGGACGCAAATCTCAACAAGGATTTGGTGATTCAGTATTGGAGTTTGAAGGTACTATTCTTTGTGGCATGGATCAAAATTCTTCATAGCACCATTTATTAGAAGGAACATCACATTTAGCAAGGCAACCAACCTATTCTAGCTTGGGCGTTTCTTCCAGAGGCATCTCGAGCTTGTATTGTGGGTGCCATTCCTTATTAGCAACCACATTTTGCAATTTGGAGGTCATACAAGGGTTTGTGACAACAAGCTCTCCATCTTTTGTGATTGTACAACCCTTCTACAACTGGCGTCAGGTTCATTGTAGACAACAACAAATCCATTTGATATATTTATTTCTTTGATTACAAAAATCTAAATATTATACCTCATATGATTTGAATCATTTCCTGATTGTTAAGTGTTTTCAATATTTGAATGTTGCCCATCATTCTTAGTTCAAAATTATTTTTATTTGTCATTTACTTGCATATATCTTCAAAAACACCTTAAAACTTGAAAATGAGGAAAAAACAAAAAGAAATCAGAACTCTATAAAGTCTATTAAGAGGTAGAAAATTCTAGTCAAGGTCTCAAACTTTGAAACAAACCATCAATTTCCAAGGTCACCAGGATTGGGGATCTTTTAATAGTATACATAAACCCTACTCACCATCCTTGACATAGTTGAAGGTGTAATCCACATAAAAATTAATGGTTTTACATTTTTATATGCTTGCTACATACCCTTCCTAGGAGTTTCAACCGTTTCTAATCAAAACAAGATAACTTTGCTTATTTTAAATTAAATCAATTGCTCCAAAAGACAAGATAGAAGATTAAATGTTTGATCATCTGCAACAAATGGATCTTCAACAAATATCATAAAATTATGGAACCAACCACTAGAATCAGAGAATTATGATTGATAGATCATGTGGAATATGTAGAAAACACTTACTTTATTGATCACAACTTGATTACATCGACATGTATTCCTTTGGATCATTACAAACATATTTATAAACTTTTATACGTCCATATTTCCCTATAGAAACCACCTAACTACCCACACCAACCAACCTTTGATTGATTGTCCCCTTAATTAGTATTGCTAGCTTGACAACAAAGTTGTCAAATTAACATCTTTATACCTTTTCTTATATGTAGAACTATTCCATCATGCCTATTGCATCAAAATGGCCTTCTGATACCTTATCGAACATAAATTGCTCATAAAACTCTTAATTCTACCCTTCAAGCATATTTCATAGCCTTTTAGGCCTATTTGCTCAATATAGCAATATTTGACAATTTGGTTACAAATAATTTGACGTTTGAAAATTTGGCTTTATTAGCCTCAATTACATCATGAAATGACCTTATAGGTATCAACCTTAATATGGCACACTAGTGTGTCTTAGTCCTCAGGTGCCCTTGCATCAAAGTCTCTGTAGAATGCAACCTCCTAGTGACTATATGTGGTATCAATAATCCTCTCATACATACAAGGAAAAAAAAACTATGCAATAGCTCAATAAAGTATATTGTCCCACTCTCCTATCTTGTACTAGTGCTCAAGGTATGAGTGAGGAACACAATTATCTTATTAACATTTTATCCCAGCCTAAATTTTATTAAGTTATTAAATCAACTCACAATGAGTTACCCTGGCAACCTCTTTAGGTCCCCCAACCCTCATTGTAGACCACTTCCCCTCTATGATCCTAGATAACTACCATAATGCTCCCAAAAAAATAAAAAAATAAAACCATAAAACACTTCTCATAAATCATCAAGTCGTGAAAATCACCAAGTAAACATTGGATCATAACAATGACATATCATCTCATATAAAGATCCAAATTGTCCATCCCATATTGAACATATTAATAAATAAAATACTAAATAGACATCATTATCATTTTACAAGATCAAATGATTCATTAAAGAATTTATAACCTCTCTCTAAGCATGAAGTAAATACTACATCAATATCATCATCCAAAACATATAACATTCAAAGAAGAAGAAACAAGGTGACCAAGTAAAATCTCAACACAGTAATGGTCATCACTTTTATGGTCAAATAACACAATAATTGGGACATATAACATCACTCACATATGCACTCCAAAACCATACATAAATAATTTGTAACACAAAAATGGTTATGGTTTTCCACAATACAACCCAAACAAGAGACACAAAGCATAGAGTTCCTATTGATAGATTAACAAAATAGTAAAAAACTTGCAAGGGAGTTTATGTTGACTACATAAGGTTAATGAAGAGAAGTCGAATAAAACTATTGAAGCCTTCTTTAAGTCATAAGACACGTTATACTATATTGACTAATTGTTCCTTCCAACATAGCAATATAGTCAAGCAAATCAAGTTCGATATTAGTAATGAAAGAAACATTCATTGCATTACTACAAAAATGGTATTTATATTTAACATTCTATTTTTTAAGGAATATTTATAAATGATAATTCAAATTTGTACTGAGACAAAAGTTGAGTACATTACCCATTCATTCACCAACCATCTTGCATGTGTAATGGATTATTTTTATAGTTAGTATTGATATATGATTATAGAAGCTTGTTATGCATGACCCATTTATCCGCCAACCATCTTGCATGCGTTTATAGTTTGTATTGATATATGAACATGGAAGTTCAAATTGAAGCCATAAAAATAAGGCCTGTAGAAGTTACACCATGCACGAATTCATATTTCACTATTTATAATTGTTGACTTATTTGATAATAATTATATAATCATGACTACTCATTCTAACCATTTGACTTAAAATGCTCTTTATTGACAATCTTTCTATCCAAACCTATCTACACATGTTCCAACAAATCGCTCAGAGTTTGTATATAAACTTTTAAAAAAATCTAGAAAATTTTCCAAAATTAGTTTTTTTAAAATTTAAAAATATAAAAAACTATAGCACTAACTTCACAATTAAAAAAGCTTAAAGTAGTAGTATTTGTACAAGAAAATGGTAGCCACCTTAAGATGGAGAAGAATAAAACAAAAGCCGCCTAAGAATGATTGTAAAAACTAAGCAACAAGAACATAAAAACAAATGTTGGTAAGACATAAAGATTAATCTGTGACAAAAATAAATAAATAGTATGATATATTTGAAGTTTTTAAATTCAATATATCACTTTGGAACTTGAGATTGCTCTTGGAAATGTCAAAGTTAATACCATTTATTTGGTTATTTCCAAATTGCTAATGCAATTGTCTCTTCCTATTCATGGAAATATTTAGGCAAAAATAAAATTAATTAAATTTTCTATCTTTTGATGTCAATACAAAACAAGGGGCGCATGTGCCAAAGTTCCTGCCTTCATGTTTTTATGGTTGACTGAAGTAGTATTGCATGAAGGGGAAATTAAATTAGTTACAATTTTTAGCATAATGGAATGAAATGCACAAGAGTGGAAGAATGCTGGCTATTGAACAGAAAGGGTCTTTGGGTAGTTGAACATAAATCCATCCAGCTAGCTGTCATCTATAGCAAAAGTAAGATGACTCCAATTTCCATTGCAATAAAAAAGGATAATCAACATTGGTCAAGAATAGAGTTCAAGAAGATTATAATCATCATGGATTAAATTTATATTCAAATAATAAAAGATTTCTTTCTAAAAATATCAAATAGTGTTTCAAATTCAGCATTAAGATTGAATTTTCTAAGAAGCAGGAAAATTTGGAGGTGATTTTTATAGAATATATCTAAAACATAGAATAAGATTTTTTTAGAATATATCTAAAACATAGAATAAGTTCAACATAGACAATTATATTATGAGTTATTTTAAGCCATCAAAAGTTGAAGAAAATACTTTCTTTTCAGCTCGATAAGAATGGAATCCCTTAAAATCATTCTTAGAAATAGAGTATGCTACTAAATATACCAAAAATTTGAGAATCTTTTTCAACATTATGGCTTTTCAAAGTAAGGGGATTATTTTTTCAAGATTTCAACGTCTAAAAGAATCCATATCTTAGGGTAAACCCTCACTAAGTGAACAGACAAAACAAATACCTCTATCATCTGACAATGCAGAATGCAAATTGTGAAAGCTTGAGAATAAGGATAGCTTGTGAATAGTAAGGTGAAAGACTTTTCAAAACAAACATGGTAGAAGTAGCATATTACTCTTAATTTTAAACATGGCATGGAAAACATTAAGCAAAATGGTATAAGTAGCATAGAATGCTTAATTTTAGACATGGCATGGAAAACATTCAATATATGCTGAAATGTTTGTGCTTGAATGCTACTAGTGAATGGTCAAAATTAGCATAGATAGCAATGTATTTAACTTTTATAAAACATCTACACAATTGTTTTAATTTTGTTCATGATGTGTAGAACTATAGAAAGTTGGCGATGAAATTTTAGGTTTGAGGTGTTGTCCTTTGCGAATAGTAGGGATGATGCTGCTTGTGCTGGTTGGAAAAAGTGTTGTTGTTCACGAATAGGAGGGGTGTTGCTGTTGTGCTGCTGAGGTGCTACTGATCAGTACATATTTTTATATAAGTCTTGAAAGTTGAAAGCAAATATTGCAAGTGTAAGAAAGAATATAATAGAGCTATATAATACAATATGTGTAAGTAAAATAAATAAAAAGCATGAATTAGCAAATGGTACCTAAATGTGGTTTTGGGCAGTTTTGTTTGATGAAAGGAACCTCCATCTGTTGTTGAAAAGTTGATTTTGATGTACAAAATATAGATAGTGGAAGCAAGTTAGTGCAGAAGGAGTTATGAAATCATTATTATATATGCAAGTTAAATTTGACAATGGAGGCGTGAAGTAGAATACCTGATTTTGCTTTTCATTGTTGCAGTTGATGCAGTTGCATCAGTTGGAGTTGATGCATTTGACAAGTTAAAGACATGAAGCAAACAGTAAAACTTACAGATAATTTATATGGTGAAAAATCATTATAGACATAGTATGTTGGAGGAAAGATGTGTAAGATTGAATACCATTAAAACTATGAAAAACATAATGGATGTTAAGAAGACATTAAGTAAAGTGGTACAAGTAGAATACAAATGTTAATTTTAAACATGGCATTAAAAACATTTAACAACTGTCTAGTGCATATACAATGTATTGTTGAATTTGTCAAAAAACTTTACGATCAAGCAAAGAAAAATCAACGGTCAAATTTTCATATTTTCTCTAGAAAGCAAAGTTGTTCTATCTTCCCTTAAATTTCGGCATTTGTTAAATAAAGGTGATATATAATCATAGATTTGTCAGCATTCAATATTTAGGTTCATTACAGTTGTCTCCTTCACCGGCCATCCCTCAGCAATAAAATTTTGCTACTATTTAAAAATTCTAGAAGCAAGTTGAAGAACACACGTCATCAGAGAAACTTCACTAGATCGGCCTCTTCACAAGATAAACTGTATGTTGTCTGACACTCAAAACAAAGGAGACTATCTCTTCTTTGTCAAGCGGTTTCTGAAAACAAAAAGAATATAGGCACATCAAATTAGGAAGGAAAGAACAAATAATTGTTGTTGACTAGGGGAGAGGATCTGGAACTTGAACACCCTAACTTCGCACTTATCAAAACCCTACATAAAAATTTCAAATCGCTCCCAAATTTTTACAGCAGCTTACTTGGTGAGTCCTCTACTTATAACTAAGGTTTCAAGTCCACGTCACTTGTTATGATGCCACATTAGCATGCTTTTTGCCAAGTTGTCCAAAACAGCCCAAAAAAAAAAGTGAGACTAATGGTCGTGCATAAAGGTTACCCGTAGTTGAACAGCTGATGTGGCACCACATCATTGGTTACTTTTTAGATCAAAGAGTACATTTTCATTCATTTTTTGGTAATCATCATTGTACTAACAACTTTAAAGTCACAAGTATTGGTGCAATGTTGTCAAAAAAATTGGACATTAAGTCAGCAAGTGTAGGTATAAAGTAAACAATTTCTATCACAACTATTGGAACCCGTTCAAGTACTGGGTCCTCTCCCCTATGCTATCGGAAATCTGCATCCATATGGCAGAATCATGATGAACCAAGAACATACCAATAATGAGCAGAGGGCAGATGGAAGAAATAAATTGTCATATCTTATCCAACACCTTCACTTGTCGCTTCTGCTTCTTGTTATTTTTTTTATTTTGAGGTTAAGACCTTTAAGATGAAGGGTGATTTTATTGTTTTTAACATTAATAACAAACATGAATCCTGATATTCGAGTTTGACAAGTAACACTGAAATAGTATTTTTATGGTGTTATGTTTATTATATGCATGTTATGTGGTAAGTCGAACTTATTTAGTGTTTTTAGACTGCAATTATGATCCTACTGTCGACAGCACAGGTATACAAATCTGAAGGATATAAAAACAGCTAAAATTTCAGCTTTGAAGCAAATTCTATCGCAGACGTACACATGTGAAGAAAAGACGCAAAAGATTGAAAGTTTTAGCTTTGAAGAGAGTTTGAAGAAAAAACCATCGCATATGAAGAAAAAGGCACAAATTATTGAAAGTTTTAGCCTTAATGAGGAGTTCAAACAAAATTCATCGCAGACGTATGCATATACTGGTAGAGAAAGCGCGACACTCTAAAAGTTTAGATTTGAAGAGAAATTTGACACAAAATCCATCGCATAGGTATACAAAGCTGGAGAGAGAAAACACAGAATGCTGAAAATTTTAGCTCTGAAGAGAAATTTGAAACAAAATCAATCACAAAGGCATACATGTATAAAAGAAAGGAGCAAATCACTGAAATTCTCGTTTTGAATGAGAAATTCGAAACAAGATTCATCGCACAGCTATACATATGTGAAGAGAAAAAGCGCAAAATCCTAAAAAGCTTAAATTTGAAGAGGAATTTGAAACAAAATCCGTCGTATATGTGGTGTCAAATGACACCGATAGTAAAAAAAAACTCCACCAATTAACCGCTGGTAAATTTGGTGACGGCCTTGGTACCCTCCGTAACGGCATGCTTGGCGAGCTCCCCAGGCAGAACAAGCCGAACGGTGGTCTGGATCTCCCGAGATGTGATGGTAGGCTTTTTGTTGTAGCAAGTAAAGAAAAACGCTTATAAGATAATACTAAGCAAGGACGCAATATCCAATCAGCTGAGCACGTTAAAGCTAAACATAAACTCTGGTTAGCCCTTTCTAAAATGTTCAAATTAAATCTTCAGGCCCCAATACCCGATCAGATTCGCAAAACGTCATCATAGATGCTTGGCCCTGCGAAATATTGAGAGTACATAGACATGCAAATTTGAAACTCACAGATCCGCAGATGAATACCCAAACCCCCAAAACCACGACGAATAAAGGCAAGTTGAAAAGATTTAAAGAATTTGACCAAAATTCCAATAGTAGCTTTATGTTTTGCCATAATTTTGGCCTCCAAGGAAAGAACAAAAAACCAATTCAACGAGGAAAAAAGGCAACAAAATAGTTCAAACCCCAATTACACGTAATTTATATTTTTTTCCCGGTAACCACGGAAAAGGAAATGATATAAATTCAAAAATTCAAACCCTAGCAAGAAACATTTGTCGAGTTCATGAGAAATTCAACCTTCTTTTACGAATCTCGCTCCAAAGGAAAATATAACGAAAACTATTCCAGGCCTTAACAAAACTTTATTTTATTATAGATGCAAATTCAACCTCTTAGCAACGCTCCAAACTACCAATTTTACTAAAGGATACAGTTATGAAATCCAAAACCAAGTAAAAATGCTTACTATTCTGCAACAACTGTTGCGCCTCGTCCCGTAGCTCCTGTATACTTTTCTGAAATGCGTTCAAACAAACAAATTAAACCTTGCAAGCTCACAGAAAATAGAATAAGTAAATGGAAACGAGTTTAGGGAAAAAGATATAGGAAACCAACAGACTCTAATGAGCATTAAATTTAAATAATCAGACACATTAATGTAAACCTGATGATAGTACATGGACTTTATTGCTTATTCAATGATTTGTAAAAGGTGTTGTCTAATTTTACTAATTTTTTGAACATTGAAATTAATTTTTTTATTGCCTTTTTTGTTCAAGTCTAATCAAATTTCAAATAAATAGTAATATTTTAATTTCTTAAATGCAATGAAATTACTAGACTTTGTAAGAATAACAAAGGTTTAAACCAATTTAAAATTTGACTGGTGTAGGTTGAATGAAAACAATAGTTACTTGTAGGAACTAATAAAATAAATAAAATGGTGTATTAGGGTAGATGACAGATGGTAGACAATACACCTTTGCACATTTGTCTAGTAGGGCATGTATTGTGAGAAGTCCTCATTTTGCAATTTATGAACCATGACATCTTCAGTGAAAGAGCATGGAAGTGCCTTGGAAATAAAAATTTGAATTTGTGCTTTTGATTTCTCTTTCTTTGTGCTTGAATTTGCATTATTCTAGATTTGTTTTTGTTTCATTTCTTCCCCCACTAATCTGCTAGGATTGAATGTAACTAAATCTTTTAGCATGCCTTCGAAAAACTCTCCATTGAAAAAACCCACTAGGCTTTTCCTCCATATTCTCCCAAATTATTACCCTATCATTACATATATAAATCCCTTGTTTATTCCAATGTTTTTTTTACTCTCTAATAGTTAATGAATTTGAAGATGTATTATTTTCTCAGACAATAAATTCCTTTTAGTTCTGCTTAAACATCAGGTATTCTAAATATAAGTCCTCTTGTGGATCTTGCTCATATAGATCAGTCATTACATTTCTTGCTCCGCTCACTAAAGAAGACAATAATTATAGGCTTTTCAAAATTGAAAACTAATGATTTAGGGGTCAATCATAGTGTGGAAATACAAGTTTATTAGTCTAGCAAATTACATTTTTAATGACAAAAAAAAGACAAAGCGAGGGAGAAAGTTGAAAAGGAGTACAAAACAATTTTTGCCAAAGAAATTAAGAGATGTATGTAGAGACAATGTAGTAGATTTATTATTGGTGATGCTGTCTAAGTAGGTGAGTAAAGTGGGTAAATGTGATTGTAGTGTTAGCTTCAATTTGTTGCAAGTTGTAACCCATGTCTAGATCATTCCTTGTTTGCAAGGCAAGCATTATCACGATCAAACTCCAGAATAATGACCCTAAACATCTGGCATAGATAATAACAAATGCTAGTAAACCAATGCATCTGTATTTAGTACAATGATCTAAAATCATATGTATAGTCTTACAGTCTTTGAAAGGAGATAGTCACTTAATGATTGTATATTAGGGTTGGTTTGTATAAGTTACTATTTGTGTGCAAGTTAAGTTGTTCTTATGGAGAATCCAATATGCTTCCCAATCAAATATTATATATTGGGATAAGGAAGGGTGTGTTTGTACATTTGAAATGATTTTAATGTGGAATGTTTCCTTTGTTTCTAATTTGGGAATTTTTAATTATATCAAATATAAGAGTAGACAAAAGCCAGAAGTACTAGGATTCAGTAATTATATTTCATCTTTCTATTAATAAAAGTTGATTTTGGGCTTGCAGTTTAAATGTAGGACTCGTTGATGATTCTATTTAATACTTATATTTTAGTTATTGAGATTAGTTCTTCCTTAGGCTCATTTAAATTGACATTTTAACTTGTAGAATTAAAGATAAACCACTTAATCACTTATTTCTTTACAAGTTTGAAATAAGACATGAACTATAATAAAAATTATTCTAAAAATCAAAATCCAAGATTTTGATAATAACTAATCTTTTTAAATCTATTCGAAGGAGGGTATGGAGAGGATTTAGGGAAAAATTGCAACACGAGAGCCTCAACTATCGATAAGTGATTCAATGAATCAATTGCAAAACAACAAAGAGATTCCCATTCATAGACCACAAATTCTTGAAATTCCTAAATCTCCAGTAGGTTAAAAAATTTCTATTGATGGGTTTGTTCCCCAAAGCTATCTCACATATTGTAGTAAAAGGATTAGAGGGTTGTGTCAAGTCCACTTTGGCCACAACTCTTTGTGCTTACCCTAAAATCAAAAATCAAAGGTGAGTAGATTTTCATATATGTGTATCATTCAAGTCTTATGGGTATGCAGGATTACGATAGACCACAAAGATGTTATCTGCTTTCAAATTTATTTTTCTTAAGTGCAAATCATTTTAGTGATTGATGTGGAATTTTTAAAAGTTAATAGCTAGTTTTTTGAATAGTAACTACATCACTTATTGCCTTATTCTCATGGGATTCAAAATCCATTCAAACATTTTTAGAGATATGGTTATATGCTCAACTATCTTCAATAAAATGTGTTTTTCATACATAGTGGTGTGTTTTTTTTCTATAGTTTTGGGGGTTATGACAAAGTAAGTCATTGCCCACCTCATTTAGTTCATTTCACTCAAATCCATGCACCATTATGGGTTGTCTTCTATAGGAAAAAAATCATTTGGGGTTTGGGAGATAAAAAATAGATAGAATATCTCTTTCTGAAGTTGATATTGCAAGAAAGGAGCAAAGAATTCTACACTAATATCACATAAGCATGATTATCCAATAATAATGAAAGAGTTTATCTAGGATTTTGGAGTAGTAGTTTATCACTACCTTTCACTCTATCTCAATGCATGCCTTAGTCACTACCTTTGGTTCCAATCCTTGAACCTTAGACACGATCACCAGTAGGTTGCTTGCAAGACCCATCGATGCCTTTGTACTTGTCCACAATCTATACATAAAGAGGTATAAGAGTAAGATTGTATACCAATTTTGTAAATTAGAGTAGGGTATTTGCATTTGGTTAGATGACTACTAACCACAAATCCTCTACACTTGTCACCTTATCGATATGCAATCCTTGTTGCCATAGAAGCCTGGTGAAATGGTAGAGATATATCAAGATGGTAAGAAGGCAGATAAGAAGCATCTAGAAACTTGGTGAAGCTTTTGCAAATGGGGTTGCAAGCAGAGTGGGTTTAACCATAGAGGAAACTTTATTGTTAACCACGCTTGAGTTGGAGTAGTACTAGGATGGGTGACCTGTCAGGAAGTATTAGTGCTTAATCTCTATGAGCATCACCTAGATTCAATGAGTGCTAAGTGTTCCATATATTCTCACGAGAGATGGATTCATGTGTGAATCACTACTCATGATATATCACAATTTGACTTGTTGTGGAAAATGACTCCTACTTATCAATTGATGATCTTAAGGGGCTTACTAATGAATGATTCATAAGGCACAACACTTGGTGAATATTTTACAAATGGGGTTGCAAGCAGAGTGGGTTTAACCATGGAGGAAACTACATAGTTAAGGGCACTCAAGTTGGAGTAGTACAGGGATGAGTAAGCTCCCCGGAAGTCTTGTTGCTTCACCTCTATGAGCATCACCAAGACCCAATGAGTGTTAAGTGTTCCATCTATTCTCATGAGAGACGGATTCATGTGTCAATCACTACTAATGATACATGGGTCAATGAGTCTGACTCAAAAACTACACAATTAAATCTTGATAGTAATATCACAACATTTATTTGTTTTTTAAATTTTCAAAATGAATACATACCAATATATAATTAAAAAATAAATAAATAGCTGAAAAAATAATTAAATTTTTCTATTTCGAATTATTATTTTTTAGTATAAAAAGAAGCATGCATATATTATTCACATGTCTATCCACTTTTAAAATGTGAAAGAATAATAAACTTATTTTTCCAACATGTATGTTTCTTTTCATATATATAACTATATTTATTTACATGCATATGTATTTTTTTACATGCATATTTGCATTAATTTACATGCGCCTGCACACATGACATGAATTTTGCTAAAAAATAACACTTTTCTAAATATAATATTTTAAACGTATTTTATTTAATTTATAAAATATATAAATATTAAACATTCCATACTCCCATAGGAATTATGGAAAGGAATGAATAGAAGAATTTTCTGTAATGAAAAGATGGATCAAACATTATATTTTAATAAATTGGAGGCTTGTATTATTGAGGTAGCTAATAATAATATCAGAAACTCATATAAGGAGGAAGGTTCACTTTCAGAATGGGATGAAGATATGCATAAAAATTGGTTTAAACTAATTAACCCACCTATGATATACACAAAATCCAATAAGATCACTAGGAAATAATGTAAATGGGAACCTTCTCCTCTAGGATGGTCAAATTTTAAATTTTGATGGGACCTCTAGAGGTAATCTAGGTCCAACAAGCTTAAAATGTATTATTTATTCAAATAACAAATCATGCCTAACTAAACATGCCAAACCTTTTGGAGTACTATCTAATAACTTAGGCAAATTAGAGGCCCTAATAGAAGGCTTAATTCTAAGTAGAGAGATAGGTATTAAAAAATTAGTTATTGAAGGAGAGTCACAAATTATCCTAAATGCGTTGAGAAAAAGAAAAATCCCAAACTAGATCCTTATTTCTAAACTTTAGTATGCCCTAGCCATCATCGATCAATTCGAAGAAACAATCATAAAACATATTTATAAGAAAGGTAATAGAGAAGCAAATAATCTCACTAACAAAGGAGTAGATGGAGAAGAAATTCTAATAAGACAAGTTAATATGATATGTATAAGTTAGTCACTTGTTCTTGAAGTAAAATTGGTTTAGAACTTTTATTGTAAAAAAAATATAAAAAATTAGCTAATATTATGAAAGTTTAATGTTAATAAGCGACATATTTTTGGTTATTCAAAAATTTTCCTTATATACCATTTGATTTTAAAATTAAAGTTAATACGGGATATATTTAATTTCTGATTATGAAACATGCTTCTTTTCGGTCTAACAAGTTGATCATAGCCAAGTTTAATTTTCAGGTTATATTCATAGGGAAGTATCATGAACAAAGTTATAATTCAGAAATAAAAAAACAGGTGCTCAAATTGGATAAATCACTATGGGATATTTATGTTAGGGCTACACCAAGGATACCTATCCATCTCTAATGTCTGGTGTCCACTTGAGATTGTTTTTTTTTTTGTGTGCGTGCGTGCACGCGCGCGCGCGCGCGCGTGTGTGTGTTGACATATAATTTTCTTAGTATTTGTCAAATATTGAAGTCAACTTTTAATTTGCATAATAATATCTAATTGGTTTTTTACTTTCAATTTAGTTTAACTTCATAAATTTTCTACAAACAAATTTAGTTAAACCCTAATTGGATGAATATTCATATTTTCTAATTATTTTGCTGATAAGTTTTTTGAAGAACAATCCAGGGTTTTAATAAGCTTCCTACAACAAAGTTTTCTCTAATTTGATCACAAGAGTTTCTAGATTTGAAGTTTTTACCATTATTTTCTACACAAGAAAACAATAAATCTCTTTTCTCCAATTTCTCAAAAATAATAAATCTCAAAACATTTTTTTTTTCTAAAATTCATAGACAAAATCAATTTATAATTTTCAACATTTGATTCAAGCACAACTTGGGATACACGATGAAGATATTTTCTAAACCTTAGCTCAATACTACTAATTGAATCTGAAACAACACATGCCAAAAACTCGCGATCCAAAGTACTTCTAAGTTTTGAAATAAATCTTTAACATCAATGCCAAACAAAAAACATGTAAGTTTTGTATAAACCTGATTATTCTAAATCTGAAAGATGACTCCAAAAACCTATTTGTCTAACATAACCAAAATAACTTTAATAAAAAAACCTAGCCCTTTGGGATTTCAAGATATGGAAAACCCAAAAAGGGAGAACTCGACTTATAATTTTATAATAATTATTTTAGTTTTCTAATTCTCTCTTCATCCATTCTAATTTATTTTTTTATAACTCACTTTAGTAATGCATGTACGTTTAAATTACATAATTAATATTTAAATAAATGATTAATATTTCGAGCATGCTAATAATATGCAAGCTCACAATTAATTATTATTACACATTAAATTCTAATTTACCTTTATTATTTAATTATATTCTCAAATCTCATAATTAGAAATTTTAATTAGGTCTTTTAATTGAATATAAGTATTTAATTATTTTTATTAGTTAACTAATCTTATATTAATATCTCCTGTGCTAAGAAAAGATAATTAATTTACTATTTAATTAACCTTTTTAAATTTCTTTAGCTATACTAATAGCACAAGCTACACCAAACTACATGACATACAGTGAACAAGAAAATTAATTCCAATAATGCAAAATCATGTTCAATCAATGGTTCACGAATTCATGTCACCTTGATAATTTTAGATGTGTAGTCAATTAGATACTCGATGATGCACCCCAATTTTAACCATAAACAATAAACATAATATTATAGAAATAAATGCTAAAATGTTTCAAAATTTACTGTTTATTATTCACCTAACTTCTTTGCATTAAAAAGAGAGGAAATACTAATTTAAACTAATCCAAAAATTACCATTTTTGGTAGATTTTCACAAATCTATTTTTTGCTATTTTGGGTAATTTTAAAAATAACTTCTAAAAAGATGATATTTTCCTTGAAGTGGCCCAAAACTAAGATACGAAGAATTATAAACTAATCTTTGAAATCAGAAAGATGGTTTCAAAGTTATTAAAAATCCACTTTCTAAAAAGTTAAAAAGATGAAAAAATGATTTTGAAGGCCCAAATGAATGTTTGGCTCCCAAAAAAATATCAAAATGTATACTAACAAAGCTACACTCCATCGCAATCTAAATAACTCCCCCTAAAGAATTCACTCGTCAAATTTCAATCAAATTGAACTACCAGGTCAAAAGTTATGACCATTAGAAGTCCCTGCATCACTTGTCGACTCTTTCAGGACAAATGATGGCTTAGGTCAGGATTTAGGCTTGTATACTATCTCCCCTACATCTTACCACTGAAATAATGCCATAAGACACGATTATTCTGACAATTTTGAAAATTTTATGTATGGTACTTGTAAACCCACATAAAAGCCAAGCATGGACGTACACGACTATATATAAATTAGACAAGTGGAAATTAAGTCATCGTGTAGATCTTGCAAGAAGGTTCCAACAACTTTTTCTCTCAACTACATCAAATAGAAATATAAAAATATGCATGCCAACCATAGATGTATGCAAGAATGAGGTCAGTAACATCACAAATATAAATAACATAATCATATGCAAGTATTCATTACTATCAAAAATATCATGATATAATCAAATAATCCATATATCAAAGTATTGCACTAATTGAAGAACTAACATGCACATGGGAAAGGGTCTGGTACAACTTGACAACATAATACACAATAATAGAAAAAGGGTAGGTATTGCATTAAAGTTGTCTGCAAAAGATCAGAGGAGAGTTGAAGCAAAAGGGCTGCAAAGGCAAAGTAACCCTCAGAATTAGATACTTGTGGAGATAAAAATAAAACATGCAATTCCCAAAGAAGATATTATGCTTCGATAAATGTGCAAAATAATTGTTAATGAAGTATTTGAGATTGGTATGGTGTTTGGAATCACAAGTAAGAATTTGTGGAAGTCTGAGTATGTCTAGAAGAGCCAATCATAGCTAAATTTGAAGATATTGTGAAAGTGATTAAACAAGTGTAAGCCTTAGATGATTTATAGTCAAGAGAAAGACGTACTCGAGGTGAAGTATTATACGAGGATGGTTTCAACAAAAAATTTCAAACATGTTGGAAGTGGTTTGCGTATGGATCTTATAAATTCTATAGTTAAAGCATGGGCAAGAGATCATGTTTTGAGACAAAGTTTTGTATTGGAGATTGTAGCTTGTGAAATCACTATTTTTAAAGTCCATCTTAGTACATAAAGTTCTTAGGTAAGAATTAAATTTGTGTATGAAGAGAAAATTACTTTTTAGTCCTATACCATTAGTAGTACTAGAAAAAATAATATTCTAATTAGAAAAGATTCTCTTCACCAAGAAATGAAATTCAAAGTCAATGGAAGAGGATGAGATAGAGAGACCAACTGTAAATGCAAAATCCTAGAGAGAAGAATATTCAAGTATGGTTGTATGCAATGGTATTGCTTTTGGGACTATTTTTTGCATAAAATCTAATTGCATAGTGATAAGTGAAGGATTTGAGCAATACAAATCCACAAAGCCCGAAGAATACCTGCATGTAAAAACCTGTCACAAAGAAGAAAAAGACGAGAAGAGGCAAGGGTTTGCTCTAAAAATATGCAAATTGTATTCTCAGAAATGAAAAAGGTTAGAGATAATTAAAAAAGATCAATCCTTATAGAAGGAAATTGAAACCCAAAAAAGGGTAACCTAAACGGGAAAAACCATTTAATAATTACTGATTAACTATTAAATGTGAATGTATAAGTGCATAAAGTGAAATATTAAGAAGGGAGAAAAGGTAATTTAATAAATGAAATTAAATTAACCTTTTTCTCTAACACCCTCCCCCCTTTAATATGAGCAACAATGCAACTACAAATAATGCATAAAGAAAAAGGAAACTACAATGCAATGCAGAAAGCAAACTTGGGTCCCGAAAACAAGGCCTAACGAGGTACCCAATCACAATCAAACCTCTATGAAATGGAGAAATAAAGAAAACCTAGTGGGAAAAACCCTATTCCAAAAAAAAGATAGAAAATGATGTACAAATGAAACATATCAAGAGAATCTCTCAAGACCATAAGTATAATGAAAGCCTCCATGATAGAAGCTTTAGACTCTATAGCCCCCCCAGAATGGCAGAACTCCTATGTCGATGAATGAACCAATGTGGCTCCAATTTGAAGGAAATAAAGGCAGTGGACAAGGATGATAAAACCCATGCATGTAAGGTGCATCTGGAAGTCCTAGTTGATGCTTAAAGGAGAAAGCATGAGAATCTTGAAGTGGAATCTCGAATGGAGGTGGGATAGCAGGTGTGTTGAATTTGTCATCTGAGAGGAGATGTGTGTCCTCTGATATATCCCCAACAACTACAGTAGGTTGCTCAATGACTAGAGTTGTACTAGTAGGCAATGCTAAAGAGTAATCATGTGCAAGAGATGGAATCTAAATAGGAGGTAGAGGTGTAGAAGTCACAACACTGGTCTCAGGAGCAACACATAAGTTCAAGCGACCTGACTTCACCTTAGTAGACTCTCGTGAAAAAAAAGAGTGAGTCTCCGATAGTGGAGATGGTGGACCAAAATATGAGAAGGAATATAGGTGGGAAGCATGATCAATAGTCTCTGTGGCAATAATATTGCCTGTCTCACTATCTTTGATGTGCACTGAATCTTGTGCAAACTCAACTATCTTCCTTGTCCCATTGTGTGTAATCTGATAAATATAGAGAAGGTTAGATGACAAAGATGGAACACAAAGTACATAATGAAATGTACCATCATCAATTTCAATAGAACCTTTCCCGCATACAATCATAACAGTGTTGTTCCCCATCAAAATGTGTGGAGTAGGAGAAGCCTCAAAAGAAGAGAACAAATCCTAAGAAGATGCCATATGGTGTGAAGCACCTAAATCTAGTAACCATCTAGAAGAATGAGGAATAGTAGTTGCACATAGTGCATGACCCTTTCCAATATCTTTACCATCTGACTGTAATGATGATGATGATGAAGATCTGTGAGAAGTAGAAGGAATATTAATGTTGCTCTTCTAAAGGAGAGCTATCAAATCTGAAACCTGTTTGGCATAGCCATCTAACTTCTTGTCATAGCAATGTGACTCATCACAATTAGTCTTATTACAATAAGCACACTTCGGTCTTTCTGGCTCTAGTTTACCCCCTTTAGGAGGAGGTGTCCCTAATGAACCGTGAGTGCTAGAATCAATCTAAGACTCTATAGAATGAGATTTATGTGTCTTCTCCTTCATCCCTAAAGATGGCTAAGCTACCAATGTATAAGTTTGTGAGCCTGTGAGAGAATCCAACTGACAGAGCTTAGCTTGCTCTCGAGTCAAACAATCACAAAAAACCTCAAAGGATGGCATGGTAAATCTATTACCTAAATAATCGTTGGTGGAATAGAAGGTAGAAGCAAAAATATGAAATTTTCCACAAAGCTTAGAAAGAATCAGGTATATACACTCGGTATTAGTCTTGGTCTTCCCACAACCCGGCAATAAAGATCTCTGTTGATTGAACTTCATCAAGAAGTCCTCAATGGAAGGAAAAGAATTTGGTATAAGAGAGGTAAGTTCTACCTCAATCTAAAGTGCCTTGAACTCATTCACTATACCAAACAAGCCTTCAAGATTGGTTCACATAGCTAGAGGGGTATTGCACCCATCAAGATAAAATCATAGACTATCAAATACCTATAAAGCAATCAACCCCATTGCCTCATCCATCTTGTTCTTGTGATGCATGACCTCAAAAGGCCTCTATAAAATTGGTTGCATGACATTTAAACAACACCACAACCATTTTGACTAGAGAAGTCGTGTCATCAAGATCTTCCATGTGTGATAGTTATGAGGGGTTTGAAGTTCTAGACAAGAAGAGGTTTCGGTCATTGTTTTAGAAGGTGTTGGATTATTTTTTGCAGGCAAAAAAATGACCAAATGCTTAAAGTACTGTGTCCACTCAATATTACTCCAAATTGATACCAGATCTGGAAAGTAGACAAATAATTATACATTTAAAAAAAAAGCACCTGAATATGTGTCCATATGAGCCCGAACAAAGCCTTTGAAGTTGCAAAAATTAAAATTTGCAATTTTTAGAAAAATTCAGGAAAATAGATTACAAGGGACTTGCAACGATGTGTAGATCATGAAATTCTACCTTAGTAATTATTATTTTTGAATCGCCACCGTCGCACCTCCAAAATCAAAGAAAATGCCCAAAAAAATGTCAAATCTGTTATGTCAAACTCTCATCTCCCTTTTCTCCAAATACTGAACAAGCTATAACAAATCTAGCTCTGACTTTGATACCATGAAGGATTTGAGCAATACAAATCCACAAAGCCCAAAGAATACTTGCATGTAAAAACCTATCATAAAGAAGTAAAAGACAAGAGGAGGCAAGGATTTGCTCTGAAATATGCAAATTGTATTCTTAGAAATGAAAAAGATTAGAGATAATTACAAAAGATCAATCCTTATAGAAGGAGATCGAAACCCGAAAATAGGTAACCTAAAAGGGAAAAGTCATTTGATAATTACTAATTAATTATTAAATGTGAATACATAAGTGCATATTTAAAGTGAAATCTTAAGAAAGGAGAAAAGGTAATTTAATAAATTAAATTAAATTAACTTGTTTCTCTAACAATAAGAACTTTCAACTTTATTCTTTGCATGATTTAGTTTTTCTTTGTTGTTTCAAATTCAAAAATATGTCCAAATTTGATTTCCAATTTCTTCTTGACTCTCATTATGGCTCTATGAAGTTTTTTTTGGTGGCACCCTCATTAATGTTAAGGTCTATTGGTCTCCACGTGATATTTTTTAATTCACTAAAAGTCGATTATTTTCTTCCTTTTCAGATCTCCGAATATATAGTGATTTTTTATCAATTTTTTTGTTGTTTACGATTATAAAACATTGAGATCATGCTTAACAAATGCTGAAATTTTTAGCAAAATCCATTGTGTTTTTTATTTTTTCAATTTTGGTCAAATGTGCATTTGGTTTGGAGGATAGCCACGTCCTTGTTTACTTACTCGTCCTTATTGATGTCCTTTTTCAAGTTGCCTTTTTTCTCACAATTTTCATAACATAAAACCTTTCCTAAATGGTTGATATCATTTGAAAAAGGTTTTTCGACCATAAAATTTTGGCTAATATAGTATTTATTTCTCTTATTCCTCTATAGTCAATTGGCTATAGCTCCTCTAAGCATCAGTAATGTGACATGTATACTTATATGCTTTGTAACGATTTACCACAATCTCCTTATAGGAATATTTGCATTAATATAATTCTATGCAAATTATAACTGGGTCAAATTAACATCGAGTAATAGTTTCCAGAGATACGTAATAAATTATCGAATAAGAAAAATGAAGTATCTCACAAATGTAATCTTTATCATATGCAAAAGAATTAGATACCTAATGAACCACTTCAAAGTATATAGAGCTCAACTAATATATGTAACTTAGCCAACACCATCATTCTATTTGAAAAGATTATTTGTGCATTACAATCCTTCACTTTTATTAAACTAGGTCTAAACCCTTGTTCTATATTGAATTTAGTAATGAGTTTTAGACACAACATTTTCCTTTCCTTTATTGACGTTTTACATAAGGAGAATCTCATTTTTTATTGATGTGATGATATTGAACTTTCTAACATGTGTGGAAACTAAAATATATTTGAAGTAATAGATTAAATGTCTTATGATTCTTAAACACCCACTTCATGTTTTTTATTGATTTTCTTGATTGGTTTCATAATGTTTTTTGTATTTTGATTGCACATAATTATTGAAGGTAAATGAGAACATCCTAGAAAACCATATGAGATCAATATGTGCATCTTGTATTCAATGATTTCTTGAATAGCTTCTAATAAGAAAATACAAACTATACATATTGCTATGCCATAAAAGCATAAATAAACATAGTTGATTTGCCATAGTTAGAACCTTAAAGGAAAGCTATTGCAATTTGCAAATCTAATAAATTTTAGCTATATTACTACATACAGATTATCTTTCTACAATCATGAAACTAAAAGAATGAGACATGATAGAAAACACAAATACATGTGACGAAAACCTTTCTAGGTAAAAACCCCACCCTCCAAAACATCAAGCTAATTTATTATTCAACAAGAAGTTACAATACATTTTTTAGCATTCACATGGAGATTTATGTCTTTCTTCATCCTAGAGAAAATCTGATAGCATAACCCTATACAAAGAACTTCTCATCTCTCTCTTACATTTCTTTAGCAACTCATTGTATTTATAGAGTTTTTATACAAAATGAAACATTTTCTAAAGCGTCTATACACATTGTATTTACTCTTATTTAGAAACTTCCTTTATGCACAACTCTTCTATAAAAAAAAAAGCAAAGAGAATAAAGCCCAAAAAAGAGACTTTCTATTTTTTGCTCGAAGTCTATCCATGTGGAAGATTTGGTCTCATTTAGCATCTTCCATAAATGCATTAATAAAAAACCAATAAAGCATCATAAGATTGAGTCATCTTATCCCAACAATCTCCCACTTGATGAAGATGTTACATGATTCAAACTAATGAAACTATATCATCCATGAAACCTCATAAATCTTAACGCATGCTCTTGTGCTCCAACTACACACCTATCTAAAAAACACAAGCATAAGATCCCTATGATAAAAAAGGCAAAAAAAAAATACTACCACCACCACTCCATTGTGCTCATGAGCTAAACAAAAGCATTAAAAAACATAAACTTCTTTGCCCAACACAATTGCGAAGTAATCCTCTAGAAAACAAGATAACAACATCAACCATAACAACAATCAAACTAATTGTTCCAATTCAACCAACAAATTCATGAGATTGGAAATAACATACACAACAAATGCTAACCCATTCAATCATCCATACCTCAAAGGTATCCAAAGTTAGGAAACTCATGCCAACAACATGACCAACCCATAATCTACAACCTCAAGTTCCATGTGGAAACTTGTATATGAAGACCAAACACATACAAGAACTCATATTGCATGGGTAATGTCAAATTTGAAAAATCAAAAGCATACCAAGTCTACTGATAACTACATAAAGAAAGTGCAACCATTTAGTACCAACAACCACCCACAAAGATATGCAAATCACATAGAAAAAAATGTTGCAAGAAACATCTCTCTCATCCAATCTCCACAACTCTCCAATATTCTCCACATCCAACATAGGAAAGAGATAAAGAAGCCACCATTTTTTCACCAAAAAATAATAAAATACAAGTGATAAAATGTGACCACAAAAAAGTGACCACCATAGCTCCAATAGATCTCAAAAAATAATATTATGTAAACCCAAACATCCAAGAAGATAACCAAGACCAAAGAGAGAACCTGCAAATCGTAAGCATGAAGAATGCCCTTACACAAATACCTGTAGAAGTTAACTGTGCCAAGTATGATCTCCTTTACAACCCTAAAAAGAAAAGATACAACAACATCCAAAAATTTTCAACCTCAAGAGATCAACATAGCATGATATCATGAATCTATATGAATGTATGCCTCTCAAAGAAGATCAAACAACTCCATTTCCATTTCAAGAAATTAGCTCACTACCATCTCCCACTATCATTGTTAATGAAAATACACCTCAAGGAGATAACTATGTTATCTATCTCTCACAATGAACCCTCCAAAACCATCTAACTATGGCTCAAGATAATGAATATGAAAGAAAACATAAATCACCTAAAAGTAACATTGGTCAATACCTCTCAAGTGATAAACTACCAAGTAGACCAAGAGTGGGGAATGATAATGCTCCTTGAAGATATGCAAGTAATTATGACTTATCCAAGAAAAATCTCCTTATAGGTCTCTATTGAACTCATATCTAACCAACATGTAGGCTGCTCAAACTTTCTGCTGAAATCTCACCAAGAGTATACACTCTCAACAAAATTCTCTCATATCAAGAGAACTATAGAATCACCTAAGTCTCCAATTATCCATGAGAACCTATAATAAATCACTCCATGCCAAATTCCGTTGCTACAACATTGCACTATCATGAAGTATCAAGCAAATGGTCAAAGTACTCAATACCAAGAAACTAAACCAAGATCAATTTCAAATCTCCAACTGTGGAATTAGGAATATAAACATGAAAACATGATCTAAACCATATCCTCCAAAGAGATACCATTCTCCATGTGATCATATCAAATAACTACATCATGTAACAACTCTAAACCAATAATCAAGATCACAACCATGACATAAAAGACACCATGATAACATATCAAATCAAAGCATAAACCACATCTCTATCAAGGACCCCTTGGATCCTAAAGATGTCAATATCGCCAATCACATGAAGATACCATGTCTAACTAGTGAACCAACATATGTGAAATACCCTTCTACAGTAGTAGGATCTAAGGTGTCCTCCAACATCTATAACAATAACAAAGATCATCCATCACCATGTGATGAAAAAATATGACCACTGTTAAAGCTCCCATTGAAATGTGATGCCAAGCTCTCCAAGCACATCATACACCATCCCCCAAATTTGAAAAAATATTTAGGTCTACACATCACACTGAGTGGAACCAATATTTCTAAACTACTGACATTCACCATGCTATAGGACTCCATAACTGACTATCCAAGTATATTATTCATCCTCTCATCCCAAAAAAACCATGCCAATGCACGAGTGACCAAAAAAAAAGGCCAACTAACATGTCTGCACCAACACTAATGACATTCACCATGCTATAGGACTCCATAACTAACTATCCAAGTATATTATTCATCCTCTCATCCCAAAAAGCCCATGCCAATGCACGAGTGACCAAAAAAAAGGCCAACTAACATGTCTGCACCAACATTGAATCAAATCTGGTGGATATAGACATCCAAGTTATCCCACAGTAATTAAGTGGGAAACCTAGCCACCTAATTGTGTAACTTTTATATCTAATCATCACAATATGCAAATCCACTATCACATTAGTCATATGTGAAAATGAGATCAAAGAGAACAATCATGTAGACAACATGACTCAAACACCAAATTAAGCACAAATTTGATTCACCAATTATGTCCACATCTAGCACCATAGTCCAAGAATCCAAAAAAACATCACCATAGAAATATTGAGTGACTAATCACATACCAACATCTCCATATAGAGAAACAAAAAGACCTCTCACCATGCACAAAGCATGCACACATGTAGAACTATAAATATCTCACCCAATAAAACTCTCCTTGAACCAAAGTCTAGAAAATATCTCTTGAGTAGATCCACAAAAAACCACAAGTTTTCTTTGCACATACAACACTTGAAAAACCATTGTGTCAAAGAACACCCATGCATGACTGCACCCACTTCTCATCTGGAAGATTCAAAATTTTGAAAAACCCAAACAACTAAACACATAATAATAGATTATCATGGATGAGCATCATCATAGATTTTTAAGGAAAATATATAAATCCCTCATATCCAACCAACAAGAATCAAAGCTACTCAAGAACAATTATCCAAAAGGAAAACATAGTACAAGAAATCCAAGCCCACTTGTCGACCAACTCCACAACCACTACTAGCACATGCATCTGAGAGAGATAGGTTATCTAGAAGCTTCCAAATCATCTAATGATCAACTCCATAAGCTCTACACATTCCAAGTAACAAAAGAGACACCTTACAATACCTATGCATTAGGGATTTTTCCATTATCAACCAAGAGCTCCAAATTAATGTAATTTCAACATGACCAACTCTATTTCTTTTGTCTTCACCATCCATCAAGAAATGTATACTATCTCCTTAAAAACTAAATCAACTGAAAGACTTCCACTCATCAAAAGATTAATTATTAGTCAATTATTCAAAACAAATTCCTTCAAGCTTTGAATCTAAGAAATCTTAATAGAAGAAATGTACAGAACTAGAAACACTATGAATCCTCACATGCTAGAAACATGAAAGTCACAAAATTGAGCTCTGATACCAATTAAAGGCAAATGAAAACATCCTAGAAAGTCAAGTGATATTAGTATGCACATCCCGCATTCAATGATTTCTTAGCTTCTAATAAGAAAGTACAAGTACATACTACTATGCCATAAAAACAAAAATAGACATAGTTTATTTCCTATAGTTAAAATCTTAAAGGAAAGTGATTGCAATTTGCAAATCTAATAAATTTCAGCAGCATTATGATATAAAAATTATCATTTTATAATCATGAAACTAGAAGAATGAGACATGATAGAAAACATAGATATATGGGGGGAAAACCTTTCCAGGTAAAAACCCCACCCTCCAAAACATCAAGCTAATGTATTAATCAACAACAAGTTACTATATATTTTCAACCTTCACATGGAGATTTACATCTTGCTCCATCCTAGAGAAAATCTAGCAACATAACCTTGTTTAAAGAACTTCTCATCTCTCTCTTACATCTCTTCAACAACTCATTGTATTTATAGAGTTCTCATACAAAATGAAACAAATTCTAAAGCATCTACATTCAATGTATTTACAACTTATTCATAAACTTCCTTTATGCATGACTCTTGCATAAAAACAAAGCAAAGAGAATAAAGCCCAAAAAAGAGACTTTATATTTTTTGCTCAAATTATATCCCTGTGTAAGATTTGATCTCATTTAGCATCTTCCATAAATGCATAAATAAAAAACCAATAAAGCATCATAAGGTCGAGTCACCTTATCCCAACAATTATTAGGTTGTACAATTTGACACAATTAACAAGATAAATGTTTGTTCTTTTCTAGTTACATACTTGAATTGGATTCTTTGCACTCCCATATTCTAGGTTAAAGATGAGTCATGTACATAGTTTCATTGATCGTGTGTAGATACAAGCGACACTCAAGTGACATGAAGATATAAGTTTTTGTGACATTTCATGCTTTATTTTTTAAAGATGATTCTACTTTTATGTATGTGCCCATGCAAAACCAAAATTTGAAGTTCTCACCTTGGTATTACCCTGTTAGATTCCTTAAGATCCCAAACATACCAATTTGCAAAGAAAAATAATCAATATTTTTTAATTTGGTAATACTTGTGATATTATTTGAGATTTTTCTTGGCCAGAATAAAGGGTGGATACATAAAGGTAATCCAACTTCCCAAAAAAATGCTCACCAAAGGTCTATAAACAAGCCAAATCAAGATTTACTAACTTTTTCTCCCTTTATGTGAGAACAAAGAGTCATATCAAAGGACTCCATTTTTACTTTCTTACACTTCTTGCCTTTCACAATATGTCAACCCTTTTATAGTCTAGCTAATTCATTTTTACAATTCTTAGGGCAAGCCATTAAATCCTTGACCTGCACATTAATACACCCCACCTCTTGTTAGGAATGGTCCCCAACTACCACCAAGTCATCCCCCTTATCTCAAGTCCCAACCAAATATCCCCCCGCCTCCTCTAGATGGAGTAACAACCCCATTTTTCTCCAAATTAACCCCTTCACAACTTTTTGTAGCCCCACTATCATATTTTTTGAGGGTTGTACTAGCTTCCTGTTGAAATAATAGATGTTGCACACATTGCATAATATTGTTATATTGTATTATTTTATTTTACTATGTACTGTTGCACCTAGATGGATGTAAAACATGTAAAGATTCCCATGGGATATACTTGATGAGTTGTATTGTAACATTGTGATAATATTTCATTTATTCATTTAATATTGGAGAAAATAATTAAATTTCCAATATTAAATTTGGGGTCAATGGGTTAGGTAATACATAGTTTTAGCACATTGTTTATCTAATACCATTTGGTGGTTTTGTGGGACTTGCTATTAGATAAGTATCCACAAGGGTAGTTGTTGGTGTGAGAAGACAATGAAATGTCCCCTTTTCTGATTTGATATGGTATTTCACGCCTCTAATCAGATTTTCAAAATCAAACAACTGATATCACAAAGATCCTCCAAATTTCTCAAGAAACCCCAAATCGGGTATGCCATAAATTGTGCCAAAAGCTTCACAGCTTCACCAATTATTAATAAATCTGAAAGTGGACATTTTTACAGAAATTTCAGCAGCATAACAGCCTACAAAATGACATTTCTAGATCCGTATAACCTTTACACAACAATTCTCAAATGTAGGACAAAAACTATGCTCATCGGGCTCCCGAAATTAACACAAAAATGCCCGGAAACACCACACAACACTAATAAACCATCTCAGAAGTTTAATCATGTCCCAATACATATATTTAGCTCTATTTTAACAGCTTAAAGTCTGAAATACAGCAGCAACCAAAACTGATATGAAATGCTCAACTAAAAACACCAAACTCATGCAAAAAACACACCCAAAAACCCACAAATCTACACTGTTCAGCACAAAGGCAAACTCTGTATGAGCATGCACATGAAATGGCTTCAAACTCCCATCCTTAGCCTTCCTAGAAACCTGCAAACTCCCGTTCTTGGGTCTCCCTGGAAACTTGCAAACTCCCGTTCTTGGGTCTCCTTCTCCACAGGTTTGGCAGCCTCTGAAGAATAACAAAGAATGAGCAAAAATCAAGTTCTCCCCCCTGCCCAAAATGCCTCCAAACCCCTTAAAAGAGGCCATAACCGTAACTCACATCCAAGAGAGGTTAATGAAACATATTTTACTAATAATTTCATTTATTAGTCCAACGGTTTTCCAAGATTAACCCCCCTTTTTCCGAAACTTCCCTTTGTTGGGCCTGCCTGTCTTAGCAAAGATTATTATTTTTTTATTATTTGAAAAGGGGACATGACAAGTCCTCCCCTCCCCAAACATTTCTTGTCCTCAAGCAATGGCTGAACAATAAACCAATCAATCGACCTGGATCCCAAATGTAGTCATGAACTATACTACTACCAATTAACACAGGCTCCTGCAATATCCTCTGCAATATGACCAAGAGGAATCCATAATCAAACTGACAATTATAGCTCAACCAAACTCCAAAATCACCACCACCATAGTCAAAAACCCATGAGACACAAACTCTTAGAACATCAGAACCCAAGTAAAGTGGACAAATCAAACTGCCAACACAATAAATACCATCAACACATCCCACTGGCCTATACGAAATGTACAATCCAACTCTGCAACAATGGTGAATGCTCTCATATGAAACTATACCAAGTATGGAGAATCCACACACTGTACAACTCCTGCAATCAACACAACTCTGTGGATCATCGGCCACTGTCTCATAACCATAACTCCCATGCACCCCTGATGGTGAAAAGCCATCACAAGATGAACAACAAGAAATGGAACCCCAAACCAAATTTTCCTACCATCAACTCCTCAACACAAGGATCAATTGCTAACTGATGTACATACCCTGCTAAAGCATCACTCCAAAACTCCTGCTCTAAGTCATGTATTATCAAGTTATCAACTGCAGGACCTATCACCATGTCGTGCCCATCACAACTCTCATCCCGAGGCATCAAACTATTCCATAACTGATGATAAGCACTAGGAACCAAAGTACATCTCTGTATCATAATCTCATTAACAAGGTCATCAAAGGTAAATTGATGAGCGTACCTCACAGTGTAATGCCGATAGAATGCGCCAATCTCAGTCAGTGGCTCAGACTGTAATCCAGATGAAACTAAATGCAATTGATCATTAACCATGTTGGAATTGACTACTATCTCTGAAGATATCACCAAGGGAGTAGTATTACTAGTAGGAAGCATGCCAACTGTCGATTCACCAACATCACACATGCTCTTTGATACATCTCTAGTCTCTGTGCCATCAGTACTAGAGGCCACCACCATGTCAGGCATACAACAATCTGCTACAAAACCCAACTCAACTGAACCTGACTCTAGTGGGAATGAACCTGATATGCCAATGTTAGTATCAAGGATGGATGCATCCCCATCTCCACTGTCTCTAAAAATCTTGGCCATGGACATCCTCGGATCACCAAACACCATAGCTTGTGACTGTATAGAATCAGGTAAAGACTGTAGCCACTCTAACTCCATGATCGCCTTAGCCAAATGAAACTGTGACTCCTTGAAAGCCAACTGTGTACTCTCAAGAATCTCAGAAGTCACCTCAAGTTGCTCAGTAAGCTCACTCACCTCATCTTCCTTGGCCAACAATGCATCATATGCTGTACTGCCCCACTCCATAAGATAATCTCTGTTAGCTACCAACTGCATATAATTCTGTCTCAAAATCTGAATAGCCTCCCATAAAGAGTGGATCTCTTTCAAGGAAAGATAACTGCCTTCTTGCTCATCACTAGTAGGAGAACCCCATCCATAAACTGCTAACAACTGACGAGCAACATCAAAATGCTGGCAAATGATAGCAATGTCTCGGTCACTAACTCTTAACTGATTAGGCACATGATGACACTGGCTTGACTGTCTCCTACAAACCTCCTCTGATGCACTGTCTAAAGGAGTATCCTCAAAGTCACTAGTCTCTAGAGTATTACAATCCATACCCTGTGAATTAAATCTAAAGCTCATATCAACATACGGAGTATCAAAAACATTAGCACTGCTGTCCAACTCCTATGTACCCAAGGAAACTAAGTCTTCAAAACTGCCCACTACATCCTCCTGGATGTCATCAATGCCAATATGATCCTGGGACTCATTTGTACACACTGCCAAATATGAAATATCATCAACACATTCCAGCAAGTATGGTCGACTAGATATATGAACAAAGCCCAACACCGGTGTATAAAAACTAATACAAACATCGGATAAGCTCCTGGCACAAGAAAAGACAACACCGTGCAATCTGCTAATCAATTCCATGGTAGCACCCAAACAATCACTGCTACCAAAAAGTGTTAATGATTTACAGTCAACTGAACCCCAAATGCCAATATAAGAATCTCGAGTCCATATCTGTAAACTAGAATTAGCTGGTAACTCAAGCAAAATCCTGACTTGAGTAATATGACCAATACCAACTAACTCCACATACCTGTCATGATGAGATAATGTAGTGACAATACTGTCTTCACACACCTTCAGCTGGCGGGATAAATCATGTGAAGTACTACTAGCCTCAACCTCATGTGACGAAGCATCTAACTGTGCCTGGTACTCTCTCTCAGAAAAGTCATGAATGCTCAATGTCTTCTCATCTACACCAGGTATCTCACCATCATGCACAACAACATCCTCATAATCATCATCCTTGAGGTCAAATCTATCTATCACTCTTTGACTAAAATCATCAAATGTAGTTACCTGATCATGACCTTGAGTAGTCATTCCATGATACCACCAATCATAAGCTGCATCTTCCAAGTGTAGACTTGCAATTTGAACAACATCACTCTCCTTCATGGGGTTAAGTGTGAAGAAGGTCTGTAATTTTTGTAGCCATGCTCTAGCTAAAATTTTATTTGTTCCATCAAAAGTAGGTGCTATAAACTTGCTTATTTTATTTTTGAGCTCTCTTCCACTTATGTCATGCTCCCTTCTATACTCTTTCTTAGGCATCAAAGTGTTCATCATATCCACATATTCTCTAAAAGGAATTGAACTACGAAAGTCATCATCTAAGCCATTATAAGTAGCTCTTAATGTAATCAAGTTACTTGTAACCTCTTCCATAGGATTAATGGCTGGATTTGGTACTGGTGGCTCATCTGCAGGCAAGAAAATAGTTTTGGTTGATTTAGATGGTGTGGATTTTCAGATTTCTTGGCTCCTCTGAAGTGCTCCCTTTCTCCTTAATAGATGCAACTCCTTGTAGTTTTTCTGTCAATATTCGCAAAGCCTCTCTAGTTTCTGCCAAACTATCCACTGTTTGCTTCTGAGTATTTTGGATGTCTTGGAAGAATTTCTTTGCCATCTCATCTGGATCAGCCATACTTTTCCCTTCCTTGGATTTTGCACTTTTACTTTCAACTAGAGGTTTGATCAAAATTTCTTTATTCTTTTCTCGCTGCAAATATCTTTTTTCTCTTTCACTTAGTTGCATGCAACCATAAATTTTGACATGCAACTGATTAGAAGCAACATGCAACCACCAAATTCACCAAGAACTAACATGCATATGATTAGAAGTAGAATGCAAACATAAATTTTGACATGCAAGATTTGGGTAGTTATCAAAACTGACATGCAAGATCTGGGTAGTTGTCAAAACTAACATGCAAGATCTGGGTAGTTGTCAAAACTGACATGCAAGATCTGGGTAGTTGTCAAAACTAACATGCAAGATCTGGGTAGTTGTCAAAACTGACATGCAAGATTTGGGTAGTTGTCAAAACTGACATGCAAACTTCTACAACCACCAAATTCACCAAGAACTAACATGAAAATGATTAGAAGTATAATTTAACCATAAATTTTAACATGCAGTTGATTAGAAGAAACATGCAACCATAAATTATGACATGCAAAATCTGGGTAGTTGTCAAAACTGACATGCAAGATCTGGGTAGTTGTCAAAACTGACCTGCGACTTCTACAAACCCTCAGGCTGGCAAGATCATGGCTCTGATACCACTGAAATGTCCTCTTTTCTGATTTGATATGGTATTTCACGCCTCTAATCAGATTTTCAAAATCAAACAACTAATATCACAAAGATCCTCCAAATTTCTCAAGAAACCCCAAATCGGGTATGCCAGAAATTGTGCCAAAAGCTTCACATCTTCACCAATTATTAATAAATCTGAAAGTGGACATTTTTACAGAAATTTCAGTAGCATAACAGCCTACAAAATGACATTTCCAGATCCGTATAACCTTTACACAACAGTTCTCAAATGTAGGACAAAAACTATGCTCATCAGGCTCCCGAAATTAACACAAAAATGCCCGGAAACACCACACAACACTAATAAACTATCTCAGAAGTTTAATCACGTCCCAATACATATATTCAGCTCTATTTTAATAGCTTAAAGTCTGAAATACAGCAGCAACCAAAACTGATATGAAATGCTCAACTGAAAACACCAAACTCATGCAAAAAACACACCCAAAAACCCACAAATCTACACTGTTCAGCACAAAGGCAAACTTTGTATGAGCATGCACATGGAATGACTTCAAACTCTCATCCTTAGCCTTCCTGGAAACCTGCAAACTCTCGTTCTTGGGTCTCCCTGGAAACCTGCAAACTCCCGTTCTTGGGTCGCCTTCTCCATAGGTTTGGCAGCCTCTGAAGAATAACAAAGAATGAGCAAAAATCAAGTTCTCCCCCCTGCCCAAAATGCCTCCAAACCCCTTAAAAGAGGCCATAACTGTAACTCACATCCAAGAGAGGTTAATGAAACATATTTTAATAATAATTTCATTTATTAGTCCAACGGTTTCCAAAGATTAACCCCCCTTTTTCTGAAACTTCCCTTTCTTGGGCCTGCCTGTCTTAGCAAAGATTATTATTTTTTTATTATTTGAAAAGGGGACATGATAGACAATAGGGAAAAAGTAAGAGTCGAGCGAGACAAGGCTTGATAGGTTAGCCAAGGGAGCATTTGTGAAGGTTGGAAGCATGGCATGGGATGTGTAGATTCATGCTTATTCACATAGATTGCTTGGTAATGGCTATGGCTTTGAAGGCTTCCATGGTTGTATTGCAATAGTGATTTTGTTGAATAATACATGGTGATGGATGCTTTTGGAGGTTGAGTTTTCCCCTCAGTGAGGGTTTCCCAGGGTATATCTTGTGTCACAATTTTTGGTGGATATGTTGTCTATTCTCTTGCATGTGGATTTTAATTGCATATTTATTTCAGATCTATTATGGGTTATGTGGAAACCGTTATATTCTTTGTTGCAAGTTTCCTTACAAGTGGTATCAGAGCTATGGTTTTATTATTGCAACCCTAGACTGAATCCATGAGAATGCATGAGAGGATAAAATAAATGGCAAGATATATGAATTGTTTATTGCAGATTTGAGGATTTTGGGTTTGTTGTTATGATGGGATATTGGTAGATTTTGTGCATGTGAAATTATTTGACAAAAGGGTTTTTTAGATGTTTCATTTAAATGAGGTTTTTTAAGAGGTAACTTGCATTAATGACCTCCTATGTAAAAACAAACCTCACCATTGGATCCAGGTTGATGTTTTTATAAATTTTGATATATAATATGCCCCAGTTTGGCCATGTTCAGAGGAAATGAAATATTTTTTAGTTTCAACCCATGATGGCCGTCAAATTTAATCCCATCAGAATTTTCGTCACAAAAAAAAATGCAATAAAAATGGTAAAAAGATTGTCTTAGTAAAACAACCATAACTTTCTCTCAAGATATCGGATTTTAGACTTCTTATAGACGTTGGAAAGCTAATTCAGAGCACTACAACTTGGTGAAGGTTTGGTTCTATGATTTTGATATTTTTTCAAGTTTTAAGAGCTTGAAAGTTGGATGTTGTTTATTTTGAACACAGATTAGAGCATAACTTGGGCATACAGAGTCAAATTTTGGACTTCGAGTAGTCAATGGAAAGCTCTTGGAGAGCTCTACACATTGGTTCAAATTTGGTGTAGGTTTGACATGGTTTTTTTTTGTGATATATTGATCTGAATAGTTTATGATATATATTGACTATGGTAGCATTGTGAGTTTATGACATTGTATGTTTGGAGATTTAAGATTTGATGTCACTATATACTTAGTTTATATTTCAGATTGGTCTCATGGTGATAAAATGGTTATCAGTATTTGGTTTGGATATGTATGATGACTTGTTGGGTCTACAAGTTGTGCAGTGTTATAAACAGTCTGTACTTACAAGTTGCATTTATAACTTGGTTATGGGTTGGCTTTGTCCAGTGACCTTTCATTATTGATGCATGTTTAGATTGGTGGCTTGGATTTGGACTGTTTATGCCCTAAGTTACATGATTTGCTAACTTTTCTTCATGTGGAAGGGATGAGATGTTGTTACTAGGTACAGTCATGGTGTAGGATTGTGGTTGACTATTTTATGCTGACAGGTTGGACATATTAATGTCATATGCTCGGTTCATGGATGTGATCATGATGCCATAGATTTTGGCATGACATGATTGAATATACAGGTACATCCTTGATGTTCATTGGTTTGGATTCCTGATTTGGTTATGGTAGTATATCTTCTTGGTTGAGGATCATGAGTATTTGGTTTCTCTTGAGGAGCTCATGATGTGCACTTTCAGTTCTTTGATGGTTTGATGCCTTGGTTGATTCTCATGGTTAGAGGATGGTTTTTCATCATGATGTAATGGATAGCTTGGATACATGGTTTAGTGGGAGCTTGTGGCAATGATGGGGTGTTAGTGTAGGATCAGTTCCTAGTTTGGTTTGTATCTTCTTGATTTGGAGATCTTGGTTTCACTTGGTATTGATACTTTGGTTGTGTGGGTGTAGACCTGGAGGATCTTCATGTAGGAGATGGATTTTATGATGCCATATGTGACTTGGTACCACAGTTGAGTGAGATTTGTTTGAATTGATATATTTATTGAGTGTTTTCAAATGTTAGAGATTTGTCTTAGATCCTGTTGCTACAGAAGTGTCTTTGACATTTGCACGGTGCACTTGTTATCTTCATGGTGTGTGAAGGTGGTTAGATCTTGAGGATTCATGGAGTTCTTGGTTATCTTCATGGTGTGTGGAGATGGTTCTTCATGGTGTGTGGAGATGGTTCTTCATGGTGTGTGGAGATGGTTTTCTTCATGGTGTGTGGAGATGGTTGCATCTTGAGGACTAATGGGGTTCTTGGTAAAGGTGTGGCTTATGTTTTCATTTGGCATGTTATCCTTGGTGTTAGGATGATTTCATTTTTATGTCATGGTATACTCTTGATATACATTTAGAGTTTTGACATGTTATATTATGTTTAGATGGAGCATGCTATTTTTTTGGTTGAGATGCTTTAGATCATGTTGTCATGTTTATGTTCTTGAGGCCATGGTTGGAATTTTGACATTGATCTTGATTTAGTTTCTTAGTATTGAGTACATTGATAATAAGCTAGATACTTCATGATATTGTTATGTTGCATTTGGAGTTGGCATAGATTGATTGGTTATAGGTGCTCATGGATACTTAGAGACAGTGGTGATGTTGATTTCTCTTGGATTAGAGAAGTATTTGTTGGGACAGTTGATGGTTTCAGCAGGAAGTCTGAGGGGCATTCACCTGATATGGACTTGAGAGGATATTGTTCTTAGATGAGTCTTAGTTGGAGACTTGGATATCTTGATAAGCATTCTTACTCCCCACTTAGTCTACTCGATAGTTTGCTACTTGAGAGATATAGCCCATTATTTCTCTCAGGTGCATTATGTTTATACTTGTCTTTCATGGATACAGATCTTGAGCTATGGTACATGAGTTAGTTCTGGAGGGTTCATTTGAGAGATGGTTTAGCATTGGTTATCTCCATTTGCATATGTTTTTATGTTGGTTGAATTTGGGAGATGGTTTTATATTAGGCATATTCCTTGGTTAAGGAATGGTTTATGAGTTTGATCTTTTTGTGATAGGCTTACATCCATGATTAGTTATATGGTTTTGTTTGGCGGTTGTTGAGGCTTCTTGGTTGGGTTTTATGGAGGAGATCATACTTGCACAGTTTACATATAAATGTGTGTGTAGAAGGACATGATACAAGTTATGATATGCATCATTTCTCTTTGGTCTTGGTTATCTTCCTAGATGTTCAGTTTTGCTTACATTGGATTTGAGATTGGTTAGAGATTGTGATCACTAGTTTGTGTTCATGTGTGTCATGTGAGAGATGACATGGTTATTTCTGTATCTCTTTCCTCTGTTGGTTGTGAAGAACTTGGGAGAGCATTGGAGATTGGTTATGAGAGTTGTTCTTGCAGGTTATTGGTTTATGTATTGTGGATGTCCTTGAGACTACATGGATTCACTTCTTTGAGATGTTGTGAGTGGCTTGTGCTTGCATGTTACAGATTGGATATGTTAATGATATGAGATTCACTTGGTATACCTTTGGAGGTATGGATAGTTGGATGGGTTTGGCACTTGTTATGGGTGCTATTTTATCTATGGATATTTTGAAAACTATGGATACATGTGATATCCCTTGGATCAATTTTTTTGTGCTTAGCATTTCAGTTGGTATAGAATTTTATGATCTTCTAATGCGACAGGTTGGGTGGCTTTCTCTTTGGATGGCTTCTATGTATGTCCGGTGGCAGTGGCATAATAGGAGGTGGCTTCATTCATGTTTGAGATGCTGGATATTTTGATATTGTTGCGAGTACCAAGATGGAGCACTTTATGTACTTTGATCCATGATGGTGGATGTGTTGGGAGGGATTGTTCCCTTGTTCATTTACGTGGCTACAAATTGACCCTATGTAATGTATACAACAAGTGGGAGATTGTTGAGATAATGGGTGTTTCACACATTGCATAGTATTGTTATATTGTATTATTTTATTTTATTATGTAATATTGCACCTATATAGGTGTGCAACATGTAAAGAATCCCATGGGATATACTTGGTGAGTTGTATTATAACATTGTGATAATATTTCATGTAATTATTTAATATTGGGGAAAAGAATTAAATTTCCAATATTAAATGTGGGGTCAATGGGTTAGGTAGCACATGGTTTTAGCACATGGTGTATGTAATACCACTTGGTGGTTTTGTGAGACTTGTTACTATATAAGCAACCACAAGGGTAGTTGTTGGTGTGAGAAGACAAAAGGAAAAAAGCAAGAGTCAAGCGAGACAAGGCTTGATAGGTTATCCAAGGGAGCATTTGTGAAGGTTGGAAGCATGGCATGGGATGTGTGGATTCATGCTTATTTACATGGATTGCTTGGTAGTGGCTATGACTTTGAAGGCTTTCATGGTTGTATTGCAATGGTGATTTTGTTGAATAATACATGGTGATGGATGCTTTTGGAGGCTGAGTTTTTCCCTCGGTGAGGGTTTTCCAGGGTATATCTTGTGTCACAATTTTTTGTGGGTATGTTGTCTGTTCTCTTGCATGTGGATTTTAATTGCATATTTATTTCAAATCTATTATGGGTTATGCAGAAATGTTTATATTCTTTGTTACAAGTTTCCTTACACGTCCCTATAAGAGATAATTGTTTTTTCTCCCAAGAAATAACTTGGGCAAGGCTCTTTTGCCACTCTTACTTATTTTCAACTATATAGTGCTTTGTAAAGACATCCTTCCACCATGTAACGAACTTGTGCATTCTACCTTTTTTGCACTTAGCTACCATATATTTGTTGATTTGTAGTGAATGATCAGGAAATTATTGTACACTTTTCATAAGTCATGGGGTTCAAGACAACAATCTAGGTTTTTTTTAATATCTCGTCTAACATTTTCAAGTTGACTCTTCAATCATTTTTGAGTTGACTCATCAAGCATTTCCAAAAATTGACTTGTCAAGTATGTTTAGGGTTCACTTGTTATGCTGACATTAGTCATGTAATATTGACTTAGGGTTAAAGTTATTTAAAGAGAATCTATAGCTTCTTATAACAATATTGAGCTGTAATTTCAATTTAGATTGTAATAGGTTGAAGTTACTAGATAATAATATTGGAATCTCTATTTGGTGGACATAGCCCAAGATTGGGTGAATCACCTAAAATGTATTGCATCTACTATTCTATTTGTGCATGCTTTATTTCTTTGTGTTATTGTTTATATTTGTATGTAACTAATATCTTCTATCTAAACAATCATACCAATATCCAACTTGAAAAAATAATCTACAATTATAAATATTGAACCTAATTATCCGTTGAGGTTTTGATTATTGTTTCTCTAGGAAGCTCTTTTGCAACATCCATTTCAACAAGGATGTTGTATAATGTACAATGGAGCATAGTTAAGGATCCTTTATCCACCATCAATAATTTTCCTAAAGCATCACCTACCCTTTTGAGTTAGGAATCAAACCAAATATGTAGGGATAGTTTAGGTAGTCTCACCCATAGTGGAAATTTTTCAAGTCCTACCTTAGTTGGGTTGAAATATGGGTAAAATTTATCTCCCCGCACTATTGATAATCAAATAAGATTTTATTTCTTCCTTTTACATTCTAAAAAAAACAACTATAAGGAAACACTTAGCTATAGGGTAAATTTGCACACAACCTTACAAGATGAACTTCAAATACTCTAGAATATACTTGTAAAGATCACACAACTAGGTCAAAACCCTTGAAAGGATCGATTAGGCCCATATCTAAAAAATAACCATATTATGGTTTTGTAGATTTACCTCCAATACAACAAAACAAGCATTGGATAGTGGAAAAATCCAATTACCTACTAGTCAATTTAAAATGTCCCACTTACTCATTACACATGAGCATGATGAACTAAACCCCTAGAAACAACTTGTGATTGCTCTAATCCCACACTTAGGTCATCCTTTTGGATTCCCTTATTCTACTTATTCAACCTTTTTGTATGAGCTCTATCATTTGCATTCCCAAACATCGCTTGATATAAACTCCCCAACTCAAACACTACAAAGCACAACCTCTTCATGCACCATTTTATATTCTCATAATAATTATCCACCCCATTATTGTTGTAGAATCCACCTTTCATCAAGTGTCCATGTCCCCAACCATTTCTTGACACTCCTTTTGACCTAAATAACTTCATCCCATCTCCATTGCATGTTGCAAGAGCACTAGAGGAAAGTCATAAAACCCTAATGCCCATGAAATAGCTGAAGCTCTAAAATGCCATAGAGATGTTAATAATTACTAGCAAACTAGTGGTTGATGAGGAGCTAGAAATTAGAGAAAAATCTAGAAAAAATAAATTAGCAAGTAGTTGAATAAATGAAACATTAATCCTCTGGATAGCGTGAACACCAATATTGAGCTACATAAATTGGTGCTACAAAAATTCAGGACTGTCATGTGGATAAATCAAATAGGTAGAAAAAAATCCTATTACATCAAAGTATTTAATCACACATGGGAATATGGGGATAAAGAATATCTAGGATCTACAATAAAAGGAAAAGCCAAAATTTTAATTGCTTAGCTAAGGACTAACTCTTGTCATTTACAATGCGAAATTGGTAGTTGAAAGGTTCCTATAGAAGGGTAGGAGGAAAGAATCTATACTTTTTGCAATAAGGGAGTGGTAGAAACAGAATGCCACTTTGTCATAGAATGTGCTACATACAAAGATACTCATAGCCACTACAAGGATAGCTTGTAGGTGAGCAATGTGTTTTTGAGGAGACAAGATTACACAAGATGACTAACTTCTGAAATCCACAACAAAAGGAACAACTTGGAGAAATTACAATAGAATGCTTAATTGACCTTTTGGTCCCTTAGACTAGTTGTCTCATGGACGTCATTAAAACCCTTTCATTTCATTTCACTATACTTTTGGTAAACCTAAAAAGGAAGTAATCACTTTTTGGTTGATATATAATAATGTGACCCCTTATATACTCTTACAAAAGCCACTTGCACATTTGAGTGCATATGTTGTTTATACACTTTCTTGACCCATGAGATAGATGATATTTTTTGTTGTTTTAGGGCATGATCTCATTCCATTCATTATTTTAATAATTCATAATGTATTTTAAGAATAATAATAGAATGAATGATTTAATCAAAATAAAATTAAATTTACACATTATATAATTATGAAATGATAATTTGAGATTGTGTGAAGATTGTATTACAACTAGATTGAATGATACCCATTGATTATAAATAATTTAAAGACATTTATTTATCAAATGACGCAATATACAATATGATGGGTCTTAACTTGAATAATTTATTTCTTTCATGGTGGACGTAAATAATAAAGTGAAAAAAAATCAATTTAATATATATATTTACTATACAAATATTTGTAAATGTCTCTTATATTATTTTTAGTTATATCAAAATTATAGCATAGCGTTATGTTGTAAAGGATTTTTAATATAAATAATTTTGAATCTCCAACTCTTAAATTGAACATCAAAAGAGATTGTGAAAATGTTGTACCTTTGTATTTTACTAGAGGATTATGTCTAAGAAATTGTAATGCACAAATTTGTTATTCATTGTTTAATTTCTAAATGTTTATTCCTCAAAAGAGTACTTTATATATAGTTTCATAGCAAAAAAAACTCTTGCTTCATAAATATTTCTAATTGTTAAATCTCTATTTAAAGCTATTTTTCTATTAAAATATTATTTATATGAGTTTGGTTGATGCTTTTTAAAACTTATTTGATTCTATTAAAACTAATAAGTGATGATTTAGTTGCATCAAGTTTATCATTTCCATCCTAACCTTTTTTTTTTCAATTTTTTGAGGGGACTATTACATTGTTTGAGCACATGGAGATTTTTGAAAGGTTATTATTTGTTACATAATCTTTCTTCCAAAATACATATCACTTTTTAGTGTACATCCTTTTAATATGCATAGTTATCTAGAAGGCCAATGATTCTTGTTAGAATGAATATTTCTTTACCTAGACATATTTAAATTTAAAGATATAGAGGGATTGCAATAGTCCCCCTCGCTAAGTACTAATTATTGGTATCTAGCAATTACATCTTGGCGTGCAATGAGTATGACAAAGAGGTGTGTAAATTCAATTAGGGAAATATTTTGTTTATTGTTTGTATAATTTCATTTGGTACATAAGGTAAATTAGTAGGCCACTAAAAATATGATGTTTACTGTGCAACAAATATCTCTATTGAGAAGTGATAGATTTAATTCATATATACATTGGTTTACAAGAATCCAATGATGAAGAAAGTTCCATTACCAACATGCTCATGTTATATTTGCAAAAGGGTGAGAGGAAGAGAGAGGGAGAGGTAGGTATAGAAAGAGAGATAGAAGGGACAGAGAGAATGAAAGAGAGGGGATAAAGAGGTAGAGATACAAAAAAAGACAGAGATGGAGATGAAGAAAGAGAAATTAGAGAGAAAGGCGGAGAGAGTGAAAGAGACAAATAAAGAGAGGATTAAAAAATAGTCAAGTGCAAAAGAGAAAAATAAATAGAGGGAGATGGATGTATAAAAAGATAAAAGAAAAATAAATAGTGGTAGAGCTTGAGATAAAGAGATGATACATATGTGTGTGTGTGTGTGTGTGTGTGTGTGTGTGTGTGTGTGTGTGTGCCATATGTATATCTATATAGATGCATATGCATATATATGCACGCACGCGCGCGCGCACACACACACACAAAATGTAAGAAAAAACTATAGATATAAAGGTCTAAAAAGAGGGGGAGACAAAGATTGGGAGGGAGATGGATGTTTAGAGAGAGACATTCATAAATAGATGGGAAGAGAGGAAGCTAGAGGGAGAGATGAAGATAGAGCAAGAGAGAAAGCGGAAAAAATGGATGCTTAAAGGGATATAGAGAGAGAAAGATTAGGGCATATATATATATATATATATATATATATATATATATATATATATATATATATATATATATATATATATATATATATATATATATATATAGAGAGAGAGAGAGAGAGAGAGAGAGAGAGAGAGAGATTTTGTCCATTAGTTGGAATTCATTTTATAAAAAAATTACAAATTAAATTAATTCGAATATCTTTTAATTTATAATTTATAATTTTAAAAGAAGACATAAATAGTTAAAATGCATTATAATTATAATAGATTAAAAATAAAATAAAATATCCTACTAAAAATAACAATATTTTTTTAATCAAAACTATATAATTATAACTAATCAAACAACATTTAGAACTCTTGAATTTGAGTATACTTGAGATTAACATATATTAATAATTATTATCAACAAATAATAATAATTATTCTAAGTTTAAACCCATTGCTTAAGATAGATTTATAGTTTGAAATTAATAATTCTATAATTAAAAAAAATAAAAATAAAATAAAATTTATTTCATCATAATTTTTAAATTAATACAAATATAAATATAGTTGAAATTAACTCTAGAGTCTTCTTATTACTTCTATGAAAAAACATAATATTTTTAAAACTAATTCAAAATTAAATTGATTTCATCATAACTTTTAAATTACTATAAATATATGTATACAATTGAAATTAACACTAGATTCTTACAATGTTCTTGTCAATAAAAAAAATTAATTTAAAAATGGTTGTATTAAAACAAAATTATTCATTACATATTGATTTAAGAAAGTCACGTCCAACATAATAATAATAATAATAACAAGGGGCGCATGCGCCAAAGTTCCTGCTTTCATGATTTTATGGTTGATTGAAGTAGGTTTTGGTTAAAATATAATGTATTTAATTTAATAAAATAACAAATAAATAATAATGAAAAATATAATATTATAGTGCTAAACTAAATTAAATTACAGAGTATAGTTAGTATGTTATTAAATTATATAACTGTAATGATATATATTAATTAAAATAGTAAAATAATATATAAATAAACATTATAGTATCATTCTAAATTAAAATTAAATAACATCCTGAAGAACATTTATCATACCAAAAAAGATATTTATCAACTAATTATATATAATCTAATAAAATTATATATAAAAATAAAAAATAAAAGAAAATCTATTAAAAGCATTGGTTTAGATATGTAAAAAATAATAATAATAAAATTCTAATGTAAACTTATATATAAATTAAAACTAAAATAAATATGAAATTAAACTATATAAAAACAAATTTTGAAAATTGACAATTTAAAAGAGTTAAAATGTCTATATTTGATTAAAATATCTATATTTGAATAGCATTATACAAATTACAAAATATAAAGTTGTAATTAATGCTTGCAATAATAGAGATGTTAGAAAAATTAGTTGTATTTTTGTTGAGAAAAATTGAATTTTTTCATTGTCTTTTTCATAAGCCAATAAAGTTTTAAAAAAATTGTATTTTTCAATTTTGAAAAATCATGCAAATTAATAAATCTTTTGCAAACATTAGTATATTAATGAAATTTTTAGAAGGTGAAACTAATATGAAACTTGGATTCCATTAGTTTCCGAACTAATAATTGGCGACTGATCCTTATCAGACAACATTGTGTATAAAACAGATTCCATTAAATGACGACTTCGAATCAAACAGTCACAGCTGCAATTCAGTCCTTAATTCACTTTAATTTTATGTTATAAATATATATATTTGCTGCTTCTAAGAAATAATTTCTTCTGTTTCGCGTCCTAAATTTGGTCATAAACAAATTGTCTACGTTTCTCGTCCAATTGAGCTGCGATTCTCCCAGAGTTTGAAAATCCCATAAATTCTCGCAAGAACCAACATATTTTGTGCAGAATAGTAATGAAAGGGCTTTCAGAAAATCATCTGGCAGGAGATGTTGAAAATTTGGCGTCAGGTGGTCCTACTCAGTCGAGTTTACGCTCACGCTTCACTTTGGAGGGCGAAGGCGAAGTCGAAGCGCTTCTCAGTGACAGTTGCTTGTCATGTCATCATTGCGCCGAAGACACGGTACATTTTAATTTCCGGCCTTTTAATTCTGAGAGGAAATAATACTAAATGCTCTTTTCTTGGAACCCTAGATTCTTTTTAATTCTGCAAATTATTGCATCTTTTTGTCCCCTGAAACAATGAATCAAGATAGATAGATGGAATTTTAACGTTCACCAGGCTAAATCCCATGGGACACTCTAACCACTAAACCGACTTTAGTAATTCAGTTCTCTTTTTGTAAGCTGATGATGAGCCCACCTAACTGCTCAATGTTCTTCTTGCTGAATAGATCAAACCAAGAGCTGTCAGATATAGTATCCACAAATTTGACCCTGTTGTCTCTGTATGCATCACACTTCGAAATAAAGTGTTGTTCAGTTTCCACCTTCCCAGAATTACAATATATGCAAACTTTCTCTTCCCAAGGCTTTTTTGGCCTCTTCCATCTCCCAGTCTCACATCTAAGCTGGCGGGTGTTGGTTCTAAGCTGAACAATAAGAGTTTTAGTTCTCTAATAAATGTTGGCCTCTATGCATGCCTTTTGGAGTTGGTCACAAATAGGATTGAACTCCCTAATGTAATAAGCCATTTTCCTTCCAAGCCCACTTCCCCAAATCTTCTTATAGAATTTCTCCAAATCAAATGCCTTTATTTCTTTATTGTTTGCGGGACACATATTAAAATGGATATTCCATATGTTCATCCACTTATGTTTTGTTGCATCCATGCCTTTTTATGTTTGCACAAAATATCATCAAATACCACTTTAGGCCACGTACTGACACGTATGTTTTCAGCTCTTTTAAGATAGCTAATGAGGTGAACCATAGCAAGAGCCTCGATAGGAGCAGCGCCCACTTTACTAAGCATGATATCATATGAAACAATACTTTTGATTTTAAACTTGTTTGTGATCCATCACTTTTGAATCCTCTCAATTTGTTTCTGTTAGAAATGGAGAAAGAAATATGTAAATAAGCAATACCAGGAAAGAATCTAAGTGAGTAAATGCATGAAAAGATATTACCATAAAATAGGAGAGAGAAAGCTTCAAGCTCCAACACCATGAGACAAGATATTTGGAAAGGGGAAAGCAAAGAAAACCCCTTGTGACATTATGAATGAGGCATGAAAAGCCTAAGAAGAAAGAGAGAGAGAGCAAGAGAGCTATGGCTCATACAATACTTGAGAAGAGGAAGAACCCTCATTGTTTAATGAGAGAAGAGGGTCATCTCTTAAATAGAGATGAGAGAGAGGAGTTAGAATGTAACTCCCATGTCTATGAATGCCACCATTCATAAGTGTTTGAGGCCAAGTGTGAGATTCCTCTTAAGGAGGAATAATCTAAAATTAGAAATTACAATAAATATTTGTCCTCACATATTCCACTAGATGACAAAATAAGATGTAGTGGAAAAAGGACAAAAAAGAAATATATTAGGATACCTTGGCTTATATCCTAATATATTACAACAATAAAGAAAGGAGTTCTAACCTTGGTTTATAAATACACCAAGGAAAGATTACAACTTCTAACACCCCCCTTTAATCTTTACTTGAGGTAATTACATCAAAGGGTATTAAACCCATAATTTACAAAAATCTGCAACTTAATCTTCAATATGAAGTAAGCCATATGGAACATTTGTAGATCCAAGAGAAGTACATGAGTCCTTTCAATGTGATCAAGTGGAAGCATAGACACCTCTTCATATGTGGAAAACCAAGAAGGTTCCTTGATGGATCACCTGGAAAAAAGAACAACAAGACAAATATCCACAAGTAGAATGCCATCATATATGCAAATTCGAAATCCTTTTGAATAAGGATAATAAAACTCTCATAGAGAAACAATGAGTAAAACATGTTACCACAAAACAATGGAGATAACCTGATATCAAGATAAAGTATATGCTCAAAAAATTGTCAACAAGGACAAATTGAGTAAAAAGCTTGATCAATGCTCTCATGAAAAGTATATTATACTAATGTACAAATGACCACAGACAAGGCCAACTAATGATACTTGCATCAATCTTGCATCAATCACGTGGATATAGACAGTCCACTTAATGAATCATCCCACTGCAAGCTAATGGGGGCGTGCCTCCATAACATGCATGACTCATGATCTAAGCAATAATGTATGCAGATCATTATCACATTAATATATGAAAATAAAGTAAAAAGGAGAGACATGCTGATCAAAGTAGAATAATCATGATTTGTGTTAGGATAATCAAAAGAATGGATTATGAGGATATAACAACATATTGCCTTCAAATTAGATCAAATCACCTGAATTTGGAGGGAAAACTCCAATAATAGTATCCTCTTCATTGAGGAACAAAATGGAACAACATGGAGGGAAACTCTATAAAAAATGAGTGCATACCAATATAGGATGGAGGGATACTCCATGGGCTAGATAAGGAAACTATGTATCAGTTATACTGAGGGGACCTACATAGTTATCCTTGAAAAAATTGGCTCCCTATGCAACTCAAAAAATATCATTTAAATCATGTATATCAAAAACCATAAAGTGCCAACATGGGCATGGAACGATGCTATAAAAGCATAAGACTGCAACCACGTGCAGATAGATCAATAAAATCAAATCATTAAATAATGAAGGCAATAGTGTAAGATTACTCATAATCTAATTAAGTAAAATGATTTAAGGAAGATCAACTAAATATAGATATCAGGTATAAAACTCCATTGAGTGTAAACATGAGTATTTAATTCATTTTGCAAAGGTATATATTAATTTCTGAAATATTAGTCATAAATTATATATTTATCTGGGCATATATGTGGGCCCCCATATATACTCAAATAAATATACGAAAATAGATTGGTTAAAGAAAATAATCACCTTTCCATACTTAATATTTTGGAAAGTCACAATAAAAAGTCACAAGATTTACCTTGGTTCAAAAATATAACCTCAAAGTAATAAGAACATAAAGTCATGGGGCAAAAAGATCTCCCCATTTTTCTCATACTATGCCTTCAAGATTGGAAGTGATTCAAAAAGAATTTTTTTTGAAATAAAACATTAAGAAAGATATAACTAAAAAAACTTAGTAATTAATGATAGAGGTCAGATCTGGCAGATAAGAATATACTAAAAAGAGTTAAAAAAACTTTTCTAAAAAAAGTTTGAATAAAAGCTTGTAATGAGTAAGAGAGATTTAAAATAGAATATTGCACTTGTCTGACAATGAATGATTTCATGCCAAAAATAGGTTGACAAAAGGCAATGATAAAAGAAAATGATGCCTCTGTCAAGAGCTCAAAAAAGAAAAAAGAATCTTGCATGAAAAGACAAGAAAACGTTACTAAAAATAATAGATTTCAGGAATAGACTGACGAAACCAAATAAAATCATACCTAGCTAAAAAAAACCTGCCATAAGTTCTCAACGACAAGGAAAAAAATAGGTAAGGTAATGGCAATGGCAATCTCAAGAATGGCGGGACTTTTGCTGACGAATGCTCATATGCTCCTTTAAAATGATCGAAACATTAGGCACGCCTTTGAAAAGGCTACTATAGTCCTCAAATCGACTAAGCATGAGAGAACACATAAGCCGAAACAGAACACAGATAATAAGGAATAGACTCATCCGGTAGAGCCAGGAGAGCAAGCCAGTCCCAAACAAGATAAATTGGATAAACATTGTATCCTCAATAAATGGCAGTTTAACTGAATCTTGTGTAAACCACCAAATTTGATAGATAAACTCACCAATGAAATAGGGAAGAAGAATCCTCACAACTAGAGACACAGCAGCGGTGAGCTCTCTCTTGAAAATGATTCTCCAATAATATCTGTGGGTTCCGTGCCGAGACCCAGAGCCGAGTATCCTTCTCGGAAAACACTTCCCAAACCATTGCAGAGGCTCACCGGATTCAACGCTTTTTGGTATTCACACCATTTGTTTGTGATTGTTTACATTCTCTTGATCGTTCATGGAACTTCTCTGTACCTCACACATGAATGGTACTCGAAAACGACATGGATGAATTTTGCAATTCCTGTGTTGTTGTATGGAGGGGAGCGAATTCTGAGGGCTTTCAGATCTGGCTCAAAACCTGTGAAAATAATCAAGGTAGCCATATATCCAGGCAATGTCTTGACACTTCACATGTCAAAGCCTCAAGGATTCAGATACAAGAGTGGTCAATACATGTTTGTCAATTGCCCTATCGTATCACCATTTGAATGGCATCCATTCTCCATAACATCAGCCCCAGGAGATGACTACTTGAGTGTTCATATTCGTACATTGGGTGATTGGACTCGGGAACTTAAAAATGTCTTTGCAGAGGTATGTGAGCCTCCCATGACTGGGAAAAGTGGTCTGTTGAGAGCTGATCTCATGCATGGAGAATACAACCAAAGGTTCCCAAAGTTGCTCATTGACGGGCCTTACGGAGCACCGGCTCAAGATTACAAAAAATATGACGTCTTGCTTCTTGTTGGACTTGGGATTGGAGCTACTCCATTTAATAGCATTCTCAAGGACATTGTTAATCACATGAAAGTATCTAAAGAAGAAAGAGGTCTGGAGAATACTGGGAGATAGAAGAAGAAACCTTTCAATACAGCCCGTGCTTGCTTCTACTGGGTCACTAGAGAGCAAGGATCATTTGAATGGTTTAAAGGAATAATGAATGAAGTGGCAGAAATAGACCAGAAGGGAATAATTGAGCTGCATAACTATTGCACAAGTGTTTATGAAGAGGGTGATGCTCGGTCAGCATTGATTGCTGTGTTGCAAGCTCTAAATCATGCCAAGCATGGTGTTGATATTGTTTCTGGAACCAGAGTTCGCACACACTTTGCCAAGCCCGATTGGAGAAATGTCTTCAAGAGTATTGCTCTAAAGCATAAAAATGCCAGAGTCGGGGTTTTCTACTGCGGTCCTGCTGCTCTTACTAATGATTTGAGACAACTGTCACTAGATTTTACACATAAAGACTTCACTATTCTCACACCCATTTTACAAAATTTCAGAATGATTTAGAAAAAGAGCAATTTCTTAAAGAGAGCTCCAAATGACTCAAATTGAAAAAAAATGAACAATTCCTTTGTTTTATAGAGGCACAAAGAAATGTTTTGATTTGCTATTAACAAGAGTAAAAAAAAATTGATATCTAGATAGGAAAACCCTTTTGGCGGCAAGCCTGCCAAAGGCGTGAGATGAAAACTAATAAAAAATAAGAAGTAACCTGCACAAATTAGAGCAAATAGAAGTTAATCAGGTTTGGCGGTAAACCAGCCAAACTCAAAAAAAAATTCAATTTCTTCCATCTTAAGAAGATTAAATGAGAAATTAGTGAAATCTCTCTTAAGAGTCTCCTTCGAATCGTACCTTCATGCAAACACTCAAAACAAAGATTAAATTGCTCTGATACCATGTTAGAAATGGAGAAAGAAATATGTAAATAAGCAATACCAGGAAAGAATCTAAGTGAGTAAATGCATGAAAAGATATTACCATAAAATAGGAGAGAGAAAGCTTCAAGCTCCAACACCATGAGACAAGATATTTGGAAAGGGGAAAGCAAAGAAAACCCCTTGTGACATTATGAATGAGGCATGAAAAGCCTAAGAAGAAAGAGAGAGAGAGCAAGAGAGCTACGGCTCATACAATACTTGAGAAGAGGAAGAACCCTCATTGTTTAATGAGAGAAGAGGGTCATCTCTTAAATAGAGATGAGAGAGAGGAGTTAGAATGTAACTCCCATGTCTATGAATGCCACCATTCATAAGTGTGTGAGGCCAAGTGTGAGATTCCTCTTAAGGAGGAATAATCTAAAATTAGAAATTACAATAAATATTTGTCCTCACATATTCCATTAGATGACAAAATAAGATGTAGTGGAAAAAGGACAAAAAAGAAATATATTAGGATACCTTGGCTTATATCCTAATATATTACAACAATAAAGAAAGGAGTTCTAACCTTGGTTTATAAATACACCAAGGAAAGATTACAACTTCTAACAGTTTCCATTGTGAGGCTGAAGTGTTGTTGGCCCAAACTTCACATCCATAAAGAACAACTGGTAACACAAGAAGCCCAAAAAAATTTGAGTAGTTTTCCAATCCCAAACCTCAGCATCACGACATCTATTTTGAAGTGCATAAAGTGCCTTCGATCCTTCTAGAACTCTTTTCTTTCTACAAACTTCCTAGCTTAGATCATGACTTTTGTCTTACTGATATTGACTTGCATCCCTACCATTTTACAAAAGTGCTCAAGCGAGAGTAAATGTTCATGCAAACCACGAGCAGATTTGACAACCAAAATGAGATTGTCCGCATGCAAGAGCAGCCTTATTAGAAATTCACGAAATTGGATACCATCCCCATTTTGCATGTCTAACCATCTTCAAGTTTGTTGATATGAAGGCCAAATAGAGTGGGCGGAAGAGGATAGCCTTGCTTGACCCCTATATCACTTCTAAAACACTCTGAAACGCCATATGAAGTTTTGATTTTGACTTTCACCTCTTCATGCATCCTATGAACAGCCGCTCTAAGATTCGCAAGGCTCCCCAATTCTTCCATCCTAAGCCAAAGCTTATCTCTAGCAACAGTGTCGAAAGCCTTTTTAAAGTCAACAAAGCAACAGAAAACTTCATCCCATGCTTTTTCGATAATGTGCCTCAAGATGATACAATGATCAACAGTTGAGTGCTTTGGCCGAAAACCAACTTGCCCTTTTGCATGCTTATGATTTTCCTTAGCCCATTTGCTGATTTTGTTTTCTATCATGTTGTCAAAAAGTTTTGCAAATAGAGGGTTGATCATTATAGTCCTGTAATTGGAGGGATTATTAACATCACCACTCTTATAAAGGGGTATAGCAAGACTAATTGTCCAATCTCTAGGGAACCCATGTTGGCTGATATTGTTTAAGATTTCCGTAATGTGTGGTGCAATAGTTTTCATGCCCCACTTGAGATACTCTGCTTGAAGTTCCACCAAGTCTTTTTCTTTACCGGTACCTAACTTCTTGATACCCATCTAACCTCTTGCACAATGAAAAGGTCATTCATATTGTTGACCAAAGGTGGCGGTTCCATCACATCCTCTTTTTCATAAAGTTTCCTAGCATACTCAGATCATTGAGTGGCTGTAATAATATTTTCAGTTCGTTTTTTCTTGGTTGTAGTTCTCTCCAAAATAGATTGGGATTATTTTAACAAGAAAGATAAGTTCTTCTCTCCTTGTGATCATAAATTTTTTTTTTTCTTCTTTAGGATCTGGTGGTATACTTTAATGTCAAGGCTTGTTTGATTGGACTCGCTTAATTTTCTCCCAGCCAGTTTGCATTCCTTATCAAATCAAGCATTAGCTAGAAAACAATTTGTTTCAGAGTTTCTTTGGTTTGATATTTTGCACTTGGAAAGTGCCTTGTGTATGACATTTGATAATGTATTGCTATTGACCTCATGCACATGCATGTCCTCCTCCTTATATAGTCTTTTAAGTGTAGTGTTGAAGATGTCCCTGTTTTCTGAGGTAAAAAAAATTCTGCTTTGTGAAGGCGGTTGTTGAGAGCATTGGCTTTTTGTCCCAAGTTGGTTGTCCTTCTTCCACATCAATTTTATGTGCAGCGGTCTACTGTCTGATTTAAGATCCCATATGTGTTCCCCAATCATAACTTCCTTGATTCTCTTATAGAAATTATGTGAACATATACCATAATCCACCACACTTGGACCATTGTAGTATTGCAAGTGAAACTGCCCGACTGTGTCCATCTAGCCACACCATTGCAAATTATTAAATCAAAAGTACCAAATAGGGTAATCAATTTGTCCCCAAAATAATTGTAGCCTTCAGTATCATTTGATACTCCTTCCAATTGGTGTTTACTCTTTTCCGTGAGCCAAATAGGATTGTTGTTTGCATTGTAGCTGAAAATGCTAGCTTGGCCATTTGTTGTTCTAGGATTGAAATCTCCAACAACAAGAACATCTCCCTGCTGCGAGAACACAACAACATCCTTCTGTAGAGCAGCATAGGGCTCTTCGTGATCTAAACCGCACTTCTTATAGATTTTGGAAACCCGCGGGGCAAAGTAGCAGGCTGCGATCCTAAGAAGACTCTTATTTTCCCTGATTTTGAACCATACAAACTGTTTGTTAATGTCTTCCTTTTCCAATTGAATGATACGTCCTTCCTTTCCTTTTACTAGAACCATTATGCTTCCATGACCCTTACCATTACTCGCTGCCTCATTCCACACTGTTGCCTTCCACTAGCCTTCAAACAATAGAGTCTTACATCTTTCATGTTCATGTGTCTCTGTGAGACAGATAATGTCATTCCCTTCCACAATAGGTCCCAACCCAGGCCCAAGCCTCCAAGAATAACCCCTGCAATTCCAACAAACTACAGTTAGAGAGGCCTGGGTTGAACTTGATTACTACTTGTTTTGATATGGCATATTCAAAACTAAGTTTTTATCCATAGAAATGGAAACTGATCTTGATTCATATTTGCCTAATGAGGAGTTGTTTGCCAAGTTTTTGCTGCCCCCTTGCTGCTCATCATTTGAAATGTGACCAAAGTGGGCAATAACTGCTTTTTCCTTGTACAACCAAGCTCTTTTGCGTTCATCTCTAGCTGTTTTGATTTTTGCTACTGCCACCCTTCTCCCTTCTTGATGTCTCATAGTTAGATCCTCCCCTAAAAAGAAGCGGGAACCCTTCAAAAGCTGTTTTTTGCTCAAAAGATTTTGCTTGTCATGAATATTAGGCATAACCACCTCAATGGGCCTATCTCTTTCATCTGAAAACTTGCCAACCCTCCAAGCTTTGTAGATTTGGCCTTGCCAAAGCAACACTTCCTTTAACAAGCCCCTCGTTAACTCCAAATTGTGTTCCCCATTCACCATAGTCTTTTACTCATTTGATGACAATATTGGGTGCCTTGATTTGCCTTTCCTTGGCTTCCCTATCACATGTATTATTCATATGATTATTTGCTTCCATATTTTGCCCTATCGGTATATCTGCTATCTTTATCCCATGTTTTAGTAACATCAGAGAAACTCTTTTTGCCCTCTTCAACCTTTCTATTGCCTAGTGGACCATTGTGAAATATCAGCTTCTCCTTATTGTGAGATGTCTTAGTATTTGTTGTCACTTTGTTTGCCGTCAATGAAACTTTTGAATTTTGCTATTCCTCCATTTTTTGCCATTCATCCTTCATGCTTTGCCATTCAAGTAGAGTAACGAGACTCGCTGCGATTCGGGCGAGTTGAGTTATGCTCACCGGGTCAATTTGACTTGTGACATTGGCTCGCCGAGTCAAGTCAAGCGACTCGCCCAACTCACTTGACTCACGAGTCAGGTCGTGACTTGGCCGCGGTTGAGTGGTTGGAGTTGGGAAAAAAATTTAAAAATGGTTGCTTTTTTATATATACATTCTTTTTGTCTTTCTTTTCCTTATAACCTTAAAAGGGCTTTCATAGCACTCTATTGTGAGAAAAAGAAAGAAAGAGAGAGTAAGAAAGGGAAATAGAGTGTCATTGTTTTGCAACCAGCTGGAAGGAAGAGGAGAAAAACTTGCATTTGTAACATTAGAGTAGCTATATACTTGTATTTAGATCATCAAGGAGTTTATAGGAGCTCTTCTCAACACTTATCAACTCATTTCAAAGAGTTAAGAGTTGATTTTTGGGTTTAGATGATTTTTTTCTCTATGCGTATGGGTTTTTTGGATGAATTTTATCTTTATGTTCATGGGTTTTGTTTTACTTTAAATATTCATAGAATACAATGTTTAAATGGTAATTTTTGGTCTAAAATGTCTTGGTGCAGCAACCTTGACATTTTTCCTTACTCATATGGCTTCTCTAGGTAAAAAACCCAAGCTCTCTAAAGGCAATAAAAAAGATGAGTGCTGGAAGTACACCATAGACTTTCCGGGTAGAGGTAGAACTCAAACAAAATACTTATTTTGTAAGACCATTAATAGTGGGGGGATAAATAGATTGAAATACCATATCGTTGGTATACGTGGTCATGATGTTGAGCCTTGTAAAGTTGCAATTGTTGAGGCTAAACATTTTTGTTATGTTGCCTTAAAAAAATATGAACAAGAAAAGGAATTAAGACAAAAACAATTAGCAGAGTTAGCTTAGATTGGTTCCACTTCCCATCCACTCTCATCTGGAATTGCTTCTGTATCTAGTTTTACACCCCTAGGTTTAATAGGTTGTGTTGGAGAAGGTTCTTTCCTACCCCCCTATCATTCTAGTGCTTCTGCTAGTGCTAGTGCTTCTATATCTATTCCTGACACTGCTAGTGGTGCTGCTCTTGATAGTAGTACTGGTACTACCTTTCGTCTTAGAGTCAGAAACTCTAGGTTGGACAATTTTTTTGTACCACGTTCCACTCCTGGTGCACAACCCTCACTTGAGAGATTGGGCTGGAATAGGGAGATCCATGAAGCTAGAAAAAGAGCAATTTTCAAGTATTGGTTTTTTTTGCAAAATTCCATTTATAGCTGCCGGGTAGTTCAACTTCATTTATATTTGATTGTTTTAAGTTTTACTTTTAATTTTTTAAATTCAACTTTGAAAATGAAATTTTATAATTTTAACTTGACGTTGAAATATGCTAATTAAAATATTTTTATAAATATAACAGGACTCCTTATTGGCAGGGGATGATTGATGCGGTTTCCATCAGTGGTACGGGGTTTAAAGCTCCCACTAAAGGTGAGTTGAGTGTCCCCCTCTTACTAGAAATGGTTGAGGAAATGAAACTTGAATTGGAGGACCATAGAAAGATTTGGAGCCAAAGGGGGTGTACATTGTGACAGATGGATGGACAGATAGGAGGAATAAGACTCTCCTAAATTTTCTTGTTTCTAGCGGAGGTAATTCATCATGCTCTAGTTCTCAAAGTCTAAAATTTAATGTATTATTGAATAACTAAAATTTTGTTATATTGATTGTTCAATGATAATTATTTTGTTTTATTATCACTTTCAGGATCCACCATGTTTTTGAAGTCTATAAATGCTTCCTTACATGTCAAAAATGCAAAATACTTATGTGAGGCTATTGAGGAGGTCATAAGGGAGGTGGGGAAAGAGAATGTTGTCTAGGTGGTGACTGATAATGCAACTAATTTTGTTGCTGTAGGTAAAATTTTAACTTTTAAGTTTCTAAATTTTTTATTTTAGTTTTTCATTAAAGTTTGAAAATCAAAAGTTTTTTTACACATAAATTTTTAATTGTTTACTAACGAATTTAAAATTGCTTTAGGAAAACTTTTGATGGAGAGACACCCAAGGATCTTTTCAACTCCATGTGCGGCCCATTGCCTCGACCTCATGTTGGAGGATACTGGCAAGATTGAATGGGTGAAATCATGTGTTGATAAGGCTAAAATTCTTTGCAAGTTCATCTATGATCATGCCTTGGTCCTCAACACTATGAGGGAATACACAGAGGGAAAGGAGTTGGCTCGTCCCAGTATCACAAGATTTGCCTCTAATTTTATCACACTAAAATCCTTGTTGAGTTCAAGGTTACTTTTGAGGTGCATGTTTATTGGTCCACAATGGACTTCCTCGTCTTTTGCCACCACCCCTGCAAGAATAGATGCAACAAAATGCATTTATGATGAAAAAGGTTTTTGGGAGCCATGTAAGGAGATTTCCTCGTCCTTCGCCACCACCCCTGTAGGGATAGATGCAACAAAATGCATTTATGATGAAGAAGGTTTTTGGGAGCCATGTAAGGAGATCCTTGTCCTTTGCCAGCACCCTTGCAGGGATAGATGCAACAAAATGAATTTATGATGAAGGTTTTTGGGAGCCATGTAAGGAGATTGTGGAGGTAATTTAAATATTAAAAGCTTAAGTCTTAAAATTTATAAATTAGTTTATCTCATACATTTTTTTGTTTTATTTTCATTGTGCAACTTTGCAAAGTTTCATCATTCACTAAATTGTTTTTTTGTTTAATTGTTTTGTAGATCACTGAGCCCCTTGTAGCCTTCCTATGACTTGTTGATGGGGAGAAGCCCACTATGGGCTACATATATGAGGGCATGGATAGGGCCAAGGAGGCTATTAGAGCCAAATATGTAGGAGTTGAGGACAAGTATGGCCCTATTTGGGACATAATTGATAGGAGATGGCAAAATCAGCTTCATAGACCCATCCATGTAGCAGCCTATTACCTCAATCCGGCATACTGCTTCCGTGATGATTTCAAGGCAGATGAGGAGGTGCTTAGTGGCCTATACACTATGATATCGAAGATGGCCACTAATCCCACAAATATATTGCTTGAGATGCATGCCTATAATAAGGCAACAGGGCTCATTTTTTCAGGTCAAATTTGCAAAGAAGGTCGTACAAAATTGCAGCCAGGTAAAAATTGCAGCTTAAGCCTCATACAACATGCATCGATGCACATATATATTATCTAGTTTCTAACTTTCTAGCTTTAAAGGTTGAAATGCGACTAATATTTTTTTCTTTTCCTTTTTTCAAAATTCAGATAGATGGTGGCAAATTTTTGGGCCTTCAACCAAAAACCTTTAACAAATTGCCATCTGCATATTGAGCTAGCCATGTAGCGCTTCTGGATGTGAGCGCAACTGGAGCAACAGGTTGTCTGTGGAGAAAATGAATAAACTAGTGTTTGTGCATTACAACCAGTGCATTAGGACCATGGAGATTTTGTATAGTGACACCTTTCCGATTACTCTAGAGGAGGTTGATCTAAAGTTTGAGTGGATCATTGAGGCTATTGATCTTGTCTTTGATGATGAGGACCTAGAGTGGGTTGACGTGGCAGATAGAGAGGCTGAGGCTGTGGCTATGGCAGCAGAGGAGCAGAGAACTATAGTTGATCCTAGTGGCACCTCATAGGCATTGGCAGAGACTACACTTGATCCTAGAGGCACCTCACAGACAGAGGCTATGGCTAATCAGTCATCCAAGACCTACTTTAGACGCCTTACTAAGAGGCATATTATAGATTATACTGATGCTGAGGATGAGGATGAGGATGACGACAAGGATGAGGATGAGGACTAGGAGCCATGGCTATAGTCTTGTTTTAACTTTTTGTTTAACTTAACATATGATTGGAACATTTGATGATGACTATTGATGTGATGAATTTCATATATTTGATATACATTTTGATGGGTTTCATGGATTTTATATATCTATGTTTTCTATTTCCTTAAGCTACTATTTAGTAATTTACCTTTTTACTTATGTAATCGATGTATGTGATCAAATTACCTTCTATTTCATGATGTTATTGTGTCTTTGAGCTTTATTCAATAATGGGTGCATGGAATGTTCTTTAAATCCTAAAATATCTCTAAATTTTAAGGGTTTTGTCACTTTGCTGAATCATTGTAGAGTCACTGGCGAGTTCGAACCGGGTCATGAGTCGAGTTACCCTTGTTGAGTCCGAGCCGGGTCCAAATCTCGTTACTTTGCATTCAAGCTTTCCAGCCAAAAGTGTTTGTTTCAACAATAAAGTGTGCTTTTAGAGCATTGTTATTGTCTGTTAGAGATTTATTTGTTGCGGTTAGCACATGCATTTTGAGGTCTTTCTCTTGCATATTCACCTCCAAGTGTTCTATAAGAAAAGATAATGAAGAGCAAGGAAACCAAATTAATCTAAGTGAGACAAGTGAAAAAAATGTTACCATGAAATAACCAAGATCCAAGAGTACACCAATGAAGAGAAACAAAGGAGATAGATTTTGAAAGGGGAAAGCAAAGAAAACCCCTTGTGAGTATTATGAATGGAAGGCAAAAGAGGCCTAAGAAAAGGAGAGAGAAAGAAGGTGGAGCAAAAAACTCATTACAATAACATCAAGATGATGTGTAGAAATTCTAGAAAGAATGAGAAAGAAGCATTTCTTTTATAGAGATGAGAAAGGAGTTGCATGTGGTTGCATGCGTAACTCTCATTTCTATAAATGCCACATTCATAATAAGTGTGTGCAAAGTGTCAAGATCCTCTTAAGGAAGAATAACTTTTTTCTTTAATAAAGGAATTACAAAATGAGTTGTCCTTACACATGGACAATAGGACAAGAAAATGATATGTTCTCTATGTGTGGACTAGAGAACAAACAACATAAGGGATACCTTGGTTTATCCCATATAATAAATAAATACAACCAAGGAAAGATTACTAATTCTAACATGTTCAAGCCTCTCCTTGGCCATAAGTAGCTCTTGCACATATAGCTCCCGACACCAAGTGAGAGGAGTAGATGTAGGGCTGTACATAACCGGGCCTACTAAGCTACTATTGCCACATACAAGATTGCCTATATGAGAAGTAGCACCTTTCTCAAAGCCACACTTTTGCCTTATTTTCTATTTGGAAACCTTTTGAAACCTTTTTTTCTTTTCATTTGACCGTTTCATGCGGGCAAGTCTTCGTTTTAGAATAACTTTAAAATGCTTGACATTGACCCAAACATATTTGCCTGTGTTGCCTTGTGATGCGATTTTTACTTGTCCCATATGATTAGTCTCAATGTGCATAGGAATCTCATGACCATTCTTGATAAATGATATTGTTTGTTTTTCTATTGCGTGTTTACCAACGCCATAAAATGTACCAAAGAAAACATGAAAAAAAGTGTAGGACCAAATGCGAGAAGAGGAAATAGGCACACCTGGGAATTGCTTGTCAGCCTATTGGAGGCACATATTTCTTGTCTACAAAGATAAAATCCCCTGCAGAAGTGCCTAGAAGCCCACATACATGAACCCACGAAAAGTAACAAATCCCTCGACACTGATAAATTGGTTCCACCGGTAGCAATACTGCTGACTGAAGCTTTTAAATCTGCCCTTGTGCTAAATGAAATTGGTCTCATAGCTAGCAAAAATGCCAACCAAACCCTAAAACGACCCTATGCAAAATGAAACTGGTCTTGGAGCCATTTCTCCACTGGTAGCATGGATTTTTCTCAAAAAACAATCAATAGTATGATGTCATATCAATGTTTGTTTTGAGTATGCAATGGAGCAAATTTGTTAGTCAAGTATGTAGTTCATATATATATCGGTTAGGTTTGGGTTTGCCCCTAAGCCTCGTTACGAGTTAGTGGTTTAGGAATAACTAATTTGAGTGACAGGCCACGATGTTGAAGGACATGATAACAAATCTGAATTACATGGTTTCACCCGAAGGTTGGCGACGAGTCTTTAAAGACTTTTTTCAGGCCTTAAGGGTAGGGAATTCAATTCTAAAGATCAAGGCCATATGTAAATTTGATAATCATTTCTTAGAGTTCCCCAATGCCTTCAAAACCCAAGAGCCTCTTTTAGCTTAAAAGAAGCTCTTAAGCAGTGCTTGGATGTTAGTTAATAGGTGGCTTGTGTCATGCTTCTTTCCTTGGAAACTTTGCATGAAGTTATAGCAAGCATGACCAAATACCAAGCTTCTAATTGTTGTTATGGTAAATTGATGTTCTGTTAAATAGAGGAAATAAAAGCTCCTTATATAGATTTACAAAGATGATGTTTCTAAAAGAAACAGTTGTGTAGTTCGTAATAAAGTAATATTGTAATTAGAACTAGTTAAGCTTGTGGGGTTTGGGTAGTTAGGAAGTGAGGGAATGTGTCGGTTAGTTTTCCCAACCAACCGACCTTATATAAGACCTTTGAAATATTGTTGATGTACTCATGTTTATGGCAATCAATAAAGTAACAATACTCTTGCCATCTTGGTATACTGGTACTTGCAATGAATGTTCCATTTGATATTATTGCATCTTTGTTATGGTACTTCGTAGCTTATGTGAATAACCATTCTACATTTTGGCATCGTTTCCTAAGTCTGAACTTGGAGGTTGTCGGTGAGGCAAGATGGAGTAATGAGAAGACCCTTCCTACCACATACACAAGTAACAAATAGTGATGGTGAAGAGGAGGAAATAACTAGGGAAGATCAGTTGACATGTGATTTGGTGACGGCCTGGGAAGTTTCTGTCGACCATTACGTGCAAAGGGAAGCCCACGGGAGAGTGGTTCCAAAGAGCACGGTACGGGACGAACTTTCGGTACCACCAATGGTGTACGATCTACTTGGGTAGATCTCTCGCTTGTTGGCAAGAAACTTGGTACATGTAGAGGAAGACAAAGTGACACCAAAAAGAGAACGAAGAAGGCAACAAGTGCTCCAATAGTTTGCTGAAAGGACATGGGAACGAGACTTGGAGGAGCGTGATAATTCAAGGGAAATAGACACTAAACCAATTCATGCTCCTAGTTTCAAACAAATATCCAAGGCGTGTGCTAGAGGAACAAACTGAGGAGGAAGTCACCCTGAGGATGTTACTTCTCCAACATGAAGAGGAAAGACGTCGTAATCTAAGGGGACGAGGGGACCACTTTCGAATCCAAGAAGGGTTGATTGAACATACAATCAAAGGAATAGCCAATTTGTCTATCTCCGAGACACCAGGAAGGAAGGCAGGGTGTAGAAATCTTGAAACCCCTACACACAGAGAGCATCAATAGGAACAAAACCCTAGCCTAGGAGAAGGAGATACTATTGAGACTAGCAACCAAGAATCTAGCCTGTCGGGAGGGAGCATCTCGTCAAGAGGGAGTGTTGCGCCAGGAGGGAGCATCCTATTAAGGGGAAGCATCTCGATAGGAGGGAAAAACAATAGAAGAATGGTAATGGACAAACAAAAACACCCTAGACTCACAAGGGACGGCTTGGATGACCCCACACGTCACTATAAAACATGCATAACCATATGGCAGGCAAATAAAGAGAATGATGCGAACGAATGGCTAAAAGCATTTCCAACCACACTAAGAGGTATAGCCATTGACTAGTATACAAATTTGGAGGCAGGCAAGAACACATGGAATAATCTCTGTACAACCTTTGAAGAAGAATTCAAACTCCTTCAGGACGACGATGAATTAGTGACGGAGATTTATAATACAAGGCTGTACTATTCTGCACTTAATTTTTTCTTAGAAATGCTGAATGTTTAGTATTTGGCATTAAATCAAACAGTTCCTAAGCAGCCTGAAGGTGTTTTGAAATCACTATACTAATCTCAGACTATTTCATTCACTGTATATTTCAAGATTCATAACTGTAGCATTTGGTCAAACATTTAACATGTGTCTTCAAAATATAAATACAGTTTGAACACTTTATTTAATTTCCTTGTTTAAGGTGTCACAATATGATGAACAAGGTTAACTACTAACAACTATGTCAACACATGTGATTTAAGCTTGAAGTGAAGGAAATACATCAAATATCTAGTTCACAACCTTCCTTGAATACAACAAATCAAATTATCACTAAGTCTGACCTGGTATTGTCTCTGTCAATGCGTGGATGAAAACTTCAGACTCGTACCCGTTGGACAGGAGAGCTTAAGTCTGATATGCCAAACTCAATACCTTATTATGGTCCATAAGTCAGTATTACTACTATCTGCTTTTATAGTTCACTGCCGGCAAAGTCAGACCCACGTGGAGTCTTTCCAACGTGGTATCTCCTGCCCTTCTGTGTGCAAGGCTGCCGCCAGCTAAGACCAAGTGTCCATTCACACTGGGAGTTAAATTTACCATCTCAAGATGCCAGCTTCCACCAATACATACAAACCTGTCGTTAATTAAAACCCATACATGTCCAGCTACAATGTGTTATTCCGATTTCCAGTCCAGTTGACCAGTGCTTTGGAGAGTAATTTGCTGCCCACGAAACTTTAAGATCCCTCACGTTTTCAATATAAACATGAGCTCAGACTTCAAAATTATCAAAATGCCTTCTCCTGGTCGTCAAAGTCTCCAACTACATTCTACTAACAAAACAACCACGGTATTATTATTGGTCATTGACATTAGATTTCCACAATCCATTGATAATATTCTGGAGTTTTTCTGGAATTTGATTGTGTAGCATTTTTTAGCATCAACGTTTCGGATCACACACAGTGATCCATCATCAGGATGAACAGCTGGAGAATAGAACAGTAAGTTAGCAGACCTGGGGGAACCAGAGATGAAAATAGAGGAGGGAGTAGGTTGGGGGGGGGGGGCACGAAGACCAAGAGGGGGGAGCAAAAGGAGAAAAAGAGGAAAAAAAATAAAGAAATAAAAAAGAATACAAGGGAAACCAGAGATAAAGAAGAACTTAAAAAGGAAAAGGATACTCCCAACTAGTAAAATAAAATGAAAAAATAAAATAACTTTAAAAAAGTAATTTTGATGCTAAAAAATGCTACACAGCCAAATTCCAGAAAAACTCCAGAATATTATTATTGGTCGCTTTTAGAAGCAACCCGTGGCCTTCATAGATGTAAAGCACGTGTATTCACCAAGCTGACTATGCAACTATTAATGTTTTCAATCTGTGAAAAGTATTCCGACTGTGGTAAAAGGAGTACGCCAACGTCCAAGCAAAACCCAATGCGATGTCTGTTAAAAAATAAGACGAGTAGTTCCCAGTATGTCGACCAAGAAAAACAAGATGACAGTAACCCCTTTGCAATTCCTCTTGATTACTACGCCCAGGTTTGTTCTCCAAACAAAAAACAAACAACAGGAACTCAGATTTGCAAAACAAAAAAACCTTCAGATTATGAACGCTCCACTGACTCAAGTTTCCTTACCTTCCATAGCCTATTCTACTGAAACTTCTTCCCTGCATTGCCAATTTCTTGCCCAACTTGTACATTGCTGACTAGAAAGAAGATAAGGGTGACGTCCAACCTTCTTAGAGAAACTCAAACTTGAGCGTTTTCATCCTCACGGTTCAACCAGTCACACTTAAGCAACCAGAACTCACAACATTTCTTTCATAAAATTCTTCTTTGTGTTGTTAATCCCAATGTAAGCTCTACTTTATAGCCTCAAAGTGAGGGAAAACACAAGAAGCAAGGAATGTGGGATTAAAACTTCATTTTCGTCCTGTAGTCACTTAAAGTCATTTTATAAAGTAAATAACTTTATAACATTAAAATGACTTAATTCCACTCACTTAATAAAGTTTTAAAGTAAATTAAAATTAAACTCCTATTGTGACTGGTAGGCATCCTGCTAAATAATATTATTAATCTATTCGGATGTGGAGATAGATTAAATTGGCGCCTAACTATTTAGTGCTGAGAAGGGGACATGACAAAGGCAAGGGAAGAATGAATCGGTCAAAGTTTAGAGTAGGAGGCTGAAGGAATTGATAGGAAAGCTTGACAACAGGCCTGTAGATGGATTGAAGAAAAGGTGGTTTATTGAAGGGTTGACGCTGCCCCTAAGGAAAAAAATGAAAATATTTCCACCATCAACCTTTGTGGATGCGTGTACTCGTGCAATGGATATGGAAAGTGTAATGTCCCCTTTTTTAGCATTCATAGCATGATGTTGTCGTTAGCCTATTTCCTCATGGTCCCGTAGGCTAACCGGGACATTAAAGGGACTTAGAGGCCATTTGGCCTAGATAGTTTCAGTTGCAGGTCTTTCTAAGGGGTTTTGAGGCAACTTTGGGCATACTTACTATTTATAGTAAGTCATCTTGGATATGGTCGGACATCCAGTGGCAGTGGTATGTCGATGGTAATTGTTTAAAATCGACAAGAAGACTTGTTTATCATTGATAAGATTTGTTATGCATTGATAAAGCTATTTTATAAAGTTAAATTTAAATATTTAACTTTATTAATGAATAGACTATAGTTTGTGGGAAATATTTAAATTAAAAGAGTCCCCTTTATTTTATAATAGATTGGAGACATAAGTTACATAAAGGGAGTTATCTTTTATCCCACATTGAGAAAACGAAAGATGGAGCTCTTGTGAAAACACTATAAAAGAAATGGAAGAGCTTCTTTTTAGCATGGTTGGAAATATCAAAGAAATTGGAGAATTTTCTGGAGGTTATGTCTCAATAGTTTGAAGGACGAAATCCCTTCAAGCTGAAAATCTTGACGCCATTGAAAGATATGGTCTTGAGATTCAATAGGGTAGCAATCCGAAAAAGCAAAAACGAAAAAGCAGTCCGAAAAAGCGGAACCAAAAAAGTAGGCAGAAAAAGCGGAATTGAAAAAGCAAGCGGAAAAAACGGAACCGAAAAAGCAGGCGGAAAAAGCGGAATAAAAAAAGCAAGCGGAAAAAGCAGAACCGAAAAAACAGGCCGAAAAAGCAGGCCGAAAAAGCAGTTCGAAAAAGTAAAGCAGAAGGGGCAGCATTGAAGGAAAATTATTACAACCATCTACAACCAGGTTCCTTTGTTAGTATTGTTTTTTTTAGGGTATTATAAGTTTCAGCTGTAAGCGTGCATTATACCAGCATTGTCATTTTGGTAATCCATGTAAATGCCAAAGTCTTGGCCATATTTCATGAGCATTGTATTAGAAATTTGATTGCAATCAAAAAGATAATAGTTGCTGGTGTCATTTAAGCAATTCAATCTCATTATTTATCAGCTAGATAGTTTGCATACCAACTGTTTGCAAAAATGCTAGTTGGCTGTAGGTGTTCTTTTCTCATGCTTAGATCATAATATATGCACTGAATATTGTCAAAATTAGGAGCACACTCATGTTAGGTCATTGTGTAGTTCATTGTAATCTTCTATCACTAGATTCTCATTGATGCAAATTGGAAAAAAGTCATTTAAAGCAAGCTGAAATACTATATCAGTCATATGTCTCTTGCATGTGAATTGTTTGACAAAATTCTTTGAGCCTTCAATCAGCATCTTTGAGAGCTGATTTGAGGAAGGTTATTACAGTGGTATCAGAGCTTGCTTGCAAAGTGTTTGACGAAATGTCAAACAACTGAAGTATAAAGATTTTTGGTGTTTGAAGAAGTTATAACCTGTTGGTGTCATTACAGTGGTATCAGAGAGGTTTCCTGTGATCCTGTGGAGGTCTTATTGGCAATTTGGATTAGCCAGATAGAGAGAAAAATGTTTGACAAAATGAATGCCGGTCCAGATCAGGGAAAGGAAAGATTCTTACAATTATTAGACACCTTAGCACATGGACAGTGATCAGCAGAGCAAAGAGCACAGGAACAGAGTCAGAGATTTGAGTTTATGATGCAGATGATGGCTTGTCAAATGGGGTTGAATGCTAATGCGGGTGGAGGAAATAATCAGAATGGTAATAACCAGAGTGGTAATAATCAGGATGGGACACATAATGGAGGCAAACAAGTTGGGAACAATTTCGGTCATGCATCCCAGCAATCTAGGACAGTGAGTTCGAGGCCCATTATTCCCACATTTCCTCTTAGAGCTGCAGAGCAGCCCGTACCAGAGCCCCAGATCACTGATATACAGGACCAGCTGAGGAGAGATTGGGAAGCCGGAGGTCCAGATTTTATTGCTGCAATTACCTTTAGGGAGTATATAGATGTGCGGATGAAGCATATGCCACATGGACATGACAGGAACCAAAACTATGAGCTACGAAAGAAAGTAGGGAAACTTCAGTTACCATATTACGATGGCTCGGGGAAGTCTACAGCAAGAGCTTGGGTTCAAAAGCTTGACACATACTTTCAAACGAACCTTATGCTTGAGGAAGAAGCTATTAAGTATGTAGCAATTCACCTGGATGGGTTAGCACACAAGTGGTAGCATCATGGTATGGTCACTATGGGTCATGCACACATTACCTCATATGTGGAGTTTACGGAGAGACTGATTGAACGCTTTGATAGGCCTAAGGATCATACCTTCCCTATGACAGGCAGAAACTTGTATGAGGAGTTTAACAGACATGCAGATTCGATACAGGGAGACTTTAGCACATCTTCAGGTAATGGTTTATCTGCATCATCTTCACAGGCAAAAGGGGTAACAAATGTTGTGCAAGTTGAGCCAGTTGCATTAGAAGGTGATATCACAGGTACACCAGATTGTGTGATTGACATAGATAGTGATTCCAATACAGTTGGGCTGGATGAAGTTACAGCAGTTGAGGATACTGTCATGTTTGAGGATAGTACAGTTGATCAGAAAGTGAGCATTCAAGACTTTGTAGAAAGTGAGTATCAAGCACAGTTGGATGCTTCTTCACCTAGTAGCTCTTTACTTGGTTTGGCAAGCCAGCTGAAGACAAGGGACAAGAATATTGTCACGGCTTTATCCCATCATGTTAGGATACATGGATTGATTGAGAATCACATTTGGATGATTCAACTGCAAGAGAGACAGAAAGGAGTCACAACAGGTTCTTCTTGTGACGGCTTACAACAGATCAAGGAAGGCATGGAGGCAATGAAGTTGGCTCTCTAGGATTCTGAGAGACATGTGGACGAGCGTTGTCTTGAGGTGAGTTCAGTTCGGGAGTTAGTGCATATAGCAGGGACTCAATTTCTTTTTACAGTCGGGCCACATGTTGATGATGATATGAGTACGTCTAGCATTCACACTCCGGATTCAGAGATTGTAGACAAGTTCATGAAGTCAGTTGGTATTGTTCACATTACTCAGGTGAGAAGTTTACTTGAATTGCCAGTTGGTTTCCGTTCATGGATTAGATGTTGGGATCCTTATCTTAGTTCTTGGGATCGTTTTGACCAGAGATATCTATCATTCCTTGGTAGTAGTATCTATTGCACCATCATGGACTTGATTAGTAGTTTGCCAGATGTAGTTCTCATCCATGCCAGCAACTTGTTTGATGCTGGAATTAGTTTTTACACACCTGTGTTGGGCATTGTTCATATATCCAGTCGACCATTCTTGTTGGAATGGGTTGATGATCTCTCAGATATGACAGAGTTTACAGAAGAGTCCCAGGATCCGAGTATTAAAGATGATAGCTATTCCGAGGTTACTCCTTTGGACAGTGTACCAGGGATAGAGTATAGGAGTTCGACTAGTCGGCACAATCATGTGTCTAGTCAGCTAAGAGTTAGCGAGCGAGACATTTCTATCGCTTGCGAGCATTTCGATGTTGCTCGTCAATTGTTAGCAGTTTATGGATGGGGTTCTCCTACTAGTGATGAGCAGGGAGGCAATTATCTTTCCTTGACAGAGATCCACTCTTTATGGGAGGCTATCCGGATTCTGAGACAAAATTATATGCAGTTGGTAGCCGACAGAGATTATCTTATGGAGTGGGGAAGTACAACATACGATGCATTATTGGCCAAAGAAGATGAGGTGAGCGAGCTTACTCAGCAGCTCGAGGTGACTTCTAAGATTCTTGAGAGTACACAGTTGGCTTTCGAGGAGTCACAGTTTCATTTGGCTAAGGTGACCATGGAGTTAGAGCGACTTCAGTCTTTACCAGATTCTATACAATCACAGACCGTGGTGTCTGGTGATCTGCGGATGTCCATGGTTGAGGTTGATAGAGGTAGTGGAGATGAGGATATATCTGTCCATGACACTACTATTGGCATATGTGGTCCATTTCCACTGGAGGCAGGTTCAACTGAGTTGGGCGCTGCAGCTGAGCATTGTGATATGTTTGACTTGGAGGGCATAGAGACTAGTGATGTTGTTGTTGATTCTGCACTCTTGGCTATATCATCCTCTGACTTAGCTGATGATCAGTCACAGTTGGTCATATCACGTCTGCAGGATGAGTCTTTGACTAAGATTGGTTCTTTTTACCGGCATTATACTTAAGGATATGTTCATCGATTTGCTTTTGATCCATGTGTTGAGGAGTTGATGGCAGACAGGTTTGGACTGGGCTCTCATTTTGCTATCTACCGTGTAATGACTATTCACCATCAACAATGCATGGGTGTTATGGTTATGAGACAGTGGCCGGTAATCTACAGAGTTGTGTTAACTGCAGCAGATGTACAGTGTGTGGATTCTCTGTATTTGGTGCAGTTTCATGTGGGAGTGGTCACTATTGTAGCAGAGTTGGAGTGTGCATTCCACATAACACGGTGGGTTGTGTGGATGGTGTTTATTATGTTGACAGTTTGGGTGATCTACTCTACTTGGGGTCTAATATTTTGAGAGTTTGTGCCTCGTGGGTTCCTGACTATGGCAGTACTGGATTTGGAGTTTAGTTGCACCATGATTCACGATTCATTTATGGATTCCTCTTGGTTAATTTTCATAGGTTGTTGTAGGAGCCTATGTTGACTGACAGCAATATAGTTCATGACTACATTTGGGATCCAGGTGGATTGATTGGGTTGTTGTTTGACCATTGCTTGGGGACAAGCAATTTTGGGAAGGGCGGACTATAATGTCTCCTTTTTTAGCATTCATAGCATGATGTTGTCGTTAGCCTATTTCCCCATGGTCCCGTAGGCTAACCAGGACATTAAAGGGACTTAGAGGCCATTTGGCCTAGATAGTTTCAGTTGCAGGTCTTTTTAAGGGGTTTTGAGGCAACTTTGGGCATACTTACTATTTATAGTAAGTCATCTTGGATATGGTCGGACATTCAGTGGCAGCAGTATGTCGATGGTAATTGTTTAAAATCGACAAGAAGACTTGTTTATCATTGATAAGATTTGTTATGCATTGATAAAGCTATTTTATAAAGTTAAATTTAAATATTTAACTTTATTAATGCATAGACTATAGTTTGTGGGAAATATTTAAATTAAAAGAGTCCCTTTTATTTTATAACACATTGGAGACATAAGTTACATAAAGGGAGTTATCTTTTATCCCACATTGAGAAAACGAAAGATGGAGCTCTTGTGAAAACACTATAAAAGAAATGGAAGAGCTTCTTTTTAGCATGGTTGGAAATATCAAAGAAATTGGAAATTTTTTTGGAGATTATGTCTCAATAGTTTGAAGGACGAAATCCCTTCAAGCTGGAAATCTTGACGCCATTGAAAGATATGGTCTTGAGATTCAACAGGGTAGCAGTCTGAAAAAGCAGATATGAAAAAGCAGTCCAAAAAAGCGGAACCGAAAAAACAGGCCGAAAAAGCAGTTCGAAAAAAAGCGGAATCGAAAAAGTAGGCCGAAAAAAGCGGAACCGAAAAAAGTAGGTTGAAAAGCAGTCCAAAAAAGCAGTTCGAAAAAGCAAATCGAAAAAGCAAAGCAGAAGGGGCAGCATTGAAGAAAATTATTACAGCCATCTACAATCAGGTTCTTTTATTAGTATTGTTTTTAGGGTGTTATAGGTTTCAGCTGTAAGTGTGCATTATACCAGCATTATCATTTTGTAATCCATATAAATGCCAAAAGTCTTGGCCACATTTCATGAGCATTGTATTAGAAATTTCATTGCAAATTAAGAAGATAATAGTTGCTGGTGTCATTTAAGCAATTTAATATCATTATTTATCAGCTAGTTAGTTTGCATACCAACTGTTTGTAAAAATGCCAGTTGGCTGTAGGTGTTCATTTCTCATGCTTAGATCATATATATGCACTGAATATTGTCAAAATTAGTAGCACACTCATGTTAGGTCATTGTGTAGTCCATTGTAGTCTTCTAGCACAAGATTTTCATTGATGCAAATTGAAGAATAAGTCATTTGAAGCTAGCTGAAATACTATATCAGTCATATGTCCCTTGCATGTGAATTGTTTGATGAAATTCCTTGAGCTTTTATTAGCATTTTTTTGAGGGCAGAGTAGAGGTGGGTTATTACAGTGGTATTAGAGCTTGCTTGCAAAGTGTTTGACGAAATGTCAAACAATTGAAGTATAAAGATTTTTGGTATTTGAAAAAGTTATAACCTGTTGGGGTCATTACAGAAAGTGAGAACAAAACCTCCAAGGCCAAAAGACATGGAAGCGGGAGTGAAAGCTCGAAAGAAAATGAGTATGAATCCAAGACCATCCAAGCCTTGAGGAAGGATATGATGCGATTAATGAAGGAGGTGACAGGAAGTAAGGAAGAGAAAAGAGAAGGGAGGGAACTATGGTGCACAGATTGTGAAAAGGAGGGCCATACAAAAGGGACATGCCTGTGAAAAACATTTTGTGAGATCTGTGAGGTATTGGGACACACAATTAAAGATTGTCCCTACAATCTAAAAACATGGGACGCACAATTATTCTTCACCTAGGGAGAACAATCCACACCACCCTCCACCCATCCACAAAATACAAATACAGAAGCCTCACCTGGAGTTTATAGAAATAATGGACGAGAGTGTAATAACAGTAGCAATAACAACACACCCCGGAGAGCAATCCAGTATGATTCTAAGGGAATACCTACAATGCAATGTAGGCAGTGCAATGAATGGGGGCATTTTGCATGAGAGTGTCAGAATGGAGGAGGATAGAACAGAGGAATACTATGTAAATGGTGTGGACCAGGTAATCACGAGGATGCGAATGGCCCTAGGCAAAAAAGGGTGAACATGTTGGATATTGAAGAACCAAAAAGGGAAGTCCTTGGTATCACAAGAATGCAAGCCAAGAAACTTGTTTACCCAGATGATACTAGGGAAAAGGAAAAAATTCATGAAGCCAGAAAAGACATTCAAGATGTGACAACAAAATGGAAGGCAAGTACGGATAAACTTCCTACCAACAGGCGTGTACAAAATATGATGAAACAAGTACCAGAGACCACTATTCTAGTGAAAATTGGCAATCTACTGGAAATACTACCTCAAGTGCATTAGCATTAACACAAGGGGCAAGCATCAAAGGGACACCCTCCAAAGAGGAGGAGAAAGAGGAAGCACAAGTCGGGAAAGAGAACACCCTATTCACTTATAGGAATGAGGAGGACACCAGCAGTGGTGGAAATGTAAATAATGGGGTATAAACACTCAAATACTATTGTTGATGGAGGCTTTGGCATGAATGTCTTATTTGAGGAAACATGGAAGGCAATATGGAAATCCACACTCTAGCCACCCACATTCTATAATGTCCCAATTTTTAGTAGGTTCCGGCAGTTGGCTAGGTCAGTTCACCATCGCGACCCTCATGAGCTGACAATAGGATTTGAGGGTCTTAGTTGTGCGGTTATAGGCTTTCCAACAGCGTGTGGTGTGTTTTGGCTTCGTTTGAGGGACTTACTATTGTAGTAAGTCAATCTGTTGGTTCCGATGAGCTCAGTTGAGTCAGAGGAGTTGGAGGATGCTTTTAGTTTTTATTTTGGGCTTTCGGTTTGGGCTTCAAGAATCTTGGAGGGAGCATCTATTTATAGTAAGTCACCCTGTCAGGTTCATTCATCGTTGTTCATCATTAGGGTGACTTTGGTGTTGTCAGATTTCGATTCTGATGCTTCTTTAGTTGTTTTCACAAGACGGGTGAATTATTATTATTATTCATCTAAATATGCTGAGGTTGCTATTTTTGTTGGTGTTGTTAGTTGGTCACCTCAGTATCATAGTTTGTTGGAACCAAGATGAAAAGTTTTAAATCATGGGAACAAGAAACAATGGTCTTACATGTCAAAATTTGAAGTTATGGTGGAAAAGGTCATTTTCGGAGCCAAAAGCAATTAATAAATTAGTTTATAATGACACTTTATTATGTTTTAATGTTGTGTGTGGGAAGCTTCTTATGTGAAGTTCATTTGGAAAACTTTGTGCCATTTGGAGATTATAAATATGAGCCCATTTGATGAGTAAAGCATCCGATTGATTATTTTCTTTTGTTGCTTGCGAAGAGTTTCTGAGTTTGCTGATTTCTTTGCCCTTGCTGAAGTATAAGGATTTGGAATTAAGTGCTTGGGAATTCACAGCTCAGGTATTGTGAATTAATTCTGAGAATTGTCTTAATTAAATTACAACATTTCTCGACTATTATGTACTGTACCTGGGAATTTCATTGTGGTTGGAGAATTTGTGATTTTGAACGCCATTATTGTCTATTGTTTGGTGTGGTTAAAGAGGAATTCACTGTGGCTATCATCCCTATATTTGGCAGTGATTTCAGACTTTGTGGAAGGCTGCGATCAATTATTGGAGGGCAGCAATCAGGTTTTAGAGCACCTACGATTATAAGCGAGGAGCATGTATTTCTGAACCAATGAGTAAATTGGATTATTTCTTGAGAGTTGCAATCCGTATTTCATTTGTTAGAAGTCAATTTCCAGTTTCATTATTGCATTCTTGTAAATTTCCAGATTTCAATTTTTAAATTGGATATTAGGAGCATTGCCATCAATTATAGAATTACTTCTGAATTGTTTAGTGGTGTTCATTTGTCCAAATTGATAAAGACTCAAACAATTAAAATTGTGAGCAAGTGGCTGTGAATTTAAAGCATTATTGATTGAGTAATAATAATTTGCCTACCAAATGTTTGACAAAATATCAAACTGTTGATTAGCAAAAGCAAATTGATGTTTGTTAAGGATATAGCCTGTTGAGGGTTTTTACACATTCCAATTAGTGGGTGTAGACCAGCATGGAATCAAGCCAATAGTAACCTTGATGGGACAAAAGGTAGTAATTGGTACACATCAATTTTACTTGGATTTTGTGGTTACTCTAGAGAAAAATGGGTATGATGCCCTATTGGGAAGAGGATGGCTAGTTACGGCAATGGCTACCCATCATTGTAATGTCCCCACTTCTTAGTTTGGATAATGAGCTTATAACCTGTAACAATTTGTTAGTACATAGTAAAACATATACAAAGATACAGAATCAATTGTCTATAAACCCTCAACAAGTGTTAGTAGTTCATATGATAATAACTATTAAATTAATTATCTACTAATCCTGTGTTGTCCCTTTGTAATCCTTAAAGAATACTCTTCTCAAATTCACCTAACCCTCTGGTGAGAATTACTCTCGATTAGGCAACCATCATATTGAGAGTGTTCTTCTAAGGCCTGTGGGGTCTTTATTAATGAGTGTTAACACTACTTACTTGGCAGAGATCCCATCTTTATCTAAGCTTTTGATCTCTAACATATGCATATGATTAACCACTACAATCAATATATATTCCTTTAACCAAGCTTTTGATCTTTAACATATGCATATGATTAACCACTACAATATATATTGTCTCTAGAGATTCTTTGTAAATCTCTCGTTGGATTCCAACTTGGAATCTCAACATTCTTAGAGAATGCCCTCTGATCTTTATGAGCTCTCTTTATGAGAAACTTGACATCCATAATGGATGCCTTGTACCAAGATCAACTTGGTCTCTATGAGAACTATAAAGTTCTTATCTCATCATATATTTTGTTATCATATAAATATTATATATAACAAAAAAACAAACAAATATGATTCACCTCTAAGTTACCCTTGAGTCTGCACTTTTTTTCTTTAGATATTATTCTGCTTCTTTTTAGTCTCATTTCTCTGAAGTCTTATAGATGCAACTTATTATCTCTGTACTTAGATCTCATAGACTTCTACTTAATATTACTTCTCTCTAATCATATCTTATAAACTTCTTCTTAATTCTGCAACATAATTATTATGGGATTGAAGTATGAATAATGTCCTGCTATCTCTTGGTCTGATCATTTTATATCTTATTATAATCGTTGTCACTGTTTCTTGCCTATTTTATGTTTTCCTCTCCTTATGGGTGCCAGTCTTGTAAGTAATGTTGATTGTTTGTTCTCTACTTTCCTTTATCTCCTTATCGTTGTTTGTAGTCTCTTTGCACTGATTGTCATTGCTTTATTTATTTATTAATAGCTGTCACTTTTATATCCTTTGTTTTTATTTACTTTGGTTCTGCCATGCATCTATTTAATATTACTTGAGTACTTATTATTTTTATCTGGTTCGCTCTTCTTGTTTTGTCCGTTTTGCTCATCAAATTCGTAGTTTTTTGGAATTGATTTCTTGTCTCTTTTTAATCTTGTCCGCCTCACCATGCTTAGTTAATGTCTTTTTTCTCTATGACGCGATTGAACTCATTCCTCTTGGTGTGCGCTTTGACACAGATGGAATGTGTTTACTGTTTTGTTTTTTTCCTCCTAGTAGCTACCTTTCTTATTTATTTCCTCCCTCCTTCCTTTGATCGGTGGTTTGCTTTATTATCTTCAAATGATGATGAAGAGACAACGTTACACGAAGTATTGCCAACCCTTAGTAAGGGTCATGTCTTCTTAATTAATCGTCGTAGTTAGAGGCCATTTAGTCACTACTGTTGTTAAGGGGAATGATTATTTATTTAGTTGATAACTGTACATCTCATTACTTACAATGAGAATGTTTCATTGTATGAGATTACGTAGTTGATAAGCAATCAAGGCATAATAACTTTATGTGAGAATGATCTGTCAATTATATGTGTTGAAAATCCACATGGAGCATTGTTTCTAACATGGGAAATATATTTTGGGTAAGGGTTATGATTTCCCAACTCCATCTTATGTCAAGTCTGTCTCAATTATTTCATTTCGAATCAATAAACACTGCTGACACTGTAAGTGCGAGTTATTTATAGAAATGCATGTTACATTTTCTAAAAATAGTCTTATTTTCAATTTTAACTTTTTATATTATATTTCACAGCCTTAATATTCTAATATAATATCTTTACCTAAGAAGCATAGTCTTCTCAACTAACGTTATTTAATAAATGTAATTGATTGCGTCTTGATATAATGTTTTGTATTGTGGAGTTGGTTACTGTTTCTAATCTTGTACAGATTCTTATAGTCATTATTTCCTTTGTTTTTATGTTGTATCAAAATTTATATATTTATGTTTATTTAATTAATTTAAAAAAAATTATTATTATTTTATTGGTTGGGGGACATGACAGAATTAAATACCCAAAAATAAACTATCTAATAAACTAAAGACTAACTAAGATAACTATTAAAGAAACAGTACAATATTCTAATACTCTCTTTCAGTAGTCATCATCCAACTACCCTAGAAAAGATTGTACATATCTTGTGGTGATAAATTCTTCAGAACATTTTGTTGCTGAGACCCTCGATCAATTTGCAAAATGTTTAATAACCAAGAGTAGCCAAAATCTATCTAGAAAAAATAGAGAAGGCTGGACCCTTCTTAAAAATGTTTTGCAACAAAAGACAAGAGCCTACCATTAAGACAAGTTTGAAAGGAAGCCAAAGTGCCAAATGCTAAATCTATTAGGAGAGATGATGCTGTCAAAATTCTTACTAACCCTTAAGCTATTGCAAAGTACATAAACACATACGAAATCAGATTTCAGCAAATAAACTCACAACACAAGATATACATGGGAAAGCCCTTGCAGGAAAAAACCCACCCTCCAAAAGCTAAATTCATTCGTATTATCAGCAACAACAACAATTTTTTTTCTATTAAGATAGTTTAAACCAAAGTAACAAGAATCGGAATCGGATCGGAATCGGCAAGGCCGAATCGAATCGTGAATCGGCAATGAATCGGCAAATTTGAAAAAATCCTTTAAATTTAAAGATTTTAACAATTTAAAACTTATTTCATGCACCCTTTATTGAATATAACTTAAACACACTATAACATCATCAAATAGAAGTTAAAACTTAACATACATAAACATGGAACATAAAATCCATCACATATGTAACTATGTTATCTAAAATGTAAATTGTAGGCTAGCTGAAGTAAATAGAAATCAAATGATCACAATGATTTAAATCATAGAATGTATGTAAGATGATCCATAAGACATCAAATCATAAATGTATGTAAGAATCTAAGATGAAGATCCATGAAAGTTTGAAACATATGTCTATCAATGATTCAGTATCAATATCTGTAAACAAAATATAAAAACAAGGCTCCAGCTCAAGCCTCAGACTAATAGTCATCATCATCATCCTCAACATCATCCTGAAGCTCGGCTGCAGCCTCAGCCTCAGCCTCTGAGTATCCAGTCTGCCTAGTAGCAAGGCGTCTAATGTAGGTCCTAGAGGACTGCTGAGCCATATCTCCCGCATGTAAGATGGGCTCATGAACGTCGCTAGGGCCTGTGCCTGTGCGTGCATGTGTGCGTCTACCAATGCCTGAAGAACGTGCTCTAGCTGCCTCAGCCTCTATATCCACTTGGTCAACCCACACACGGTCTTCCTCAGTGAAGACTGGATCCACAACCTCTGTAAGCCACTCTGATTCTGGATCAATCTCCTCTAGAATGATCGGAGAGGAGTCAGTGCCCAAAATCTGTCTGATCCTAAGACGAAGGTTGTAATGAACAAAGACAATATCATTCAACTTCTGCACTGTCAACCTGTTTCTCCTTTTCGAATGGATGTGCTCGAACATGGACCAACTGCGCTCACATCCAGAAGCGCTGCTTGGCTGACTTAGAATACGAATGACAATTTTTTGAAGTTTTGGGGTTGTGGCCCCAAACATTTGCCACCATCTATCTGCAATAAGGGAAAAATTGAAAATAGAAACAATTAGTCTCATTTACAAATTACAAGTTAACTCTAAAATTACATAATCAACTTTAAGATTAGAATCTAGATTCATGAACATTGAATATATTATTTAATTTTTACCTGGCTGTAGTGTTGTCTGAGCATTTATGGCCATTCTGCTAGAGAAAAGTGGCCCCTCTTTATTGTTGAACTGGTCTAGCTCAACAATCGCAGCAGCGCTATCTTCATCGCTACTCAACTTCTGAATCACTGTGTATAAGCCAGTGAGAACCTCCGCATCCGCCTTGAACTCAGGACGGAAACGATATGCCGGATTCAAAAAGTAAGCTGCTGCATGGATGGGTCGATGGAGCTGATTCTGCCATCTCCTATCGATGATGTCCCAAATAGGGCCATACCTCTCCTGCACTCCTGCATATTGGGCTCTGATGGCCTCCTTGGCCCTATCCATGCCCTCATAAATGTAGCCCATAGAGGGCTTCTCCCCATCAGCAATTCGTAGCAAAGCTACAAGGGGCTCAGTGACCTACATATAAAGTAAAACAAAAAACTTGAGTCAAAACTTAAATATAAAATAATATAACTTAAAGTAAAAGTAAAATACTAAATGTTAAATTGCAATAAATTTACCTGCAGGATTTCTCTAGCGGGTTTCCAAAAACCATCCTCATCAAATATGCAATCCGCCACATCTATCCCTACAGTGGTCGTAGCATAGGAAGAAGAAATCCACTCCCGCCCAACAAACATGCTCCTCAATTCATCCCTTGATGTCAACAAGGACTGCAAGGTGATGAAATTCGAGGCAAACCTCGTGATACCTGGGCGAGCTAACTCTTTTCCTTCTGTGTACTTCCTCATTGTGCTAAGGACAAATGAATGATTATAAATGAATTTGCATATGTTTTTTGCCCTTTCCACACATGACTTGACAAACTCAAGTTTGCCAATTTCCTCCAACATGAGGTCAATGCAATGTGCCGCACAAGGGGACCAAAATATGGTGGGGTGCCTCTCCATCAAAAGTTTACCTACAACAATTTTAAGTCAATTAGAAATTCAAATTTCAAAATTCAAATAAATTTATTTTCAAAACTTGAAAAGTTAAAAGTTTACCTGCAGCAACATAACTTGCTGCATTATCCGTCACCACCTGGATCACATTTTGTTCTCCCACCTCTGCTATGACTTCCGCAATAGCCTCACATAAGTATGTGGCATTTTTTACATGTGCGGAAGCATCAATGGATTTGATGAACATGGTATATCCTACAAGTAACAAAACAACGAATTAGAATATTAAAATTAAATGGATCATCAACAAATTAGCATTCAACAAATCAAAATTTACAATTATGTATGTAGGAAAGTAGAATGATCAATTACCTCCACAGGATACAAGAAAATTGAGGAGTGTTCTATTCCTCCTATCTGTCCAACCATCAGTCATGATGGTGCAACCCTTTGCAATCCACTCCTTTCGGTTCTCCTCGAGCTCAGCCCTCATGTCCTCTACCATCTCATCCAAGAGGTATCCGCTCAACTCAGCCTCAGTTGGGGCTTTAAACCCCGGACCACAAATAGCAACCGCGTCTATCATGTTCTGCCAATAAGGAGCCCTGTCACAAATAAAAATTTAGATGTCAAAGACTCAAATTATAAAACAAGTAAATATAATTAAAGTTTTACTTTTACTTTTAATTTTAACTTTAAAGAAAACAACGAAAAAAGAATCAATTACCTGGCTGCAATAAATGGAATGTTGCAAAAGTACCAAAATTTGCATATCTCCTTTCTGGCAGCATCATGAATTTCCTTGTTCAAACCCATGCCCTCAAGCGTGGGTTGGGAACCAGGAGTAGTGCGGGGCACAAAGTAACTATCCATTCTGTTTTTCCGCACTCTAGGCTGCAATAGGTTGGTGTGGGACTCTGTCTCAGTATGTGACCAACTAGCACCAGCACGAGCAGAAGAACTAGGATAAAAAGGAGGCCTAGAAGAACCCTCTCCAACACAACCTACAGATGCAGAAGCTGATGCAGATGCAGATGTGGATGCGGCTGCAGATGCGGATGCGGGAACATGGGAGCCAATACCCCTTAACCCTTCAAGTTGCATTTTCCTATTGGCTTTGTCTTTTTCAATTTTTTCTAATGCCATTAAGCAAGTGCGTTTTGCCTCAGGAGTTTGGTGAGTGCAAATTGTAACATCGTGTCCAGGTATAGCAGCAATGTGGTATTTCAATCTATAAATACCCCCAGAAGTTATTTTTTCTTTACAAAAAATACATTTTGTTTGATATTTGGTTCTTCCAGGAAACTCTTCGTTATATTTCCAACATTCATCTTTTCTACCCATTGCGAATTTGCAAAAAATGAAAGCAAAGGCTGCTGCAATAAAAATTTATATGTAAAATATCAAAGTTTGAAGCTAATAAAAGCTACAAAACAACAAACCCTAGTTTGCAACTTAGTAAAAATAAAGAACATTCAAGATCTAAACTAAAAATCTTGAAAACTATAAAAATTTAACAAAAAATGCATAATACACTAACATGCAAAAAAAAAAAGAGCACTTACCTCTTGCAAATGAGTTGAGGAGTGTTGAGATTGGCTCCCTAATGCTCCCAATGCAATTGATGGCCTCCCCAAATGGATTGCTGATCTCTTTTGTGCTCTTTCTTCTTGCCGGTTAGAAACCTATGGCTTTTCTTTTCTCTTCTTCTCTCTCACTTTTCCTCTCTTCTACTCATGTTAAATAAATAGAAGACCCTTTAGGGTTATAACAAAGAGAAATGGTCAAAAACAAAGTAAAAAAACCAAGCAATTTTTTAAAATTTTACAACTCTATACTTTATTGGCCGCGGGCGATTCCTGCCGATTTTTCTAGGCGATTCATGCAATTTTTTGCCTGAATCGCCTGAATCGGCGATTCACTTGAAGAAATCGGCAATTGCGATTTCCGACTCCAAAAAAATCGCCATTGCTGAATCTAATCGCCGAATCGCCGATTCAGGCGATTTTATGGCGATTCTCGTTACTCTGGTTTAAACATTTACAAGTATAGCCAAGAGTCTGAGATAAAACAGCAGATCACACCCCCGATTACATATACAGTTACAATAATTTTGGGCGGTGATATCAAAACTTAAAAAATTGGAGCACTATCAGATTTTACATACCCATTCATTGATTACAGCTTTTTACATATTTATCATAACAAAAATTAAACTGAAGAAACAAACTAGCTCCAGCCATCATTATGGCTGTCATGATCAGATTGAGCCACTGGAACTTCATTAAGGTTTTGAGTCACATCAGCAGTTGCCTCCTCCTGACTGGCTGAACTGTATCCTTGAAACACATTACTTACATTGTTCAAATTTGCTGCCTCTGAAGGAGCTAACAAACTCTGGTACTCAGCAATATAATTTGCTGAATGCACATTATCCTTATTGATCGGTAGGCTGCCTTCTTGCACAAGAATCATGAAATCACTCCTGGAGATATGTAACACCAAAGCCACCTGAGACATAATGTGAAAATGGGTGAGTTTAAAATTAAACTCAGTAAGTACCCTTCTCTCCTCCTAAAAGATTTCTTTGTTCCGGTTCTTCCAAAGAGTCCATAAAATCTCGGTTGAAACCAAAAAGTGTTAAGTTTAGAATCAAATTTTTCTACATAACCAGCAAGAATTTCACTCCAGGTGATACTACCTTCACAGTTCCAAAGACAAGGGGAGCCAAGAAAAATGGACCACAACTTGCGAGCATAAACACATTTGAAAAATAAATGTTCAAAAGATTGAGTCACATTACACAAACTGCAAGTCACAGGGGATAGACCAATAGAAGAAAGAATTTGACCAACAGCTAACTTTTTTAACAACAACAACCATTTAAAACTAATCTTTTTAGGCTCAGCTTTACCTTTCCAAAAAAATTCAAAAAAGAAAGACCAATTAGAGAATGGATTAATTTGCCCCCAGCACTGGATCACTCTGGCAACGAGAGAAGACTCATTCTTCATGCACAAATACAACCCTTTAGTAGTGGTATCTTTCAATAGAACACCATCAGCCCATTTAGCTTTATCAAGAAAGACCTTAGAATCAATAATATCACAGGGGCTATTGAACTTAATCGCTGTCTTAATCAATGTGTAAGTCTTTTTCTTTGAATCAGGAATATTAAATCTGCCTTTTAACTCCTCCCACTCCCCTAATTGCCCCTCCATCAAGATATCCTGAATCAATTAAATCCCCTTCAAGTTCCAAGCTTTGGCAGAACAACTCTAAGTAAGGGCCAAAGCTTTATTATTATACGAAAGCCCCCACCAAATGGATCTATCCTTCACAAGAAAATAAGGAGGTCCTCCTGCTGCTTCTCTTTCCTGTATAAACTTTCTCACCTGGATCCAAGCTTTCCAAAAGGTCTGAATTTTTTTTGACTCAAACAATCTCATCTTAAACTCCCCTAAAACAATATCAATCACTGGAATATACTTCCAATTCTTGCCTTTCTTAATGACTGATTTCAAAAGGTTATTTCTAATAAGGATTTTCCATGGTTCATTACCCCATAGGGCTTTTAACACCAATTTGGATGCTAGAGCCATTCCTTGGGCTTTAAGATCCTTCAAACCCAAACCTCCCTGACTTCTTACTTGACAACACCATTCCCACTTAACGCAATGTCTCTTCTTACTCCCTTTTCCATATGACCAAAGAAAATCTCGCAGAATTCTTTCTAACATATTCACATGGGAGTTAAGAAACATCTAAGCCGAGGCATAAAAAATATGATAAGAGGAAAGAACTTTCTGTACGACTTGCAATCTACCAGCAAAAGACAAGGAATGGGTTTGCCATTTCAAGTGTTTCTTATTAATTTTTCCATACACCCATTCCCACATCTTATTGAGATTTAGATCAATTGAAAAGGGTATACCCAAGTACCTAACAATTTGATTAGGGCCAGACCAGTGCCAACCCTTGTTGACTAGCCAATCCGGTGGATCAACAGACCAACCCTACACATTAGACTTTGAAGGTGAAATCTTGGATCCGGAGGCCATACAAAAGAAATTAATCCTTTTATTAGCATTCTCAAAATTCTCCTTTGAAAGCCCTAAGAACAAAGAAGTATTATCTACAAATTGAGCATTAATAAAATCCTCCCCATTAGGCGAGGAAATACCTTTTAGGGATGGTCCCAACTCCTTTTCCCTTAGAATGTAAAACAGAGCATCCGCTGCAATGACAAACAGCAAAGGGGCAATCGGGCAACCTTGCCTAATCGACCTTTCTAGCACAATAGGTTTTGACATACATCCATTCACATCAATGACAATACTGGCATCCTTGAATAAAACATTTATCCAATTGCAATGTGTTTCCGTAAAGCCAAATGCTTTAAGCATACCAATAACAAATCCCCACTCGATCCTATCATAGGCTTTCTCAAAATCTAACAGAATCATAGCTACATCCTGCCCATCCTCTTTAGCCCAATTCATGGCCTCCCAACTGGTGATAAGATTCTCTAGAATATACTTCCGTGGGATAAAATTTGTTTATGTTTGAGAAACAAACTTATTCAGCAACAAAGCAATTCTTCTCGCAAGCATTTTAGCATGAATTTTATAGGACAGGTTTAATAAGGTAACAGGTCTCCAATTCTTAACTAGAGACTTATCCCCCGCTTTAGGCAGAAGCTTAATAACTCCTTTATTAATGGGACCCCCTAATGACCCCTTCTTAAAAGCTTCTTTATAAATTTCCAACAGCTCAAGGCAGATCCAACTTTAATTTTTCTAATAGAATTCAGCTGGAACTCCATCCAAACCAGGAGACTTTCCATTAGGAAAGGTATCAATAGCAGCTTCAATTTTGAGATATCCTTACTAAGATTATTTTGCTCCTCTTCAGAAACTTTGAGAGGAATGAGCTTAAAGCATTCTTCCATCACTATTTTGCTCTCTGGAGTCATTTCTGAAGAGAATAAGTTACTGTAAAAACTATAGAAAGCATTCTGAATCTCCTCAGGGTCACTTGAAGTTCTATCCCCTACAAGAATATCATTGATCGGCTCTCTTTTGTATTTAGCTTTGATAATGTTAAAAAAGTACCCCGAACCTTTAGCCCCTTCATTAATCCAATTCATCCTTGCTCTAATCTTCTGCGCTTGAATCTTGTACCTTTGTATACAACTCAAATGGTGCTTAATGCTAGCCAGTTGCATCTCCAGTTCCTCATTCAGCCCTATTCCTTGCAGTTCTTTTTCTGCCCATATCAATTAGTTCTGCCACAAGGATTCCTCTTGGTTCCTATCCATGGCTAACTTTTTACCAATGACTTGAAGAAGATTTTTCCATGTCTCCACCTTCAAGTTCGGGAGATCAATAGGATCAAGCAAAGGGTTACTAATTCTAAGAATCCCTGTTACCATAACTATGGCCTCAACATTGTCAGGATCCTCGAGGAGCGTAGAATTAAGCTTGAAAGAGCTATGAGTCCTCTTAGAGACTGGAGAATTCCCAAAAGCTTCTATCCTATAGCAAGTATGGATAGGTGAATGATTAGAGAGAGAAGCTGGAACAACTTGGACCAGAGCATGACTATTATGCTGTAGGAAGGAAACAGAGGAACCATCCCCATAAACCCTATCCAGTCTATAATAAACCCTTTGCTTGCCTGTTTGATTATTGCACAAAGTGAACCAAATGTCTTGAAACTTGCCATACATATTTTCCATGGGATCCACCAAATTGAATTTTCTTTTGAATTTATACCAAAAATACATTTCATTACCTTTCCAACAATGAGAGAAACCTCCAGATTTATCAATGCTGTGCTCCACCATGTTAAAATCCCCCACAACTACCCATGGGATTTTTGGCAAGTGCACACAACACCACTCCCATAGCTCAGCTCTTTCTCTATAGTTATTTGAAGGATACACATTACAAATACCAAAAACACTATCACCTTGCTTGACATAACCCAAATTATCCTCTGACACACAGAACACCCATGGCTTACAATAGAGCTTTCCCATTTAGGGTGAATAAGAATAGCCACACCACCCTTTCCTCTCTCATGATTGGAGTAGAAGCCTATAGACTTGTCCCACAGGAACTTCAAAATAGAATAGGCTTGAAACCCAACCACCGTAATTTCCTGTAAACAAATAAAGTCCTTATCCTTCAACTTATTGCACCATCTTCTAACAAGGTATTTCCTATCTGGCATTTCTAAACCCCGAACATTCCGACTATGGATATGTAGCATCATAATAATTTAGGGGGAGTTTTGGAACTCAATCGGGAAGATTCCTCCTCCCTCTATCCCCTAAAGGACCATGACTTCTATCTACAATCTTTCTCTTCTTCCTAACAACCTCTGTAAATTGACCCTCCATATTAGACACTTCTAGGGCTAAAGATCCAGGTGAGGAAGTGGGAGCCGAAGGCAGAGAAAGCATCTCCTTATTTTCTTGATGAATTTTAATTGCCTTCTCTTTAATTGATATAAAGGCTAACTGCTGAGCATTTAGAGTTGGCTGAACATTAATGCCATCCTGGGGGATTTTAGACTGACCTCTTGACAGGGGGGAAGCTACGGGCGCAGAAATAATATCCGAAACACCAACCCTAGCCTACACCACATCAAATTCTTCTTCAAAAAAAGGGTTTGACAACGACAAAAAACTATTGCTCATAGGAATGTCAATAGAATTAACAACTGGAGGCTGGAGACCCAGTATGGTAGCGGGGTCTTCCAACTGCATACCACCTAACTCCTTAGCTTGGTTAACGGAATCCACGTCCTTATTGGGGACATTGCTTGCATTATTTTTACCAGCGATTGGTAGACCGGAGGACTCCTTGTTATTGACCACATTAAAATTTTCTTTATGAGAAGGTTGAAGAGCCGGGCAATCCTTTTTAGTATGCCCACTATGCCTACAATGAAAACAGGCATTTAAATTTCTCAACAGGGCAATCTCCCAACAAAACCTTTCTCCCTCAAAAGAAATATTATAAGGAAAATCCACATCTGGAGCCAGAGCCAAAAGAACCCTAGCATTAAGGTGTGGCAAGGTAACCCTAGATTGCTCAACTTGTAAAACAGAACCTAACGGCTTAAGAATTTGCAGAATGAATGGCCAAAATTCCACATTCAGATTCTGAATTTCCACCCAATTTGGTGGAGCCCTAGCAACCACCTTATCAAAATCGCCCTTTGGAGACCACAGGTAGACCCTGAACATTGACCTACCAACATTCCAGAACCTTTTTTCCAAAGCTCTTTCTTGCATGTTGTGATTTTTCAGAAAAATAACAAACAAACCCTTCTGAAAATTCTACAATATGTCACATAAATACCAAGCTTCTTACCCCAAACTGTTGCAAGCCAATCATCAAAAAACTTCCTAGCAGGCAAGGCCTCTTTATCCAAACAAATGAAGAAAATAGCAATGCTTTTAAGCCTAGACCTTTCATTCAAAATAGTAGACACCGTGTCCTCATTGGGGGAAAGAGAAAGAACCTTGGGACCGAGAGAAGGAGACTTACCATTCTCTTCTCCACTTCCTCCAATGGCGGCACTGCTTCCGTCGGAGAATCCACCTCCATTGGTTGCAGCCCGTCTTCCTTCTCCTCCACGCAACTCTGGTTCCACATTATGTCTATGAATGACACCCTTAAACACTGTGACTGCCAAGAAGGTCGGAGAACTTTCAGCCACCACTTAGTTTGTAAGACAATTTTCCTTCAACATCGCCAACATTCCCGACTGCAGTTTTATTAATGCCCTTCTTAGTTGTACTCCCACCCACGTCATCTTGCAAAATGCTGGCCTCTCCTCTGCCATGATTCGACTCTCCCATGGCACGAGCGAACGAGGCCGAGGGCAAATTTCACACAACTTAGCAAGTGCATGAAATAATGAAACAATAAAATGTAAGCCAAATGAAGGACAAGAGCAAATGGGGAATTACAACAGCCAAACAAACAATACAAGTGACATGGGGCACACCACATGACTCACAAAACACAAACCAAACAGACTCTGAGGTTGACATCATCCGAACACACAGCAAGTTGCAGAGCCCATTGTCCCAACATTCCTCTTCGTCCTACACATCCAGCAACAACAACAATTACAATACACTCCTTGAGCCAATTCTCATCAATAGAAATTACAGCAGCGGAGAATTCTCGAGAATATTTGGCACATAAACGCTCCTTAGAAGATATCCAAACAACCATACACAATGTACTAAGGGGCTACATATTTATAGAGCTCAACACAAGTGGAAAGAGCCCATGGTTTCCAAAACCATTTCTAACACCAAAGAGGTATGTGGTGTCAACTTGCTAAACCAATGACACGTTGCACATAGAAACTTCCGGAATAACTCAACCACAACGGTCACCATTCTATATGCAACACCTAGCTGGCACCACTTGTCAATAGTGAACTCCATCATATAAATTGCCAAATATTAACTCTCCATGACTTTTCCACCGAACTAGTAGCTGCCATAATCATTACATAGATTCAACATAACAACTTATGACACTAGTTGCTTAACTCTAGGACTTCTGAAATGGGCTAAAAGAAAGAAATAAATAAATAGTGTGTGTGGACTCAAAGGTTGAGACACCTTTATCCTAACATTCTCCCACTTGTCGAAGGCCTGTCAAGAGGTAAAACTCTATCACCTGCTCAAGGCCCATAGAACCAACACATCATTTGAACTTCTCAGTGCTCATTGGCTTCATCAGTCTAACTCCACCTTACCATCTTCCACTATATCACGAACAAAATGATACTGTACATCTACATGATTTGTTGTGGCATGGAAAGTAGCATTCTTTGCCAAACAAATAGCACTCTAGCTATCACGATTCACAACTGATAATGATCTGTCTTGCATCAAAACCAATATTAGAACACAATCTCTTAAGCCAAATGGCCTCTTTATAAGCATGAGCGGCTGCTGTATACTCTACTTCCGCAGGGGACAAAGCAGCTATGGTTTGCCACTTACTCATCCAACTAATTGCAACACCAAACATCTTGAAAACATACCCACTGGTGGACCTTCTGCTGTCAATGTCACTTGCCAAACGTGAATCAACATATCCATGAATGCAAACAAAATGTCGAGATACTGTAGGATTACCATGAAAACATAATCGATACTCAGATTTTGTAATATCCCTTTTCGGATATTTTCCCAAAAATCCGAAATATTAAAGTGCATATTTTAAAACCGTATAGTAAATCAATACTTGATACAATTTCCAGAACTTTAATAGATTTATAACCAGCACATTTGCATTCAGGAAACTCAGAAAATATTATTTTATTCCTCCAATATTCAGAAGTACAATCATAAATCAGGAACTAACTTAGATAACCATCAAATATGTTACTGTATTTTACATCAGCAATACAATAACATGGAAATAACCAAATGATCCAATCTTACAGACAGTAAAGACAGTCAGATTGGCAAATGCAGATAAAACCTGTAAGAAGGCTAGGTTTGCGTCCAACCTCCAAAGTTTCTTCAAGGGTTTGCGTCCTCAAAGAAATAACCAGCAACTGTTTTCCAGCTCCCAGATTAATATTTGCTTTGAATAATATAATCTTCATATATTTCCTCCCACGTTGAGTCTGTTGTACCTTTATTTCTTTTCCCAATGTGATGCACACTCTTTTAAGCAATGTGGGATAAAGTACCTTTTTGTCCTTTAGTCACTTAAGTGAACATAGTAACTTTTTAAAATAAAGTGACAAGCTAAATGACTTTAATAGTCACTTAGTCAGTAAACCATATGGTCATCGAGCATTAAAATAATTGACCAAATGAACTCTAATAAACAGGTGCAATAGCTCATTGGAAAGCTCTCGACGAGACGCTTCCAACCTAGCACTAAGGTACCGAAAAAACTAAGCTCTGACTACTTACTAAAAATAATAAGCATCTAGACAACCTGCTAAAACTGCACTGATGGGTTTACAACTGGAAATGTCAAGGCCAAATCTCGAACTGAACCCTGTAAAGAATCTTTTCGCCCCCAAAACCTAGGCAAAGAGAGCTAACCACACAGAATTATAATGTCCCAGAAAAAAGGGACATTACAGAGTTGCCCCTCATATACCTCAACACTTTCTTAACTGCATCCTAATGCACCCTTCCAAGATTAGCCATTACCGACTAAGGACTAACTGCTTGGGCAATGTCTGACCTCGTACAGACCATAGCATACATCAAGCTGCCAACAACACTCGCATAAGGTAGTCTAGACATGTCCTCCATCCCAGTAGGAGATTTTGGACAATCCTCCATAGAAAGCTTCGTTCCGTGTAACATTGAAACAACTAATTGCCTCCAAGCTGTCATGCTGAATTTCTCCAACACAAAGTTGACATACTTCCTTTGACTCATCCAAAGCTTTCTGCTAGCTCTATCTCTAATGATCTCAATCCCAAGAATATATTTAGCTTGCACCTAGATCTTTCATTTCAAACTGTGCTGCTAACTGAGACTTCAAATCTGAAATCATTCTTTTGCCATTCCCAATAAACAACATATCATCCACATACAAAATTATGATAAGAATGTGACCATTTTCAGATTTATAATATACACAATGGTCGTATTTAGATCTCAGAAATCCCAAGGACAACACATAGGTTTCAAACTTTTGATACCACATTCTAGGAGATTGCTTCAAACCACACAGAGATTTCTTCAACTTACAAACAAGATTTTTTTACCGTTTTTTAATGAAATGCTTTGGCTGTGACATATAAATTTCCTCCTCCGAATCACCATGAAGGAACGTTGTCTTGACATCCATTTGCTCAACTTCAAAATCATAAGTTGTTGCAAGTGATAACAACAATCGAATGGATGTCTGCTTCGCTACAGGAGAGAATATTTCACCATAATCAATTACCTCCACTTGTGAATACCCCTTCACGACCAATCTTGCCTTGTACTTCTCAACACTGCCATCTAGATCCAATTTCTTCTTGAACACCCATTTACATGCAATGGGTTTACGTCCTTCAGGAAAAGGTACTAGATCCCATGTAGCATTCTTCTTTAATGCTGCCATCTCTTCACTCATGGCTTCTATCTCGAAATTTGCATCATTCATACCCATAGCTTGTTTAACGGTCCTAGGCTCATCAGTGTTAGCAATCAAAGCAAATATACAATTGGAATCCAACGAAGAATATCCTAACCTTTTAGGTGAATAACCATATCTATTAGGTTGCTTGCTATTATCATGAGTTGACCTCAAAGTTTGAGGTTGAGGTTCTTGCTCTTCTTCAGATCTTTCAGAGCTACCTAAGCTCTCCTCGTTATCAGGTCCATCAGGAGCTCGTAGTTCTTCCTTCTTAGGGGTACAAGGAATATTAACTACTTACTTTTTGTTGTCCTCAGTTTTGACATCACAAAATTGAGGCAACTCTACGCAATTTTCTCATGGATTCATAGGTGCATCTTCTTTGTTTCAATGCATTGATGAGGCGTCATGAAAATAATTCTTTAGCTCCAAATTGTTCTTTGTGTAGTCTTGTCTATGTGTTCTTTTGAAGGTTTTTTGTCGAGATTATCTCTAATTGTTTGTTGGTAAGAGTTTTCCTTCTTGTACTGCAAACACTCGATTTTTGGTGAATCTTCATGTCCTTTCTTTGTTTTTCTTTGTGTTGTAAATAGTTTTTGGTCTTTTTTTGCCTTAGGTGAATAGCTCTTGGAATTCCGCTCGATTCGAGCTAAATTAGGTCCAAATCAGAGTTCTCTACCTCAAGTTATAAGGGAAAAAGTGGGGTTTTTCAGGTCAACTGCATATTTTATTAAAACCTCATAAAAGTGGGTTTTTAATTGACAATTACACAACATAAAGTTATCTTTACTATTTAAGGTTGATTTTGTACTCCATTTTAAATTTTAACTCATTTTGAGTCGATTTAACCATAGTTTTTTATGTTTGATGAAAATAGCCTATTTCTAGACTATTTATCATGTTACTTTATTAAAAACTATAGTTAGATATTAAATATAATTACATGAGACAACTTAAGTGTGTAGAGTGGGATTTTTATTTCATATTACATATATCCACATGCAAAACACTTCATAAAAATCCACTCCCAATAAATTTTAAGTGCCAACATCATTAAAAATGTGCATTTTAAATGCGATTACATATGTTATTGTATTTAAAGTTCATTTTTAATAGTCAAATGCATATGTATTTTTTTTAAATCACCATTTAAAGTGGGTTTTTTAAAAACTCATTTACATGTAAATGTAAAATTGAAATGAGTTCATATTAAGCCAAAGTGGTGATTTTGGACCCAAATACATATTTTTTTGATTAAAAAACACATTGTTTCCTTTTAGCCTAAGTCAAAAGTGGCGAATTTGAAGCCAATTGCATATGTTTTAAACAAATGTAAATGCCTATGAAAAAGACTTTTTTGACTTACATTTCCTTATAAAGAGGAAAGTGGCAATTTTTTGCTCAAGAGCATGTCATTTCAAATATGTCAATGCATGTCAGATATGCATTATGCTTTGGGTCAGAGGAAAGAATTAAGGGTGGCGATTTTCTACCCTATTGCATATGTTTTAAATATACCCTCTTAAAATGCGTTCTCCACTAAGTTGCTCATCCATTCCTTATGGTGGCGATTTTTTGTGGTTTTACATGTATTTAAATACAATGTCTTTGCTTCTATTATTGCGTTTTTCCTTATCAAGTCATGGGTGGCGATTTTTGGTGCTTTGGCATGTGTCAAAATACATGTTTATGACCTTTCATAATGCCTTTTTCTTCCCAAGACTCTAAACGATGATTTACAAAGAGAATGCATATGTTTCAAACACATGTTATGAATTCTCAAAAATTCGTATGGCTTTGCACAATGCCCTTTTTTTTCTAGGTGGCAATTTTTGCCAAGAATGCACATGCTTTTCACATGTTAATATTTCTCTAAAAGGCGTTTTTAAGTTTGTGTTTTCCCATGAAGAGCTGGTCTGCGATTTTTGGAGGATTTGCATATGCTTTGGTATGTGCGTTTTGCAAAAAAACAGCCCATTTTGGGCATGATCTTCACCAAAATGTGTTGCAGTTTAAGGAGTTTTTGCATTAAATCTCTTCAAGAAGTGTCACAAGGTAAGGATTTTAATTCGAAGCTTGTTCTTCATAATTTTGCAAGCTATCTTTGCCCTAGATGCCGTTTTTACATGTCTTTGCATTTGGAGTTGCTAGGTCAAAATTTGTTCCACATTTTGGGCATTGCATTTCTCTAGCCATCTCTACATGTCCAAATTCGAACCATGTTGTGTGGATTTCAAAATCTATTTAAGTCTTTGTCTTTGGACAAATCTAAAATCTAAAATCTCTTTGATTATTTTAGATTTGTTCAAAGTTTTGGATAAAGACTTGTCCTTCTCATTCTTGGTGGAGTTGAGGTAAGATTTCCTTGTTTATTTTTCTAAGGCATTTGTATAGATTTGTTTTGAAAGTTCTTGCAAATCTTTGTCATTTTCATTTTTAGATTTGCATCTGTTTTGTGTATTTGAAGTTGCTCCTATCTTTTGTATTTTTGTCCAAGTTGCATATGCAAGGTTTCATCTTACTTGCATATGCAGTTGGGTGTAAAATCTCGTTCTTAAAGGAAAGGAAAGTTCATTTTTCCCCCACATGCAAATGCAAGTTAAAACCCCACCATTACGCATTCTATATACTTCCATATGGCTGCCCTATGGTTGAAGTTTCTCCCACATGCTTACTGAATAGAATCTCACATTTCACACTTACTAAAACATGAGATGCTCAATGTGTTATTCATTTTTCTCCTTGCTCAATTGATTCCAAGCTTACTGGTCGCATATTCAATTCACTCCAAAAAACTCGTTTTTGGCTATTTCACTCATATTTTAGCCAAATTGAGCTTGACCCATTTGTTCATTTTCTATCCTTAATCATTCCATTCATTTTCCCTATCCATACCTTGTCCAAAACTCGTCTTTTGACACTCAAAATCTTGTTATGGATCGTTCACATGAAGATGTTCTCATTTTATGGGATTTTCATGTCACAGTGGTGTAGGCGTACCATTTTGCAATTTCAAGAGAACCTATACCAGCAAAAGGCAAAGACAAAAAGAAGATGAAGTATCAACACGATCAGTATCATAATTCCATTCCACCATCACTAGTAATTTCCTACTGTGATGAAGTGTGGGATACTGATATATCTCACATGAACATGAAATATTTCTTGGCAAGAGTTGATGATGAAGCTACCGAGAATATGACATGGATCAAGCGGAATCATATTCATTTCTCATCTACTTTTCCCTTGCCAGCGCATGAGCCGAAATTCATTCTTGCATGTGCTAAACACTTTGATGCACCTTCTCAAACTATCAGAGATCAGGATGGCAATACTATCATTAGTCTTGATCGTGAGACTATTGATCGTATCTTTCATGTTCCTCATACTCCAGTTGTTACAAACATCACAAGACAAAAGGCTATGGAGCGGTGGAATGAGGATACAACTTATTGTACCAAATTTGTCAATGATAACTGGTTAATCACTAAGAGGCCCAACCTTGTTAGATGGCCAATAAAGGGCATTTGTTGATGTGATTTCAAGGAAGAAATCGATGATCTCGTTATAGTGCTTAGTCGCTTGGCAGGGCTCAAGGATTCAAACACCTTCAAACCCTAGATGTATAAGTACATCACTCATAATAAGGTAAAAAAAGAATGTGTTTTGGGCTGAATTAGTGAGTGATTCAATATGTGCGTAGTTGGTGAACGTGTTGTCTACTGGTGTGTTCAACATGAACTCCTACATGGTATATATTGCTTCTTCCTTGGGTACCTTTTTTGGATTGTTAACAAAAAATAATAGATCTATAGATCCTGTGTGGGAGTACTATGAGCAATTGCCTTTGGAGCAAAGTCAGATACATTTCTGAAAGGTTCAAGATGCCTTTTTGGGCATTTCACGTGCTTGTTCAATAAAGAACTCTCAAACAAGCGAGTCTCTGATGAAGCGTGGGATAAGGTAAATAAGTATGGTTGTATGTTCTTACAGTTTCCCAACACATATCTGCGGGTTGGATGCTTCAAGGGAGAACCATACATGTTGCCAAGGTACCCTACTGATAAAATTATACTTATGGAATTGGCAAGACAACTCATAGAGGTACAAGCTTATCAATCCCATTTGCACCGGCCAGGAGTGGGGATCTCATCACGTAACCCATTGAAGATTGGTGGGTACTCATTGGATATTGTGCCTAAAGCAAAGAATATGTAGTTTGAACTTCAAAGGATCACGTTGAAGAAATTTGCAGCCAAGAGTTGTTTTGACTGGAAAGGGCTACGTGACAAGATGAGGAAGCAATTCTCGCACATACATCGTCTGGAAGGTCTCTGGATTGAAGTACGAATTGAGGTAAATATACAACATGCATGGACTATACATGGTTAACTGTGAAGCAGATTGTGGATTTCAACTTGGCATCATTTCCTCTTGGATTTGAAGATGATGATCAAATCCTAAATCTTGAATATTTTCAGCATGATGTGGAGAAGTTGCCCATTCTTCCTCCTACTTGGTCATGTAAGGAAAGTACTTCAATTTGGGATAAAATCTAGTCTATTCTTGCTAACACCAACACTTGGATGAAAAGAAGGGGTCTCAAATGCATTAAAATGAAGCCTATTAAAGACTTTAATGCTACTGGTCCAATTGGTTTGAGATCAGAAATAAAGGGAAAGGTAAAGACAAAACATCTTCGTCTATATACAAACCTCTTGTTCAGAGTTTTCCCAAGCTATCTATCAAAGGAGGAAAGGATTCAAGAGTACTTGAAGTGAAGGGGATTGAAGCTCCATCAATTCAAGTTGACTCAAGTCATGATGAAGCAAGAAGATCAAAGGAGTCTTCACTATTGAGTTCATGTCCTTTTGAGGTTCTTGTTGCGACTTCTCTTCCAGATTCAACACCAGTATTAGATAAATCCCATGATTCACCCCTAGGTATGACTATGTATGCATTCTCTACAGAGCATCCATCTCTTGAAGATCCTTCGACCATCACTCCAATATTTCCCATGTCTTCAATTGCACCGGGATTAGAAATAGGGGGAGATCAGTATGATTATGAGAGTGTTTTTGATATGCACTCTTTGTCAATTCTTGCTGCCATTGTTTGTTCTACAACATTGCTTGATGTGACTTCAGCTTAGTTTGAGCAATTCATGATTGAAGTTACACATAGTAGCTCGTGGCCATTCAAATTGAGGCACCTACTATAGTCATTATTGTCATGCAGAGCAGTCCAGAGTTAACTATGGTGACTATCGCTTCAACGGATACATCTGCTTTCAGTCTTCTTCCATGGTTGAGTACTGTCACGCAGAAGAGAAAGAAAGAGGAAATCCCATTTGAAGAGTTTGACAGACAGGTGATCAAGCCAAGAATTTCAAAGAATAAGAAAGCCAAGATAGTTTCTCGAGTTGTGGTTGATGAAAATCACAATAAGTATGCTAAAGTAGCTGAACCACTTATGGAGAAATCTATTGATGACATGCAACCTGTGGATTCCAGAATTACAAGAGTTGAACTCGGTAAACAAACCAGGTAGGGTTATCGACAAGATGCATTTGAGGCCGTCAATTTCCTAACATGAGAGAATGATGAGCTATGGGACAAGAAGAACAAATTGAAGGAGGAGAATGCACGTCTCCTGGGGATCATTGAGGAACTGAAAATGTCTTCTTTGGGTATTGAATCTGTTCCAGATATGTGCATAGAGAAGATCAAAACAAAGGCCCAAGTTATAGATGAATGGGCAACCAACATTGAATCACAAGGTTATCAACTCATTCACAATATTTACAGAATGTTGAGGAAGGGTAAGGAGGTTGTTGCTCAACTAAGTGATATTCAAAGATCACTTAAACAACAAATACAATTGCTAGATGGGGACATTGGTCCTTGGAAGAGTATGATGGAGCTTGACTTGGAGGGTTTATGTGCTTATGAAGTCATCTCATCTGTTGTAGTGTATCATGATTGTAAGCATTTGATAATAAAGAAGGAACAAGTTCTGCAACAACTCATGAAGGACGCAGAGGCAGTAGCGTTGAAGATTAGTGAGCAAGAACACATGATCAACGAATGCTACAAAAAACTATCATGTAGAGTAATTATTGAGAATGAAGAACTCAAGAAAGAAGAAGATATCCTTACGGAGTTCATTGAAGCAATTCGCTTGCAACTTGAAGTGGATGATTTCAATCTCAGTACAATGAATACATTTGCAAGATGGAAGTGTTCAGTTAACGAATTGCAAAGTAAAAAGAAAATTTCTATGAAGGAAGTTTCAAAGGCAGCTACCACATATCGAAGGATCACAATGGTTGTTGAGTACACCGGTGAGCTTGATGTTGAGGTTGTGTGAAATTCACTGCAAAAATTTGCAGAGATTGTTGAGGTGCTATGAACATTTCAAAATGTCATATGTTTTAAGTAGAATAGTAATAGGGAAGCTACATGTAAAGAGCATAAATGTTGTAAATACATGATAACATGTACCTGTATAATTAGCTTATGTAGTTAAGTTGCAATCGCATTGGGCATGCAACTTTGAATAAAGTCATAGTTGTTAGTTAGAGATAAGTCGAGGTTAGGTTGTTCCACTTTTTCCTCCACTTTTCTCTCTTCGTTTTTCCTATATAAAGAAGAGAGCTCATTGTAAATAATCATCTTTTGTTTTATAGGAGAAGGCTGCGCTTGTGACTGGCTTTGTATTTCTCGTTGCAAATCTTTGAAGTGAATAACGAAGCAAGTTTTTCCCAAACTTTGAGTTGTGATATTTGGAATTAATCTTTGTCTCTTATGTTGCATTGATTGATTCATCTTTGGTACTTTTTTCCTTGTGAAGAATCTGAGAATTTACTGTTGGTTTTGGAAGACTTTGAGCTTTTAGAAACAAGTTTGATATAGTTTTATAGCGGCTGCAAGTACTAAGTATTAAAGACTTTGAGCTTTACTTCTTCGTATATAATTTCATATTTAAATAGCTGATCAAAGACTTTGAGCTTTGTTAGTTGTTTGTTCTTTTGATTCAAGAAGATTGGTTGTAGGAGACTTTGGATTCTTGCTATCAATCACATAAGTTAAATTATAACTGCTGTCTTAAGGCTGTTCTTATGTCAATTCTTAAGCCACCAGTACTACTGTAGCAATATATTCCTTTTGTTAAATTGCAAATAGTTGGTGTTAGTATAAGATCATTTTTGAAAGAAGAGGAATTGATCTCGTGAATCACCCATTTGTTAATTCTAGTTAGGTCTCTGTTGTAGCCACCTACAGTAAGAAGGGAGCCTCCCCTATTGTTGAGAGGAGAGATTTATGTCACTACACCATTGCCTAAAATTCCTATTTTGTACCTTGTGATTACAGTGGCTTACAAAAATATTTAGCCAACACTTTGTTTCTCTTCCTTCTTTGGCTGCAAATCAATAGCGGAAGGTTTCAACTCACGAAATATCACACTTCTACTATAGATCGCAACTTGATCCTAAAGCTTGTATCCTTTCACACCGACCCCACAACAAATGAAGGTATACTTAACTGCCTCGTTCTCCAATTTTGATCTTTCCTCAGTAGGAACATGAGCATATGGTTCACAACCAAAGACTGAGATGTCTGAGTGAGGGCTTCTTGCCAGACGACGTCTCCATGGGTGTCTTCTCAACAAGTGCTTAACTTGATTCTAAAGCTTGTAACCATTCACATCGACACCATAGCCAATGAAGGTACACTTAACTGCCTCGTTCTCCAATTTTGATCTTTCCTCAGTAGGAACATGAGCATATCGCTCACAACCAAAGACTGAGATGTCTCAATGAGGGCTTCTTGCCAAATGGTGTCTCCATGGGCGTCTTCTCAACAAGTGCTGAAGTAGGAGATCTATTAATTAAATAACACGTAGTGGCTATGGCTTCAACCTAGAACTTTTGTTCAACACTAGCACCAGTCAACATACTCCTAGCGCTCTCCATCAACATTCTATTCATCCTCTCAGCAACTCCATTCTATTGTGGGGTGTATGGAGTTGTCTTATGGCTCTCAATTCTATGATCCTTACAAATCCTGTTGAATTCTATTGAACAAAACTCACCACCATTGTCAGTCCTCAAACACTTAATTTTTCTACTAGTCTGATTTTCAACCAAGGGCTTAAATTCTTTAAACTGACTAAAAAATTCAGATTTACTTCTGAATAAATACACAAATGCCCTACTATAATCATCTATGAATGAGATAGAGTACACAGACCCATATATCGAAGGAACATTAACTGGACCAAACACATGTGAACGAATATAATCCAAAACCCCAAAAGACTTATGAGAACTGGAATAAAAGGAAACATGGTGTTGTTTACAATAAACATGATGTTCATAGAAGTCGAACTCTAGATTACAATCATCAAGGCCTTCAATGAGGCTCTTATTTTTTCAGGGCTCTAAGACCCTTCTCACTAATGTGACGAAGCCTTTGGTGTCATAACATTGTCTTCTCAGCCGGGAGCTTCATCTCCAGAGCATTTGCACCCTTAGGTATCTAGAAAGCACGACCATTAGATGTAGAAACAACATTCTTCTTCTTTGTTTGATTTGATGGTGAGGATGAAGAATCCGAAGCCCTTTTCTCGGACTTCACAAAAGCACTATTGCACTGAATTGTGTATGCATCCAACCTATACAAGGTGCCAATCCTAACACCCTTAGCAAGCACCATAGAGCCTCTTGTCATCTTGCATCCAACACTTGAGAAAACAACTTGTGCACCCACATCACTAAGCTTGTTGACTAAAAGTAGGTTTTGTGCCAAACCAAGGATATGTGAGACACCATCAATCCCCTTCATTCTACAATTAGGGAATCCAATCTTGACTCTACCACGACCAACAATATTCAGGTGAAAGTTATCAGCCAGATACACGTTCCCATCATCAAACTCTTCATACTTTGAAAACCAATCCCTATGAGATGTCATATGGAAAGAAGCACCTAAATCTATTAACCACACATCTTCTAATGCATGTGTTGCCAAGGCCGCGATAAAAGCATCTACACAATCTTTAGAGGATTTTTCAGAATCAGAATAAGAGAAATCCTTTTTACCTTTCTTTTTTTTCTCCTCATGCACTCTTTTCGCAGATGACTAGGTTTCTCGCAATTCCAACATTTCGCCTTGGACTTTTTACCAAGAGATTTAGATCTCCTAGGATACTTGGATTTACCCTTCCTGTCCTTCTTGCCTTTCTCCATTGTCCTGCCTCAAGCAACTAGGGCCTCCTTAGCCATCTTAGAAGATTTGTTCCACATTTTTTTAGATTACAGCGAACCAACCATGTCCTCCAATTTGAAAGTGGTTGTTGTGCTTCCAACAACCATATTAAGGTGATCCCATGAGTCCGGCAAAGAACATAACCAAAGCATGCATTTATCTTGATCATCAATCTTATCATCAACATAATTCATTTGGGCAACTAGCATATTAAATGCATTCAATTGATTTGCAATCAAACCTCCTTCCTCCATCCTCAGAGAATACAACTTCTTTCTCAAGAACCACTTATTTACCAAGGATTTACCTTGTTATATATCACCAAGCTTCTTCCAAAGTTCAGCTGCAGTCTTCTCTTCGTGGACATTCAGGAGCATTGAATCAACCAAATAGAGTTATATCGAACCCTCGGCTTTTTGATCCATCTTATCCCAATCATCTTGTGATGTAATTTGAGGTTTCGCTGAAGAAACCGCATCCCATAGATCTCTATCTATGAGCATGTCCTCCATTTTGAGTTTCCACAACTCAAAATTATTGCCATTAAATTTATCCATCTCTACTCTACTGGATGTGCTTGCCATATCTAACCTGCAATAAGATTATGAAAAACTCCTCTACAAAACTCCCATTGAAACTAGATCAGCAAAAAAGACTTGTCTACCCAACAACAATAATGAAGTGCAAAAATGCTTCCAAATGCTAAACCTATCAAGAGAGATGACGCTGAAGAAATTCTTACAAACTCATAAGCTATTGCGAACTAGATAAACACATACAAAATCAGATTTCAGCAAATAATCTCACAACACAAGATATACGTGGGAAAACCTTTGTGGAAAAAACCCACCTTCCAAAGCTAGACTCAATTGTATTATCAACAACAACACGAACAATTACTATACATTCCTTGAGCCAATGCTCATCAATAGAAATCACAGCAGCAGAGAATTGTGGAGAATACCTGGCACATAAACGCTCCTTAGAAGATATCCAAACAACCATACAAAATGCACGAAGGGGCTACATATTTATAGAGCTCAACACAAGTGGAAAGAACCCATGGTTTCCAAAACCATCTCTAACACTGAAGAGGTATGTGGTGTCAACTTGCTAAACCAATGACACGTTGCACATAGAAACTACTAGAATAACTCAACCACAACGGTCACCATTTCATATGCAATACCTACCTCACACCACTTGTCAATAATGAACTCCACCATAAAGATAAACTGCCAAATATTTACTCTCCATGACTCTTTCACCAAACTAGTAACTGCCATAATCATTACATAGATTCAGAATAGCAACTTATGACACTAACTCTTTAACTTTAGGACTTCTGAATGGGCAAAAAGAGATAAATAAATAAATAGCATGTGTGGACTCAAAGGTTGAGACACCTTTATCCTAACAAAGCCCGCTACTAGCCCTCTTGGAATCCGCAAAACCTCTGTTTATAAATCATCACAAATTGTCCAACTTGATGTTGGATAATAGATTTATCCCTCTCTTAGCTAGAGACATACATTGAGAAAACTACCACAATTTTAAGGAAAATCAGGAAAGCCTCCAAATTTTTGCACAAGAGCATGACACCCCAACTGCAAAAAGTCGTGATTTTTTGGGAGAGGATTGCCAAACCCAAGATTACAAATCATCGTTTCAATGAAAAAAAGGGGAAAAACCCACAATGGAGTACCACACAACTTTTCATATTATAGAATCCAAAAATGATTGTTGATGATACAATAGAAAAATAAAACAAGGCTGGCATAATGGTGGAGACATGCATCATATACAAAATATCATTTTTAAAGAGAAAATGATGAAACCTTTGTCGAAATTAGAGAGCCTTCCTTGACAGAAGCAAACCCGTAATTTTTGAGGGAAAACTTATAAACCCAAAATAATTTTTTCAAGGGACAAACTTACTAAAATCCATTAGAATTTTTATAAAGGGGGAAAATTATGAAAACCCATCATAAATTTTTTTAGAGGGAAAAATTTGTGAAAACCCATCATAAATTTTTTTAGAGGGAAAAATTTGTGAAAACCCATCATAAATTTTTTAAGGGGAAACAAATTGTGAAAACCCATCAGAACTTTTTAAGAGAACCGTCATGTAGCAAAACACAAGACTTTGCATGGTAAACAAGACATGCAAGCAACATGTAAGCACATGCAACAAACATGCAACCCTTGAAGTGTAGAAATTTTTGCTCACCCTCGACCAGGCTGGCAACCCAAAGATTGAAAGAAAACTACTGACAATCTTGAGACAAATTTGTATTTCAAATCCAAAGAATGCACAATGCTAGAAGAGGAGGCTTCCATGCTAAAGAAGGAAATTAAAGGAAGCAAAAGAACAAAGCAAGTCTGGTGACTGCATTATGCTTGTGACTGAGATTGAAATGTTGAAAAAGGAATTAAAGGATGGAAAGGGGCAAATTGAAAAGAACCTGAAACTTAAAGGTAGCAGTGATGTTCTTGATGAAACGTTGGATTTTAAGAAACCCTTAAGGGACGAAGTTAGATTTGGTTTAGACAATGGAGAAAGCTCTAAGACTCAGGACAAAGATGACATGGTAAAGGAAAAGGTCAAGGATGAATATGAGTCCTAGAAGGATACTGAAGATCAAAGGATTTTACTTCAGTTCAGACCAAGAAAAACTATGGGAGGCCTGCCCTTGCTCAAACTAGGTACCCTGTATCTTTCAATGGTAAATGCTTTTCATACAATAAGTTTGGACACAAAGCTAGTAAGTGTAGAAGCTAGATCAGATCACAACCTTTTAATGGTCAATGTTATGCTTGCAATAAGTTTGGGCATATGGCAAATGAATGCAAAAATAGAATGATGAGAAATGTATTTGTGAATGGAAACAATGCTAGAAATTTTCAATCTTTCAATGGATATTGTCATGCATCCAACAAATATGGGCAAAAGGCTGTTGAGTGCAATAAATAAAGGCATATTGCTGGGTTCTGCAAAAGAAGGAGAGGTCCTCTGTTATGGAAAAAAAGCACATTGATGTGAATGAGGAAATAGAGAAGATGAAAAAGACACAGGTAAAGAAATCTGAGGAGAATGTGGAAGAAATATTAGTATATGCATTTGTAGACCTTGGTGGTGCAAATATTTCCTTCAAAAAATTAACAAAATGCCTTGCCCATGGGGGAGATTTGATTGCAGATGTTAAGAACCCCCTAGTAAGTTGAATGCTGAATAGTTTTCAGCATAGCAAATTTGTTGAAGGCAATTCCAAAGCTTTTCTGGTCCTTGTGTAGATTTGAAGAGGTTTCTGTCTTCACTGGCAAAACAAAGAATCATCTTTAAGTGGAACTTCAACAACAATTAATGCTCAATCCTACGTGTCTGTTGGAATGGGATATATGGGATGTTTTGGATTGATTTTGCTCACTTGCTCATTTCCAATTTTGGTAGCTTCTTTTGCAAAAAGTGTTTTCAGTGCCTTTGCTTTCTATGTACTCTAGTGATCATTGCATTTTACAAATTTTGTGTCTCAGAGTTATCTATTCTATCTTCTATCATCATGGCCACACCTATTACTGTTGATGCCACATTGAAGTCATGACCAGCATTCAAACCATCCAAATATGACAATAGAGACAAATATGGAATGTGCATTTTCCGATGTACCGCTGGATGTTATATAGAAGATGTTAGGTCTGACATTCATGTGCCCTTAGCAGATATTAGTCATGTTGAATTCAACGATGTATCAAATGAGCTAATAGAGGAAGGTGACTTGACATCGTACAAACCAGAGTACTGCCACATTCTGATGCTTGGTCTCAACAAATGGAATGAAATTTTTGATTTCAGCTAAGAAAACAACTAGATTCATATCATTTTGAGTTGAATTCATGGAGACATGATGTATCTTGATCAACCCGTATAACCCCTAACTTGAATCTTCGAGTGCTGGTTATATCAATTATGTGAGCTCCATGAATCTTTAAATCAAACCCCAACTGGGTGGCAGGAAACCACTCTAATACTACTGTAATGCCCCACCCTAGGTGGACACTTGCTGACTAAATATTTATATCTTGTTTGGTGTGTTCTGGTAAAATGTTTGTATATTGGCAATGTTTGATACTGCGATTAATACAGAAAAAAACAAGAGATGTAGCAACTGCAATACACAGCTGAAAATTCTAAATTCCTTTACTAGCTTAAATACTCAGTATTTTCCGAATATATTGACAACCCGGTTTATAAAATAACCCCTATTATGTAAAACAACAATACTCAAGAAATAAAGGAGTTACAATTCATGAACTCACAGGTAAACATGCCTGGAAACCCTTGAAGATGGATGCTAGATTTGGTTTGCAGCAGTTTTACAGCAGAGAAATAGTCCTCATGCCACTGAAAATGGAATCTTCAATCAGCTATTTAAAAACCCCTGCTAGTTCTGGAGATAAATATTCTAAATCTGCACTAATATGATTCCCAAGTGCCAACGAAAATCTCTCATGCCGGCAATAAAGATATTCAATAATAATTGTTTCCAATAACTTTCAATGTGCAAATAAACCCTATGAAAATTTGATATAAATGTCCACTTTTAAGCACAAATGTGACTTTTAAGCCACCAGTATTTGCACGATCAAAGTGTAATGGTCCTCCTCAAATCTGCTCTCAAAAAAATGCTAATGAAAGCTCAAGGAATTTCATCAAACAATTCACATGCAAGGGACGTATGACTGATATAGTATTTCAGCTGGCTTTAAATGACTTTTTTTCAATTTGCATCAATGAGAATCTTGTGCTAGAAGACTTCAAATGGACTACCCAATGGCCTAACATGAGTGTGCTACTAATTTTGACAATATTCAGTGTATATATATGATCTAAGCATGAGAAATGAACACCTACAACCAATTGACATTTTTACAAACAGTTGGTGTGCAAACTAACTAGCTGATAAATAATGATATTGAATTGCTTAAATGACACCAGCAACTATTATCTTCTTAATTTGCAATGAAATTTCTAATACAATGCTCATGAAATATGGCCAAGACTTTTGACATTTACATGGATTACAAAATGATAATGCTGGCATAATGCACACTTACAGCTGAAACTTATAACACTCTAAAAAAAAATACTAATAAAGGAACCTGGTTGTAGATGGCTGTAATAATTTTCTTCAATGCTGCCCCTTCTGCTTTGCTTTTCCGAACTGCTTTTTCGGATTGCTTTTTCGGTTCTGCTTTTTCGGATTGCTTTTCCGGCCTGCTTTTTTGGTTCCGCTTTTTCAGACTGCTTTTTCGTATCTGCTTTTTCAGACTGCTGTCATCGGTAGAAATTGTGTATCGACCGACGGGTCCCTTCGGAAAGGAAATTGTGTATCTGGCCGACGGATACCTTCGGGAAAGTTCTTCGGAAAGTGTTTATAACCCCTTCGGAAAGCATTGTAATGATCGTATCATATCATCGAAGCATAATGTACTGTTTGGCATATGCGACTAATAACAAGAGTTCTGCTGTTTGTACTCGTGTCCATTATCTGTGTGCGTTTCTTAATTAACCTACGCAGTAAACAACTGCTGCCCTGTTGAATCTTAAGATCAAATCTTTCAATGGCGTCAAGATTTCCAGCTTGAAGGGATTTCATCCTTCAAACTATTGAGACATAATCTCCAGAAAATTTCCCAATTTCTTTGATATTTCCAAGCATGAATAAATGAGAGCTATCCTCTTCCTTTTAATCCCTTCCTCACTTGCTCCACGCTTCCGTCTTGCCAATGTGGGATAATACATGAGTTTTAATATTACTTCTTTTTTTCCTTTTACAAAGTCCATGTATGTACTCAAAAGGGGGACTCTTGATTTTTTTTATAAAGTGACTTTATGAAACATTATAATATTTAATTTTAAATAGTCACTTTACCGTTGTAACTTCGAACATTAAAATAATATACCAAATAAACTCGAAATCCCACATATAATAGCTCATCAGAAAGAGCCCAACAAAACGCATCTCATCCTGTCACTGAAAATTGAAGGCACTGCATCCCCCTATTGGCTTACTAAAAATAGTAAGTCTTTTCGAAAACCCAACAAACAAACTCCGTTTGGCCTGTAATTAAATTTGACTAGGCCAAATAACCTCAGGATCCCTTTTGAAGTCCTGGTTAGCCCTCGGGACCATACAAGAATGGGCTAACAACAACATACCTCCAAACTGGCTAAGTGGGGGACATTAGAGTCCGCCCCTCTTGAAATTGCTTGTCCCCAAGCAATCTCAACTTAGGATGCTAAATAATCTCCTCTGCCTCCCATGTTGCATCCTCAACTGGTAGGTTCCTCCACTTTACTAGGTACTCCCTGATAGTTCGCCTGCGAAGCACCCTCTCCCTAGAGTCAAGTATAGCCTCAGGAACCAAGATAAGCTTTCCGTCATCATCAAGAGGTGGCAATACTACTGAAGGCACCACATTGTGGCCCAATGCCTTCTTAAGGCGTGACACATGGAACACATTATGCACTTTACTGTCTGCAGGCAACTCCAACTCATAAGCTACTTCGCCCACTCTCCTGATTACTTTGAACGGTCCATAGTAGCGTGGTTTCAATTTCTCTGCTCCACTCTTCTTGAGAGAGGACTGTCTATACGGCTGTAACATGAGGTACACCATGTCTCCTACCTCAAAAGACCTTTCAACCCTGTGCTGATCAGCATATTGCTTCTGCTGATTTTGTGCCTTTTGCAAATTTTCCTTCAAGGATCGCATAATGTCTTGACACTCCTGCAAAATATCCTTGGCCTTAGGCACCCTACTGTCCCCAAATAACAAATCCAGAAAATCAGGAGCATCATACCCGTACAGTGCCATGAAAGGGGACATTTGAATAGACATATGGAAAGAGGTATTATAGCAGTACTCCCCTAGATATAGCCACTTCACCCAAGCCCTCTGCTGCCCTGCAATGTAGTTTCGGAGATATCCCTCAACCCACTTGTTCACTATCTTTGTTTGCCCATCGGTTTGGGGGTGGTAACTGGTACTCGGAGTGAGCTCTGATACCACTGTAATGGTCCTCCTCAAATCTGCTTTCAAAAAAATGCTGATGAAAGCTCAAGGAATTTCATCAAACAATTCACATGCAAGGGATGTATGACTGATATAGTATTTCAGCTGGCTTTAAATGACTCTTTTTCAATTTGCATCAACGAGAATCTTGTGCTAGAAGACTCCAAATGGACTACACAATGGCCTAACATGAGTGTGTTACTAATTTTGACAATATTCAGACCTCCAAACTCGCTAAGTGGGGGACATTACACAAAGAGATGCTAGATCTTCCAGGATCAAAAATTATAGTGAACCCCTAAGTTTCTTCTTCAAAGCCAAAGCTTCTTGAGGAAAGACAAGTGTTGAATGATTCTAGAATCATCCAATCCCATTTCAGTAAGCCTTTATATGATATTTAATTTGTATTTGGCTTCATCTCATTAAATTTCACTTTAATTTCATTTACCTTCACTTTGCGCACAACAAAACAATATGAAGTATATTTTAATAATCATTTATATGCAACTTTAAATTGGCACTTTACATTGTTTCTCATATGCACTTTATAATCATTAAATGTCCTTTTATAATAAAGTCAAATAAATTCATCAAATGCTCTCACTTTATAATTTGACTTCATAATATTAAATCCCCTTTAAAGTCACATGAAGTCAATATAATATTCCCTTAAAATAATCAATTATTATTAATGTAACACTTTATAATAACTAAATGTCATATCTCCATTAGTAACCATTATTTAATGATTCTGACTTCATCATTGGCTAACCTACTGATCCCACCATATCAATCTGGATGTCATACTAAAAATATTAAGGTCCCTTTCTAAAATTTACCAACTTACTATAAATAGTAGGTACCCCAAAACATAGCCAAAAACCCCTAAATAACTTGCCTCAAAACATAGGAAATACCTGGAGGCGTAAAGACTGACAACTGCTACCCGAAAAGCTCTGTGATGGTCAAACTGTGCCCTCTGAACAACTCCATTAGCCTATGAGGGACAAGGAAAAGCTAATTGTAATGTCCCTTCTAGTACAACGTATCCATGTGTTGGCATGAGACCAATTTTTTTGAATGATTATAACAAATTTGAATAATCAGTCATAGAATTTAATTATGTCACCTTTAGCTATCTTGAACTTGAGTTCTGTAATAGTGGACTGATTTATTGAAAAACTCATACATTGATAGAAGAAGGTAGTATTTAATCAAGTCGTACTTGGATTAAGGAATCCTAATTTGAGAATTGCTTCGATCAAGAATAAGAAATTGTCGATCCTGAATATTATTCTTATGTGTCCTGATTTTATTTGTTCATTGTTTTTTGATTGTATCTCTATACTTAGGTGGAGGTTGGTTGATGTCTGCCAGAATACTATCACAATAATTATGCTTCCTTAATTTTGTATTTGTTACTCTTTTAGGATTGCTTGTTAGGCTCTGCAGAGTCCTTCTGACATGAGTTCTAAGTGTTGACTGACCTTTGATTCAAATTTCATTTGTCAAATAGATCCCAAGCTTAACGACAACTATTATGTTCTGCATAAACTTCCACATACAAGCCAATATGAATTGAAACTACTGATTTGCACCAAACTCCTATTTCAGTTTGCAAGTCAATTTGGGCAGCAGATATTAAATCTGTCGCTCATATATGGAGGTCATGATGTGCATATGAATCGCGAAATTCCAGTGAACACAGAAAATGGAACTCCCAACAAAATTATTTCTCCAATCGATATGTCTATGTGTTCCTGTCTTCATATCTGAATGATGCATAAGAATAGGCCTTTGTTTTTAAAATCCCCCTCCTCTGCTGGAAGAATGTTGATCAGATATACCCCTACATGTTATGGGGAAGCAACACCTTGCACCAAACAATGCACCCATCCATGTCATCGGTTCATGCACAAAAAGGCTTATGTGAAGCTTGTTGGTTTCCAAAACCACAGTTTGGAGTCCTATGAGCCTTGCCATCTCAATGCTGGGATTCCAATGAGTTGAAGGCCAGCTTGACAGGACCGATCGATTCGATACAAGTCCTTTGCTCTTTGGCTTTGCGGGGCCAGGGTGAGTACGCCTAATCTTGAACCAATCTCCTAAATTCGATGGTTCTTAAAGCAGATAAATCTGATCACAAGTGCAACAAAGAAGAAACTTCCAAACGGCAAGGAATTAAGGAATCTTCTGATTTGCACCACTTCAAATAGATATAAAAATGCTGAAGGTATATTGAGTTCAAAACTTCACTAATTACTTCAAGGCGTAAATGCTTCAGACTTGACTATTCTGAATTGAAAACAACAATGAATGTATTTATATGAAGGTAACAACGTTTTAAAATGAGGATACTTGTAAATTATGATAATGAATGAATAGATTAATTCTCTCAAAATAAAGAAAAGAGATAATTGCCAATATCCAAGGACATAAACCAATATAACATAAACAATGTAAGACCAGTGCCTAAATTAGAAGGGCGATAGAGTCAGTACTATAAATTTTTTATGTACGACTTTATAAAATTATTTTGCATTTATACCATAAAAATTTTTACTATCAATATGCGGAAGATCAAATATATATGCAATCTTAAATAAGTCCAAATTGAAATTTAACTCCTATGCTTGGGAGACAAACTGATCAAAGATAAGGAAACAACCCAGTATTTCTCTGTATCTATAAAGTTCAAATTTAAGATGCTGTAAATGACCCTATCACAATTGGATATTTAAACTGCTTAGAACTATAAATGATTATAAAGGACGAAACTTGATAGCATTTTTACCCCAATGCTTTATATAAATAAATAAACAATATAATGCTTACTGGTCATGCCAAGATGAAAAAAACAATGGAGACACTCATATCTGATAATCAATCCTCTGGACTCCTTTCTCAAAATAGCATATTAATATCTGCATACTGTCAGCAATGGTTCACATCCACAGGTTTGCATAAATTCAATCTTTGCTTTTGAGGAAACTCAATATATTCACTCTGCATGTAAAAATCTATTTTGGTATCTAAAGAGTTGTGTTTCTTCTACATTGGCATCTTATATCTATAAACAAGTGAAAAGGTGCGAAACCCTTTTCAAAACAACACACTAATCCAAAACTAATAACTAATCTTGGAGCTTGGTTAATAACTCTCAAATCTATATGAAATATCGAATTAATACACTCACCAAGCATGAATGGTTTTACATATTCCTGTACACCAAAAGACACTAGTTGGTTTTATAAAGTTCTTGCCATAATCACTGCTCTAACAATCTTCAAACAGCCACTTGAACAAACTTGGGGTATTGCACCTTACATTTATTTATGATCGGTAATGATCTCCCTATCATGGAGAGAAACCATGTAGCTTATCGCGTACAGGAGGCTTGGATAATTCCCGCAATGTTACATAGTTGCAAGGTAAGAAAACCTCCAAATCGTGATCACACTTTTTGTATTCCTTATCTGCTTTATATGCTCACTGATTCTAGATATAATTGATTCATCTGGAATAGGCAATGACCAGCACTTGAAAGCAAGAATGCCTTTGGGTGAATCCCCTTCAAACTCTTTATTGGCATCATATGTGAATATTCTTCTGTTTCCACATCAACTTGCTCGGGTGTAATCCTTCTGTCAGATTGATAAGTCTTCATTCTCCTGTGCACCCTAAACCTACAAAACAAATAAGACAACATTACAATGCTATTACCCAAATGAATAATTGTGATTTCAATATCAATGGCAATGGTATCTATTAGTTATCAATCTAGGAATCGAGGCTCTCATATGCCTTGATGAACTTTCAACATTTTGAATGTAACAATCAAACATATTCTTTAAGCGCTTTATTCACTACAGACATCTGCTTTATCTTCATCACTTTTTGATGTGGGCAATCTTCTTGCAAGTTGAAACGTTAGATACTTGCTGTGCTCTTCATACCAAACATTTGGAATTGCCACCATGTGGCCATACCAAGGTGTTGTCGCTGTGTAAAACTTACTATTTGATCTTCCTCTGTCATAATTGCTTTTGCATTGACATATTCTTATTTTTCCAAAATTATATGCAAATGATTATTTAGATATTTTTAAAGTTCTTCTCATGATAGATGCCAATAGTCATTCCCGCCTCCCTAACATACATGCTTAATTGTTGTCACTACAGAACGTATCTGCCATGTTTGTAACCTTACTAATTATTATATATTTTCATATTTGAAAAGTCAGGAGGATACAATTATCTTTTGTGCAATTGAATTCATCTTGGTGCCTTCAAGATGGTTATTTGTTCCCAATTAAGCTGCTTGATGTGGAATATTAGCGATATAACACATTTATAAAATATTTCAAAATAGATTAGAACCTTACATACTAGCCAAAAAAGGTTAATGACAATACAAAATCTTTGGAATTATGGACATAAATTTATGAATAAAAATTACTGAGACCAACTATGTGTTAAGAGCATCACATCTTATTGTGAAAATCACATAATTCATAGAAGATAGTAGAAGCAATAAAAATAGAAGGTTAGGGAGAATATCCAAAATGGAGATCCTAATTTGTGAAAACTAGTATTCCATCAAAGCTGCCTGTTCATAGTTTCGTCAATGAGCTCCTTTGGCTAATAATGTTTGGTTTTAAATGTTTTTGATTTTGCTATTATTATACTTTTTATTTATGAAGGACCCTAGTAATTTTGATACCTAAATTAATATTCAATAATACTATTATGATTACTAACATTATCTATATAGATTTAAACTATATTATTATTGATATTATATTGGTTAATATATATTTGTGGTTATAAGTATTTGATATCAAATATTTGTTTTTTGGTCGGTCATAGGAATATTTTATTATTAAAAAATAAGAAGATTACAATGCTATCCATATTTCAGTACAACTGAAATTTCTGTCTAACTTCAACAATTAGAGACTAAAACATCTATCCAAAAACTCACTACTCTTGCCCTATCCAGAAACTCACTACTACTGAGATCTAAACCATATACATCATATTTGTAGTATAACAATGACAATATCCCTCTATCCATGACACTAGTAAATACAAGGTATAACAATCACAATTATCTCTAACCAGTGCTGCACAAATTACTGGATTTACTCCAAAGAAAGTAACCACTGTTGCCAATGCCTTAGCAATCCTTCGACTATCGATCCCCACATCTCCGGTTCCCTCCAAAAAGGCCTGCGAATGATTTCATCCTTGCTTACTTGAGACTTTGCTTCTCCATAGGCACATTTCAAAACGTAGACTCTAGTCTTCATTTTGTCCACCACTAACGCACAAAAACATCAAAAGGAGGCCAAAAAGAAACCTCAACACCCCATTTCATCCCATTACACCTACAACTCTTCTTCTGCAACGACTTCTTCTTTGACAAGGCACATTCCTGAGCACAACCCCAACCCCTTCATGCTCAATCATCTCAAACCTCTCTAGTTCTGCCTTCATTCTTTGCCATGCCTATGCTGTATTCTGAAACATAAGTGGTTTATCCACTTTTGCCCTCCATCTCATAAATGACACATACCCAAAACGTCTACCTTCATCCTCATCTTGAAAACATTCACTCAAGTCAACTCCCACACCTAGAATTGCTCAATCCAAGATTGAGTCAAGCTCACCAAGCATATCACTTTCAAACAATGCCTTGGTAATCCTCCACACCTCCTACATGCTTTTGTTCAACTCCAAACCCCATGCCACAAAAATGGCAATGACATCAAATTTGTGCGTCATTTTATTCGTCTCTCTTGGAACTGCTCACCCAAAATGACTGCTGTGATCATTTCCTCCACTTTCACCTTCAACAGTCCTTTTACTCACTCCCTGCTAGCTGGGCCTTTGAAAGACTTCATCTGCTTGTTTGAATCCATCGAGAAAGATGCCTCCATTTTACTCTCTCAAACTTCAAACACAAACTACTCTTTCTTACCAGTGTCGGCTTCTTACAACTCTCTCCAAATGAACACTGCCTATAAGTTAAATCATTTTATTTTTGATATCTTGTTTCGCACACCATCTCCCCACACGTGCAAGCTTTCCCATTAAATCCATCGGCTGATTTCGTTGATCAACTTACCGGCAACATTTGAGACGCCACCCACCTATCTAATACTCCCAATGCCAACATTCAAATGGTTAAATCAAATTATCAATCCCTATGTCATCTATCATTCGAAAAATCTAGACATGCTCGGCTTAGATGGCATTTACGATTACAATTATTCCTTACATTACTTTGTCCAATGTTAAATTTCTGAAATCATCAAAGGCCTCCTGGCCAATATTTCTAATATAGCCTAGTTTGCGAATTTATCAGCTTCTTATTGCCCTCTCTAAGAATGTGACTTATCTTATAATGTGTGAATTTATTCAATTCACCCACTGCTTCATTGATTAAATTCAGAATATACCAAGTTTGAGAATGATTAGATTTCAATGCCTCCACAATTATTTTTGAATCCCCTTCTAGATTTATATTATCCAAACCAAGCTTATACCCCAATCAGAAAGCAACCAAAGCCGCCTATGCTTCTGCCACATTATTTGTCCTCTCCTGTAATTTGATAGGCATCATTGCTACAACCTCTCCCATTGAATTCCTTGCAATAGAACCTGTACCCGATATCGAATATTATTTATATTTATATTAATACTTTTTTTTGATAAGTAACATTTTGTATTGTATTAATTTAAAATGACGATTCTTACAATAGTGTGTCATAGTATGAAGAGGACACTATAAAAGCCCTCAATCTAATCCCCATTAACAACAAAAAGTTAATGCTTGCTAGTTACAAAAGGCCTTAACACCTTCAAACTACACCCGACCCATTACATTTGAACAAATAAAAACTGGTAGAGAGCCACCATACATACCATAAACTACCTTGTCGATTCAAGCCTTAAACTAGTTTGCAGCTTCCTCCTTGGTGAAGTTTGGGATGGAGTGATCATCCTCCATAGAGCGTCGTTGTCTGCTAGAGCCGCTTGTTTCTACCTCCCTTGTGAGAGACACGTTGACCCACATCCCAGCTCTCATAGACGCCCCAACAGCCTCCCGTCTTCCTTTACCCAGCTAGTAACGCAGCGGCTCACCAGGGGGTTTCACACTCTTCCTTGGAGTTGTCTTCATGAAACTCTACTTCCCTTCCTCCAAAACCCAAATCTTCTCCTACAAAAAATTGACTAGTTTCCGCCATCCTTCAATCTCTTTCGACACATGCACCTCACAGGGGGTTGCAGTTGACCACACAACTAGAGGCTGCAATGATGAGTCACCTCCTCCAATCTGCCTCCAAGGTTCTTGCCCCCATATCCAACCCTTCTCCTAGCTTGGTCATGTCAATGATCTCATCAACTCCTAGAAGCCACTGTGGGTCGATAGTTACACACAACTATGACCTATCGAATTTCCTCTTTTGTCTCACCAACGAGCAATGCCAAAGTGACAAAGAGTGAAACAATGTCTAGATTGGTCCTCCTTCTCCAATAGGAGTCCAAATACTTCAGGCCAAAAATCTCCATAACGCAGCTTATGAAATCTTGGTCCTCAATGAGGAAAATGGTCTCCAGGTGTTGCATCGAAATTTTGCCTTCATAAGCTTGCATTTTTGAATACTCTGCTCAAATGCTTGTGAAAAATAAGGTCCTTCTCCTACTTAAAACACTCCCATGAAGGATCTGGAAGCGTACATTTCAAAATCCTCATGTGCACGGATCCTTTGTCACGCCTATTGGATTGCTTGCTTGTAAGTGTTCTTAATCGAGGGTTAATAATTATAATTCACTCCTTCAAATGGAGATGAGTGGATATAATGCCACTAAAAACACACCATCTTCAATCAAGTTTGAGAAGACCAAAGTCTTCAAAAATTTCATTCTGTTTCCCAAATGGGGCATTCGCTCCCAGGTTGGCCAATTTATCAACCACCACATTTGCCTCTCTGTAGACATGGGAAACTCTGTAGTCCTCAAACTCCAACAAAAGACACTTAATTTGGTTAATGTGCTTGTCCAAGTGCCAAGACTCCAGTTTGCCTTTTTTAATCCCATTGACGATAACCTCTATGTCTCCTTCCAAGTGCAATTGCTTGATGCCCAGCTTGGCTTCTAACAAAAATAGCCTCTTTTGCTACTTCATATTCTGCGATGTTATTAGTCCCATCCCTTAGTCTTTTTGCAACAAAAGCCACATAATTCCCTTCATGATCCGGTGCAATACATCCGCATCCATATATGCCCGGGTTACCTTGGGCAGCCCCATCAAAATTAATTTTAATCCAGCCTTCCTTTGGGTGTATCTTTCCTTCCTTTGTTGAGGATTAACCCTTGAAGGCCCATTAACATTCCATATTTATATTAATACTTATTATCTATATATATTTAAAATATTTACGTGTATTCCTATTTAAAAAATAATTTTGTATTAATTTCTTTGTATTTTTATCACTCTGATTTTTTTTGTTAGTTATTATTGCAATAATAATCTATAATAGATTATATTATGATTTATTTGTCTATTAATCTTATTTTATTATTTAATGTCAACTCCTATATGAGATTAGGGGAGATTATAGTCTACCCTTCTTCGAAATTGCTTGTCCCCAAGCAATTATCAATTTAGTGAGTAGCTTCTGTTGCCAACTTTGATACGATCTTCACTTGCAACCTGGAAACCAATAAACCCTGAAAGGGAAAATTTGGACTTGAGGTGAGAACTGTAATGTATTAATAAATACAAAGATATTTTATACTTAATTTAAATTCATAAGATTAATTTCATATGGTAGAACTTATCTTGATTAATTGTAGTATTTTCCTTCTCTTACGTTAATTGTTCCTTTGCTCCTTCTGGAATCTTTGCCTTCCTTTCTAGGAATTATAACATTTGCGAATAATTTCTTCTTTGTTTTAGAACTTTCTCAGAATGCTCTTGTTCTAGTCTTGACACTCACTAAGAATGTCTCTTGATTCTTGGCACTCACTAAGAGCGTCCTGAATCCTTGACACTCACCAAGAATGTCCTTGGAACTCATTAAGAACACCCTTTATCTTTACACTCACTATGAATGTCTTTAATTCTTGGCACTCAATAAGAACACCCTGAGTCTCTGACACTCACTAGAATGTCCTTGGCACTCACTAAGAACTTCATTGATTTTGACATTCTAATATTTACAGAGATGTAATAAGATACAATAGTGAGCATTAAAAAGAAATATGAAGGTTATTTTAATACCCCCCCTTAATGCTCAATCTATTTACTACACCAATAGATCCCCTGAATTTAACAAACTTGTCAGGACCAAGGGGTTTTGTGAAAATATCTGCTGATTGCTCTGAGGTAGGGACATAGCGTAACTGAATAGATCCATCTTCTACTAATTGTTGGATGTAATGGCAATGAAGCTCTATGTGCTTGGTTCGTTCATGAAACACTGGGTTCTTGGCAAGTTTGAGTACGCCTTGATTGTCTGAAAACAAAGAAGTCGGACCTGTTTGAGGAATATGCATATTTGCAAGCATCTGCCCGAGCCAAACTGCTTCACAAGCAGCCTTGACAGCTCCTCTATATTCTGCTTCTGTAGAGGAGAGTGCATGTCCCTGTTGCTTCTTACTGGTCCAAGTAATTGCTGCAGATCCGATACTAAACACATAGCCAAAAGTAGATTTCCTGTCATCAACTGAGCCGGCCCAATCAGAATCAGTGAATCCATTGAGTTGAGGAGTAGTACTCCTTGTGTAAAGAAGACCATAATCTGAAGTACCATGTACATAGCGTAACACACGTTTCGCTGCAATCCAATGATCAGTCTTGGGGTTTGTCATGAACCGTGAGATGTAGCTGACTGCAAAATTGAGATCAGGTCTAGTAGTAGTAAGGTAGATGAGACTACCTACTAGCTGCCTGAAGAGTGCTTCATCTATAAGAGGAGAAACAGATTGTGCGGACAATTTCAGACCAGTCTCCATAGGAGTGGAGGCAAATTTGCAATCCTGCATTCGAAACCTATCAAGCAAACTTCTGGCATACTTGGACTGAGACAAAAAAATACTGTTGTCAGTCTGCCAAACCTCAATACCTAAACAATAATGAAGCAATCCGAGATCTGTCATATCAAAAGTTCTGCACAGATCCTATTTGATTTTTGAAATCAAATGTTCTGAATTTCCAGTAATGATCAAATCATCCACATAGACAACAAGAAAAAGAATATCATTACCAAAGTGTTTAATATACAGATTATTGTCTGACGGACTACGCTGAAATCCTTGAGCAACCAAGTAATGATCAATCTTTATGTACCAAGCCCTAGGGGCTTGTTTAAGACCATAGAGGGCCTTCTGGAGTCTACATACTTTGTGCTCTGAACCGGCAACCTTAAAACTTGGGGGCTGCGTCATGTAGACTTCTTCTTGTAATTCACCGTTGAGAAAGGCGCTCTTCACATCCATCTGATGAACTTTCCAACCATACTGAGCTGCAATTGCAAGAAGAATGTGAATAGTGCTCATCTTGGCTGTTAGAGAAAATGTCTCCTCATAATCAATGCCTTTGTGCTGGGTGAATCCTCGAGCAACAAGTCTGGCTTTGTATTTGTCCAAGGTACCATCTGCATGGTACTTGACCTTATAGACCCATTTACAGCTAATGGGTTTCTTCCCAGGAGGGAGATCTGAAAGAACCCAGGTGTGGTTCTTTTGAAGACTCTTAAGCTCAGCATCCATTGCTTGTTCCCATTCTAGAATTCCTTTGGCCTCTGCATATATCTGGGGCTCAGGGATACTGTGGATGTTGGCCATAAGAGCTATATTAACTGTGTTGTGCTGAAGGCTCTTATTTCTGGAGGTTCTACCCTCAATGAGTTCATCAGGATGAAGATCACTAATTGTTTGAGCCCACCATTTTGGCTGAAGAGTCGAGGAGCCAATATCAGATGTTGTCGGAATAGCTGGATGAGAAGCAGGAGCAGGAGTTGTATTATCTGGAAGTGACTGAGGTGGTGTATCAGTAGCATCAGATGACTCATATAAAATAGAAGAACCCAAGTCAGAGATTGCTGAAGACTGAATCTCGGAATGTGGTGGGGAGTCAGAGAGCGGAAATGGTCCGAGTTCCTCATCAAACACAACATCACAACTAAAGATTAAATGATCAGTATTTACATCAATCAGTCTTTAGGCCTTATGTGTGTGACTGTATCCTGTAAACATAAGTTTCTGGCTTTTGGAATCCAACTTACTGCGTTTGGCATCAGGAATCCATACATATGCCAGAGAGCCAAAAACTTTCAAATGGTTGATCCTAGGTTTGCGACCAGTCCGGGCTTCCTCAGGAGTCTTATGATTAACTGCAAGGGTGGGTGACCGGTTAAGAAGGTAGACAGCTGTGGATACTGCTTCTGCCCAATATTTTCTGTGAACATTTCTATGCTCTAGCATAGCCCTAGCCATTTATGTGATGGTATGATTTCGACGCTCTAGAACACCATTTTGCTGAGGGGTGTGAGGTGTGGTAAACTGATGTCTAATGCCATGAGTAGTACAAAAGGCAGAGAAAGCAAAAGAACAGAATTTCCCCCCATTATCAGTCCTAAGAGTACGGATGGAGGAACCAGACTCTTTTTCTACTAGAGCTTTAAACTGCTGAAATACAAGAAAGGCATCTGATTTTTGCTTAAGAAAATATACCCACATTTTGCGACTGAAATCATCCACAAAGAGTAAAAAATACCTGTTCCTAGTAATAGAAGGAGTATTCATAGGACCACATACATCAACATGGACCAGCTGGAGTACTCTGGATGCCTGCCATGATTCACCATTCTTAAATGGTGTCCTATGTTGCTTCCCTGCTTGGCAAGCTCCGCAAACGCGATGGTTCTAGTTTGAATATTAGGTAGGCCATGGACTAAATTATCCCGAGCAAGTTGTGCTAGATATTGAATGTTCAGATGACCGTATCGCTGATGCCAGAGATTGCTGAGAGCGGATGATTCGGCAATGAAGGCATGCTCAAGGGAATCGCCTGAATCTACAAGCTTATAAATACCATGATCCTCAAGACCAAAAGCAAGAGTAATGCGAGAAGCACGATCAATAATCGAACACTTATTTCCACTGAAAACGACATCCAACTGAGGAGAGTGCTTCATAATCTGACTAACAGACAGAAGATTATGTTTCATGCCAAGAACATAACATACATTGAGAAACATGAGTTTTCTTCCTCCAGACTGAATCTGAACATTGCCCTTGCCGACAATATTGTATTCTTCGCTACCTCCAAAGATTACTGAGTCAGAGTAGGGAGTGAATTCAACAAACCAATCATGCCTATGACTGAAATGTTGGGAGGCACCAGAATCGATGTACCAGGCAGAAGATTTCACATGATTTGCAGGTATGCTGGCCATAAAGGCATGGTAGATAGATTCATTCTGCTCTGTGTTGGGCAGCATTGGCTTGTTGTTTAATTGAGTCTGACTTCTAATGCTGCTGATACAGATGCTTATATGTTGTGAATATTTCAAATGGCACAAACTTTGAGGTGAGAAAATGAAAGACCCAAAAAAATTGGAGAAGTACCCAGAAAAGAGCTCGAAAAACCCAAAAATAAAATGTTGTTAGAATCCAGATCCGTTGGCTCAAAAATTGAGGCACAAAAAACGAGGCACCCACAAAAATCTGATGAAGACCCATTTGAGATCTCAAAAAACCCACCAAGAATATGTGATCAGAAATTTTTTAGAAGTCAAAAAACTAGGGTTTTGAGTAGAATAACAGTCGGTGGCCAAAGAGGTCAAAAAGGCAGAAAAATGATGTTTGCATGTAAAAAAGACAACAAAACCCAGCAGCAAAAACGCGAGCAGAATATCCAACAGGGATAGACAGACCCGTTTTTGAAAAAAAACCAAAAAATCCCACTTTTTGAGATTTGGGTGTGAACAGATTTGAAAAAACAACCTTCAAATTTGTGATTTACAGACTAAGCCACGGGTTTCCAAGAAAAAAAATTGTAGAAAACAAATCCACGATTTTCCAAGAAGGCCAGTAGCTGAAGACACAATTTTTCAGTCGATTTGCACAGAGGGTTTAAACCCTAGCTCTGATACCATGTTACAAATGTAAATGGCGGAATACTTGAATGAATTAATCAGAGATCAAACTGATCTATATATACAAAGAGGAGAGTCGAATAGAATAGAAACATTCTATTCTAGACTACACCTAAATATTAGAAACATTCTAATATTTACAGAGATGTAATAAAATACAATAGTGAGCATTAAAAAGAAATATGAAGGTTATTTTAATACTAAGAACATCTTGATCTGATTTGAAACTCACTAAGAATGTCTTTGATTCTTGGTAGTCACTAAGAACGCACTGAATCTTTGACACTCACTAAGAATATCCTTGACACTTGCTTAGAACAACATTGATCTTAACATTCACTAAGGACGGCTTTATTTGGTTTGACACTCATTGAGAATGTCCTTCAATTCTGGTATGAATGACTTGTAAGTTTGCTATAAATTCGTCGCAAATTCCTTACAATCTTCCCCTCAATTATGATCTTCACTTGCAACCTTCAAACCGATAAATTGCGAAAAGGAAAATTTCGACACGAGGTGAGAATTGTAATGTATTCATAAACACAAATTTATCAAATCATAAGATATTTCATCATAATACTTAATTAAAAATATTAATAATAATTTCATATTGTAGAAATTATCTTGATTAATTGTAGCATTTCCTATCTTTCGCATTAAGTGTTCCTTTGCTCCTCTGGGATCTTTGCCTTTCTTACTAGAAGTTATAACATTCGCTAAGAATTTCTTCTTTGTTTTAGCACTTACTAAAAATGCTCTTGCTCTAGTTTTGACACTCACTAAGAATGTCTCTTGATTCTTGGCACTCACTAAGAGCGCCCTAAATCCCTTACACTCACTTAGAATGTCCTTGGAACTAATTAAGAACACCCTTGATCTTGACACTTATTAAGAATGTCTTTGATTCTTGGCACTCACTAAGAACACCTTGAATCTTTGATACTCACTAAGGATGTCCTTGGTCCTTGCTAAGAACTCTGCTGATCTTGACACTCACTAAGAACATCTTGTTCTGGTTTGACACTCACTCAGAGTGTCTTTGATTCTTGACACTCACTAAACACTTTGACTCTTTGACACTCACTAAAATGTCCTCGACACTCACTCAGAGCGGCACTGATCTTGACACTCACTAAGAATGTCTTTATCTGGTTTGACACTCACTGAGAATGTCTTTGATTCTTGGCACTCACTAAGAACACCTTGAATCTTTGACACTCACTAAGAATGTCCCTGACACTCACTTAGAATGATGCTGATCTTTACACTCATTAAGAATGTCTATATTTGGTTTTACACTCATTGAGAATGTCCTCCTTCAATCCTAGCATGAATGACTTGTAAGTTTGCTAAGTTTGCTATAATTGATCTCTTTATCCTCTCAAATTTGTTGGAAATTCCTTATAGTCTTCCCCTCAATTTTAAGGCAAACCTCTTTTAAATCTAATATATATATATATATATATATATCTTATACTCATTTCATCATATATCTTCCTTAAACGATCTCAATATATTCCCTATGCTTTTATGGATTCACATTTGTTTGCTTCTCGAACAATCTTCCATGCTCATAATTTTATAAAATCTTCCTGTAAATCTTTCAAGGGTCTTTCTCAAATATGTTTTATAATTCACTTCCTAAGTCTCTTTACTATGCCTCAATGGTTTCATAATTTTGTCTTATGTGTTTTTTTCCTCCATTTCTTCACTTGCTCAAATTGGCGTGTTCTTCCTTTCACAAATTTGATTGTAATCTATTCAAATATGCTATAGGATTTCTCACGCTTCCTTTATATAAATCCGCATATGCCTTTCTTAATATCTGCTGGTTTATTGAACACATTGCTTGTATTCTTCCCCGGATCTTAATAAACATGTATTCTTTAACTGTTGTCATTGCAAGCTATAACAAATCATTATATCCTGCTCTGTGTTCAAAAGGAAAGCATATTAATGTTGCTTGAGACATCTTAGATATTTATGCTAACTCTCTTGACTTTGAGTTCAAGATGTCGCTCCATAATAATTGCTGTTTTTTATATTACACCATTCCTTTTATTTCATTCTTGTGCATTATTCTTAATCTTAGTTACCTAGGTTCATGGTTTTGCCCCCAGAACCCTGCCTGGGTTCGAACCAGTTCGAAATACTGGTCCTGTTCGGCCTAGGTTTGAATAGGGTTCGATTTTCTTGGGGTTGATTCGAACCCACAGTCCAAGAATTCCAACCCGAGCGAATTTCAGCTGCCCAAATCAAATTTGGTGTGAACCCGAGCGAATTTCTACATAAATTGCTAGTTCATCTGCTTCAGAGAGAAATTGGAGCACATATTCTTTCATCCATTCAGAGAAGCGCAATAGGTCCCAATAAAAAAGAGCGGAGAACTTGGTATTTGTGCATTACAACTTGCCTCTCCTCTCGCACAAAACTAAAGAATACAAAGAAGGGGAGACAAAGAGATGGGATGTAGATGCAGAGTTGGTGGACTTGGATGTTTTTGCTTCTCGGTTTACAATTGAAGACTTTGAAGATTTTGATGCCTATACTATTGTTGTTGGTGCTGATCCCATTGGCCTCAACTCTATTACTGAGTCAACTAATGCGGAAGGACTACAAGAAGAAGAAGAAGAAGAAGATGATGATGACGACGACGAAGAAGATGAATATTAAACTTTTATACATTATGATTAGTTGAAACTTGAACTTGAAACAATGATACTTGAACTTGCTGTTATGATTCATGGATCATGATTTAATATTAATGTTTTGAATTTGAATCTTTGATGTTGAACTTGAAAATCAAAATATATGATGGTATGATCTTGATTCATGATGCTATAATTACATGTTTAAAGTTTACGTCTATCGTGTTTTTGTTGTTTAAATGATTAAATCATATGATTTTATTATACTCTATGCTTCTAGGCTTCATATATATATATATATATATTTTAAAAATTTTTTACATATTTTTGTACGAACAAACCCAAAACCCTTTCCAAAATTTTGTTGTACCAGCTAACCGGTTCTTCGAACCCGTATTTCGAATCAAACTCGAACCGGTAACCAAGTTCTTCATTGATATTGCTGCAATGATGTGTCTCATTTTTAGAAATCAAAACTTGTAAAATCTTCGTGTTGTTTGTTGTTCGATGTAGAATGATGATGTTGTCTTCTCTCTAGTAATTGAATGATGAATATTCCCTTTAAATCCTCTCTTATTCAATGATTTCCTAATTATCTTTTACCCTGTAGGATGGCAGGATCATGCTCTAATACCACTGTAATGTCCCTTCTAGTACAACATATCCATATGTTGGCATGAAACCAATAACTTCTAATGATTATATCAAGTTGTATAATCCGTCGTAGAGTTCTATTCTATCACCTTTAGCTATCTTCAACTTCAACTCATTAATAATAGACTGATTTAGTGAACAACTCATACATTGATAGAAGAAAGTAGTATTTAATCAAGTCATACATGGATTAGGGAATCCTAATTTGAGAATTGCTTTGATCAAGAATTACAAAATTGTTGCTCCTGAATATTATTCTTATGTGTCTAGATTTTATTTGATCATTGTTTTTTGATTGGATCTCTATACTTAGGTGGAGGTTGGTTGATGTCTGCCAGGATATTATCACAATACTCATACTTCCTTAGTTTTGTATTTGTTGCTTTTTTAGGACTGCCTGTTAGGTTCTACAAAGTCCTTCTGACATGAGTTCTATGTAATGATCCCATCTTTTGGCCTTCACGTTCTCCAAAGTCTAAGTGGAGGATAAGAAGAAATTAAATTAATTTCTTATAAAGTCATTCAATTAAAAATTAAAGGTGACTTTGTATTTAATTAATTTAGTTATTTACAAGGGAGTAGCTTCTAGGGTATGTATTAATTATTGGAAGGACGGAAGTCTCTCATGATTTAATTAATGATTGCCAAGGAGGAATTTCTAGAGAACGCATTAATTATTGGAAGGAGGAAGCTTCTAGCTCTTGCAATTAATTAATGTTTTAGTTCCTTCCAGAAGGATGAAGAAAAAGATAAATAGGGCTGAAAGTTTCATTGCTGATTATCGGATGATTATAACTTGCATTTGATAAGAGCTTGGATGTGTGAATCACACTCTTTTTTGGCAATAGGGGACGTTCATTCTCTGTTGTAACATTCTAGACGTCATTCCCTTAGGGTTTGGCCTTTGGAATACATCTCTTTGTACTTGATTGCAGCATTTTTAGAATTAATATAATTTCAGTAGATGGTTCAGCTTTTGGGCATTCCTGGGTGTCCATTACAGTCTAAATATCAACTGACCTTTGACTCAGATTTCATTTTTCAAACTGATACAACCTTCATGATGCTGCTCCAGGGCCCATCCTTACTGCTGTAGCTTATTGATTCAATATTGAAGATGAACCCCAAGCTTAACAACAATTATTATATTCAGCATAAGCTTCCACACACGATTTGATATGAATTGAAACTCCTGATCTGCACCAAACTTTTATTTCAGTTTGCAAATTAATTTGGGCAGCAGATATTAAATCCATTGCTCATATATGGAGGTCATGATGTGCAGAGGAACCATGGAATTTCAGCGAACACAGAAAATGGGACTCCCATCAAAACTATATCTCCATTCGATATGCCTGAATATGTCTGTGTGCTCCTGTCCTCATATCTGATTGATGGACAAGAATAAACCTTTGCTTTTAAAACCCACCTCCTCTTCTGGAAGAATGTTGATCAGATATACCTGTGTGGAAAGGAGAATCAACACCTTGCACCAAACAATGCACCCATCTATGCTGTAGGTTCATGCACAAAATGCTTATGTGAAGCCGACACAATTCATAGTTTCATCGATGAACTCATTCGGCTAACAATGTTTGGTTTTAGATATTTTTGATTTTGCTATTGTTATAATTTTTTTGATAGGTGCTATTATCATAATTTTATTTATTAAGGACAACAGTATTTTTGATACCTAAGTTAATATTCATTAATATAATTATGATTATTAACATTATTGATATAGATTTAAATTATATTAGTTAATTAATATTATTTTGCTTAATATTTATTTGTGGTTATTAAGTATTTGGTATCAAATATTATTTATATATATTTAAAATATTTATATTTATTAATTTCTTTGTATTTATATTTGTATTTGTATTACTATAATATTTTGTTACATATTATTATATTAATAATTTAGAATAGATTATATTATTATTTGTCTATTAATCTTATTTTTATTATTTAATGTCAAATCCTATTTGAGATAAGGGGACATTACACTAAACAATGGACAACCTTAAACAACCAAACAATGTATCATAAAATCTGGACGTTCTTCTTAAGCAGCCATCATGAATGATATCTAATTATCTGAATATCTGAAAACTGAAGAAGTAGAAGATATCTGAACACTGATAAAACTCAAAGGTGATTTCTGTAAGAAACCAGCAAAATCCTCCAGATTGGGTCCCTCATCAACATGGAAGATGTTGCCTATAAGGGATTTCCTCCTCACAGACCATAAAGAAGAACAAGTCCTTCCAACAAAAGGTTTATTAAAATGTTGATCCAAGCATACCAAATGAGCTCTTCAGAATTGCTTTTATAGCACTAAAAAAGGCTACGCTCCCTTTAGCTTTTACCTTTTGATTTAGTTAAAAATATCATTTATTTCCTGATTGTGGTGTCAAAGTCTCAAAAGGCCTCCCCCATTCATTAGATAAAACCTATTTCACTTTATATTTTTTTAATAAATTAAAATAACACTAAAGTCCAATCTTTAATTAAGCTTCATTAATTTGTTTAAACCACTGGACTATATGAAATATCAAGATAACACCATAAACTGAACTCAGCTACTATACTAAAAATAGCAACGTGACAATAGGCTCAGTTGGTGCCCAAAGCTAACTTCCTAAAAAGTTTAAATATTGGAGATCTCAACCAAAAACATTTTAGAAAAGGGCATTTGACACATAATAACCTTTGAAGATATGAAAAAACATTTGATACTGCCAACCCACCGGGTAAACTCTCACCAAAAGTTTACTAACCCTAACTCATTAGCCTATGGGAACCAATTGAATAGGCTAATGCTCCACCTTACTGAACTGATGAGGAAGGGCATTACATTATGCAATGAATGGTTTTCTTTTATCCCTCTATCTCTTTCTTACACAGAAATACCTACACACACAGGGTTGCACATGCACACCTGACACTTGTATGAGCATAATATAGAATGTCGGAAATCAGAATTTTTCTAATAATATTAAAATGTCATGCCCAAACTACGAGGGCCAAAAACACACACACACACACATACACACACACATATATTTATATAAATTTTTAAGTTAAAAATTAAAAAGCTCAAGTTTGATAAGTTGCAATCACAGTTTAAGTAAAGGTTCTCTATACTGATAAATTATTATTTTTGTTATTAAGATGATATCAACAAAAGTTATGTTATTACATTATCTTTCCACACAATGTGCATATTATATAAATAACAATTTAAATGAGTTCGTTCCAAATTATTATGAAAATATAAGATCAAGAACTCATTAAAGGAAATATTACATCTACCCATACACCCATATAAACTATTAAGATTATGATCAATTATTAACCTATTTAAGTAAAATTAAATAATATTCGAAGACAAATTTTAACATTAATACTAAAAATAACTAATCATTAAGTTATAACTTTCTAAAGTAATTAAACAACTAAATTAATTTAAAGCTAAACCAACTACATAATAACTTAAAAAAAAACATACTAATCTTTATAAAGAATTTTATTAAATCACTAATCAAATTAAAACTTAACAAATTAACATTTAACTATGTAAATATCTAATTACTAAACATTAATTTCAACTAAATAATAACGAAAACTTTCTAAAATTTATTAAATAACTAAATTAATTTAAAACTAAACTAGCTAATCTAAAATTAAAACTGACATTACAAAATTTAACATAAATATAAAAACTAACATTAACTTAATCTAAACTAACTCCCTTAACACTTTAACTTAATTTAATCATTTTATATATCACAAATAAAAATAACTAATTAAAAACAAACTAACTAAACTAGACTAGACTAGCCTAACATCATACTAACCTAACCCCTACTAACACCTACACTAACCACCCTATCTAACTCTAAAGCTATCTTTCTCCCATCCCTAAGCTCCCCTACACCTAACCCTCTCCACTTGGCCACTAGCCAAGTTGACCTGACCCCCAAGTTGGGCGCTCCCCAAGGTTGGGCGCGCTACACAAGGGATTGCGCGCTTCCCCAATGCAAAGAAAGGTGACAGGGCTTGATTAATAAGGAAGACTCTAAGCAAAAAAAGGCGTCAGACCAAGGGTCTTCTCAACAGGTTTTGTCCCCTCAAAACATTTGCCTCCATGAAATAGTAAGGTGAGCGCTCAAAGAAAAAGAAGAGGGGGGAAAAGATAGTGGGGATAGGTGACGTCATCCCTAATGACTTTGCACAAGAACTTTTAAAAAACCCTTTAAAATCATAGCATTTGAGATGTAACGCCCAAGGTAAGATGGGTAAGCATTTAAGAGAAAGTTTTTTTGGTGAGAATAGATATTAGGATAGTTTAAAATGTTAAAAGTTTATTATTATTATTATTTTGGTTATATTATTATTGTTTTTAATTTTAAATGTAAATTTCAATAAAGAAAAAGGGATCATGAGGGAATCTTTTAGATTCTTTGTTACCAAAATGGTAACAATACTTATCCCATACAAAAGACAGAGAGTTTTTACTCTCTTGCAACATTTTTTTTTTTGAAATATTTTCCAAGTATAAAATTACAAGGCAAGTATATATATATATATTTTTTGTCTATATTTTGAATAGAATTAAAACATGGATACAATAGTTTGTAGCACATTAACACCATATTAATATGATCTCCTATACAACTTGAAATGCAATAAATCAACCATAGCCATTATTTTCTTTCCTTAACATAATTTTCTTTTTGAACATATAAGGAAACTTGAAATTTTGCCAAATTAAATCAACATCAATTCCATCCTATTTTGATGTGTATCCATCCAATTTAAAATTTACGATTAAATCACATGACAAGCAATTATACTCAAACACCAATTTTATTGGCAAACTTGATTCAAGGGCTCAGCCGGGAAAGAACCAGAAAGAAAACCCGACGTCGTTGCCATTACAATAAGGTTTTGAGGTACAAATTAGATAGGATTTCAATCCTAAATTACAACACTTAATTTAAATTTTCTTCCTGACCCTCATCAAGGGTCCCATATCAAATCCTGCAACACATTTCTAAGAATCGTGGAGGGAACAGAATCCGATCGGGTGACAACCAAGCATAACCAAGAGACAATCAAACATGCATATTCATACATGGTTTACACAATAGGATTCACAATGAGTCAAAACTAGAGAAAGGTGGATTTTTCCAACAGGAGATGTCAGACACAACACCAAACCAGGTGCCCAATCGAGGCTATAAATCAAGAATTTTCGTTCTTCCATTCTTACATGCCAAAACTCATACGTGGTTTGTGCTGACAGGTAGGGGCCCATAACACCCTACCCTCTCTCCCTCTTCTCGTCCTGAGAAGAGACTCTACACTATTGGAGTCCAACTAAAATGCCCTTTCCCGAAATTGGCCACTTCTGCCCTCTCCAAGGATGAGTAATGCCAAAACACCCATGCAAGAACATTTCAAAATTCAAACATAAACATGAAAGGAAATCATTCAAAATAACATGGTTTTCAAAGCTTCCCAAATACCCACAAACATACAAACATTCAAACAACAACAAAGTAGCATAAGCATGAAACAAACATGAAATCTGAACAAGGGAGATGAAAATTCTTACCTTCACAAAGAGGTAATGGAAAATGAACAAGTTTGAGTAGAGCTTTTCCCTTCCTTCCTTCAATCTTCCAAGACTCCTCTCTAAATATAGAGATTGGGTAACAACCTCCACTAGTCCAAGAAGGGCCTCTAAATAAGCCTCAAACTCAACCACCAAAGGGATCAATAACTTCTCCCACCCACTTACAATTCTAGAAACTCCTAACTCAACCCATACTATGGTTAACCACTAAGTGGAGGTGAGGTAAGGCAACTCATGGTAACCACTTGCAATTTTCGCACATAGGTAAAATGAGACTTTTTGAGTGATCTCAAAAGTCAACAAAAGGGGCTTAGGGGTTGGAAAAGACCCCCAACCCATACCCATACACCTTGGGTATAATTATTTCATGTTTTAAAGCCTTAGGAATAGGTTTAGAGCCAAACAAAGCTAGGAATTAATTAGGACCAACTAACAACTCTAAAAAACAGATTAAGCACTAATCCGGATTAAGGATGACTAAACTCGATTAAGAACCAAATTAGCAAACTGACACTATCTAAATCCGACCTAGGTCCAAAGGTTACACAGCTAACCCTAATCAGCACACTGAAGAACATAAACAAATCATGAGTGTCAAGTGACACCATAAGAACACAGTTACGAGCATTAACATTTACTGATCACATAAGGTCCGTCGGTTTTCTTGGCTAAAATATCTGCACACTCATTGCACACATCAGTAGTCCCAAAAATCACATGTACATATGTATATATACGTATCAGGAATCACATTAAAACATCCATCTATAACAAAATCAGGGTTCCTCTCATCCTATTCAATTCTTAACCATTTAAAATATCTTAAACCAAAATGTTAATCCTATCTTTTTACTTAATTCATCAACATACATAAACATAAAACATCAAATATCTGAAAATAACATCACACAACATGAAATAATATGATATGTTCAAGTATCTGATAATGTCTCGACATCTCGAGTCGTGAGTATCAAAATGATAAAGTAACAACTAAGGCTACGAAGGGTCGGGGCGAGGCCTCACATAAAAGGTTATAATGAACAAATAAGATCCTTAGAAAAACAAAATAAACAAAAGCATAATGCTTGAGCATACCATTGCAATCATCGTGGTGTTATTTTGAAATACATATTTGGACTTCTTCCTAGTAGTTTTTTCTTTGTAAATGACATTTGTTAAGCTTATCACCAATTTTACTCTTTGACTTATAGGGAATTGTAGATATTGGAGGTAAGGAGAAGCACTAGAAGTACCTTGCTTCCTACCACAGATGTTTTGATGGGTGGGTGCTTTTGCCTAAGCTCTTTTCTCACAGGAACTTCTTGAGAATTGCATTGGTTATTTTGGGTGATTGATAAGGATGCTGGCTCTTTTGATTCTAATTTGGATGCAGGTCAAAAGCTGTGTCAATGTTTCTTTTGATTGTTTATCTTTGGCCCCTCGTTTTATAGGATTTTAAAAAAATGTATGGCTTTGTTTTTACTCAATCTGTCTAGGATTTAGCCCCTCTTCATTTGGTTTTCAAGCTATCTTTATTTAATTTTAGATGATTTATATTTGTTTTCATGTTGAAATCCCTTCAATTGTCTTGATTTTCTATTGAATCTTCATATACTTTCAAATTCTATTAACCTACTGCGATCATTCATTCCGACTTTAATTCCCTTCTTTTATTTTCCATCTTATCTGCTCAATTAAGTGACCTGTCCAATTGATTCGATGGGTCCTCAGATATATGTATTGATTGTTCTAAACATTTAGCTTCTTATAGCTGCTATTTAGACATGAGTGTAAACAGTTTTCTTCAAATATATGAAAAATGAAGATTTATAATTTCTTTCAGAGGACTTACCAAGTTCAAATGCCAATAGTTATTCTTATATGACTGGACGATAACCCTAGCAATAATAGTTATTTGTTCCACTTTCTTTGTGGTGTGGGACTTATGTATATGAGAGCTCATTATTAGAAAGATTGTAGGATGGGTTGCCACTTGAGCAAAGGCTGTTTAAGTGGCAAATGGGTTTAAATAAAATCAATCAGTTGTTCTGTATATGTTTTACACGTTGTTTATTGTGACTCAGTTCAACTTTAGCACCAGGTATATTCATCAGTGCCCAAATAATATTTTTTCACTCAACGATACCATCAAACAATGGTGAAAGCTTAACACTGAGTATTTGCTTATAATGTTACAATCCTTTATAGTTTACATAGATGTTATTTTTAGTTGTTTTAACTCCATTTATTGCCAATTATGCAATCTCTACATCTTTAGGCAAATCGGTATGGGATTTATGACATTTCTTTTAGCGTGGCAGGAGAGAAATAGCACAACTTGCTGGGGTTTAACTACTGAATCTCAAATGCCAACTGAGCTGTTACTATCGAATATTTATGCTGTGGAGCTTGCTGGTAGGGGCTTAGTTCATGAAACAAAACCTGCAGCAGCAACATGCTGTTTATTGGGTATCGATTCGAAGGTTTTGGAATATGCATGTTATTATTTATTCTTGTTTAGTTTCCGCGCACCTGGATATTTTGTCTTTAGATATAATAAAATCTATCTTATATTTTGAGATGTGACACTTTTGATCTTTGGAATCCTGCAGTTTTACCGATTTGTTGTCCACTTCGTTCAAAAGTCATGTAAACAACAATCTGTCTGGATACCTAAGGCACTCGTCTTTGGCCATCCAGATCCAGAAACTTGTAAACTATGGTTTGAGCGAATCTATAACAACATAACATCAGATGTGAAGAGGCCAAGAAATCTTTTGGTACTGCGTTCAGATGTACCTTCACAATTTCTTGTCAATATCAGGAATATATGAAGTTTTTTATTTTGGCAACAGCTAATGATAATAATTTTGATACCAGATATTTGTAAATCCCCTAAGTGGAAAGAAGCGTGCTTCCAAAACATGGGAAGGAGTTCAATCTTTTTTTGATCGTGCAAAAATAATTACCAAGGTGAGGGAAATGCTTTCAAACATACTTAAGTAAAGTGGAAGAACTAGAAAAAAATATAGGTTACTACAGATACTATTTGTTCTAATGAATCCACATATTAAAAGCTAATCATCTCTCTGATTAGACAGGTGGTAACAACACAAAGGTCTGGACATGCATTTGATATTATGAAGGAGATCACAAATGAGGAGCTTAATTCTTATGATGGAGTTGTTACTGTGGTATGCATCTTTTGAACATATGTATTTGCAAGAGCTTGAATTTGTACCATAAGATTGGACGGTTGTGTCAAAGCTTTGATGCTCAATTTTCAGTAGAGACAACAAAAAATTGACTCAGCAACAATATTCATGACATTGATTGCAGTCAAAGACTATTTATTTAATCAAACAATGGTATAACATACAAATAGTATAACTATTATTGCAGTTAAATAGTAATTATTGCAAGGAACTGCAATCATCAAAAATAGATCTTGTTACACCTTGGTGATGTTTCAAAGTCAATACACGATACTCAATATTTAATGCACAAAATACAAAAAGAACAGTTGCTGGTTCAAAAAGAACAGGTTGCTGGCGTCATGCAGCTTTTATTACATACGGACCACAGAGCAACAAAAATGCAAAATATTTAAATATATAATGTTGATTAAAATAAATATCAGATAGATGGGTTACTATGAAAGATAAGGTGACTACAATGTATATATATGGATGGGAGAGCACATAAGATAGGTTATCTTCCTTTAAGATTATAAATCATCTAAAGGTTGTAATGACCTTTGATAACTAATTATGGGTATCTGTAAGCCTATAAGTACATACATATGGACCAGGAAGGGCATACAATGGGTTGGCTTCCTTCATGGTTGACAACTAATGAGGGTAAACTCTATGTATATAGACCAGGGAGGATATAAGATATGTTGCCTTTCTTCAAAATAGTAGATCGTAACCAATCAGCAACTAATGCTCTCTCTCTCTCTCTCTCTCTCTCTCTCTCTCTACTCTCTTCTCCCCCAACCTGAGCACCACCCCTCTCCTCCCCCCCATGCACCCCATGTCCCTCCCTGTCTATATATTGGTAGGGGAAGGGGGGCAGGGAGGACGGAGAGAGAGAGATGGTCCTCTCTCAAGGTGATAGATTTTGAATGATCAAAGTCACCTTTGATGGTTAAGTAGGTACACAACACCTACTAACCTACATAATGATAATAATGATCTTTAGTAGTGCCCTTAACCTACTAAAGATGGTTAAGGAGGCACACAACACATTTTTCCAAGCAATTTTTGTTATCTCAAAGCACAACTAGAATATAAGACAATAAGATTTCAGTAAGGTTCCACAAAAGATACAGTTATGCATTTGCCTTTGGGGATTTGCCTTCGTTTATTGGATGCCAAGTAGAATATGGATTTGGCATGCTTTTTGAAAAGTAATAAAAATCTAAAATTAATAGATAAAATTTACCATAAATATCTATGTTATATGTATAAATGCATAAAATACACAAAACACTATTGTTTACTACTGTGCCTAGTAAATTGCATACATGAAACAGTAATACAGATGATAGTATGTACCAGATATAGTTTTACATTATATCTTTATCAGCTCATGAATTTTACAAAGAGGAAGACCAGAGGTGGTGGCCAAGGATTACAATCATCCCACTCTATACTACAACCTTCCTTGGTGCTACATAACATATTTAAAGGACTCGACAGTTGCCAAGAGAGACAACTGTCAACTGATCAACACTTACAACTACTCGACATTGGCAACCATCAAACAACTAATACATTGATGAATACCCAATTTTAGCAGCCATAACAATAGGCATCATACGCTGGCTACATCAGCCCCCCCAAAAGGGGAAAAAAAGTCATCTTCCAAACGAGAAGTATACATCAAATAATATTCGGGAAGGCTATTAGCAAAATTGTAGAGGATGATTTGCACTACACAAATTCAACCTTGTATTGTACTTTAAAAATAAAATGTGGGTCTGGGGGCAGCACCACCAGTAGGGTCGAGGGTCAGCGCCCCTCGTGGGTTTTCGAGGTAGCGCTTAAGGTGCGCTATTTGTCACGATTCAAAGTGGGTCAAGGGGAAGCACCCCCTCCACCAAGACGAATTTAATGTGTTCAGAACCACACAAAAGTCCATGGCATGTAACATGTTCTTGATTTTCTAAGATGCCAAAACAATTCTCTTAAAGCTTGAAGATAGAGGATTTGTAGTGCTTAGCCAATGTATGATGTTAAAATTCTGATTAGATTCTTTTCTCCACTTCGAAATTGATTGTTGTACTAGAAGTTGTGGTACCAAGTTGTGTTTCATCTACACCTGTCTCTGTATAGGAGGTCACTGTGTTCATACATGACTAAAGAATTGTGCAATGTCAATAGTTTGTGCTGCCTGCACAAACAGATGACCACAAAACTGTGCAATGTTTTAAATTTCGGCTGTCTATGCAGATAATTGGTACTTAGATAACAGTATGGTGTACAAAACCATGAAAATCCACTATTCCTTTTCTATATGGAAGAATGATCTTGGGCTGACTGCACAACATGTGGCATAATAAACTCCCCTGTGCTGATCATTATTGGTAGCTCATATGGTGTATGGTTTGATGACATGTGATTGTTTTGAGGGTCCATACAGGTTGTAGACATGACCACATCATGCTTGACATATGTTTTAGCTATACATGATGAGATTTTCATACATAATGAACAAATATAGCTCTGCCTGTATGCTATGGAATTGTTATGCTTTCGTGATGGAATTTTGTCAATACATGATAAAATTGTCATACAGTAATGACTCCTTGGACAAAATGCTGCAAGTGTCATATGGTATAATGGATATGGAAGTGTTGTATGAAACACATAGTTCATACATTGGTACTCACAAGCTACTAAACGAGATAGAAGGCACAACCAAGACATCGTATGCGGGACCAAGGACTACTCTATACGGTGTCAAACTTGTGTGAGAACGAAAAGGTGCTATACAAGTGCCCTATGGGATCCTTGATGCAGGAGCATCTAGGGTGAAGGTAGTGCCGTAGATGCATCTACGTTCATGTACTGATGCGCCTAGGAAATGTATCTTGGGATTGTGGGTGATCTTGAGATGCGTTGAATGCTGATGCTAGTGCCATAGATGCATCTAGGTTCTGCATTGATGTGCCTAGGAAATGCATCCTAGGATTGTGGGTGCTCTCGAGATGCATTGAAGAGCATTTAGAGAGAATCCACAGTCCTAGTATGCACTTCTTGGAAGCTTCTAGAGAGCATCCAGGCGCATCCAAATAGTACTTGTGGAGAAAAGCCCAATTTGATGCCTAAAGTCACTTAAGTAACTTATTTTGCATGTGTTTAATTGCTTTTATAAATTCTTGTTTAGCTCCTTTTTGCTCCTAAACCCTAAAACGGTCCTAAAAGATGCCATTCATTTTTCATTGTTCTCATCTTGTTTGCATCTAGGCTCTCTTCTCATTTGGTCTCCATTTTGGCATTTTGAAAGCAAGGTCATTATTTATGAAGATGTAATGACCCTTACTATAAAGGCCACTGAAACCCTCAAACTGGACTTAGGAATTTTGTCAAACAGTTGGCATGTAACCGAATAAGGCTGCAATATTACTAATTGTTGTACAACGAAACCTCAATATATGATGCCAATAATGTATGAACAACAATTCCAGATTATAACACTACCAATCTAAGAGATAGATGACAATATGAAACTCAAATATGAAGTCCAATGCAATTCTGATTTTATGACAGCAAATAGAACTGATTACAATGAGAGACAACTATGCACTTCTAATACATCAAGCTCTTGACAATGCAATGTTATGACATGAACAATAACCCAGTTCAGATTTGGAATGCAAAGGACGAAACTTTTACAACAGTTATTAATGACTGGAAATAACTATTTATGCAATGACAGTGCTGACTGTTCTAATCCATAACATGCAATTTTTTGGCAATCAAAACTTCAGTTTGTGCACCTGAAATAGCTCCAATTTTGCCGGATATGAATGTTGAATTAATGCCACACGAAGACCTCACAATCTGCCCCAAACCGACTCACAAAATTGCTGCTGCTGCCCAACTGATAGGGCCGTACAGGTACGGCCTGGTACGGCTGCTAGATAAAAATATTGCAGCGTTTTTTGTCACTCCAAAAGCAATAAATCTGGGCGCCTAGGGTTGCTGAATAACCCCCTAAAATATGAAATTCATCCGTCAAGCCAATTAAGAGTTATGAGCAAAAACGTGGGTCCAAACCCTCGACTGGCAGTCTGAAAATAATGCACAACTGTGTCTTCAAACCCTGTTAATCAATCCACAAATGCTAGGGCACAACTGAAACCCTTATTCCAACCAAAGTAAACCCTTATAACTGAATCTCAATGAAGTCCAAATGAGATGGCTGAATTACCAACTCCTCAAATGCAACAATTCAGGTGATATTTCACACCCTCAAAGTCGCCAATCCAAGGGAGTGATTCGTTCCCAAAGATCAAATAATAATTTGTAGACCCAAGAGGCTACAAATTTGCTCCACAATGGAAGAAGTAGAAGAAATCTCAAATCCAAGCATGTCCAAAATGAGAGGCCTAGCCCTCTATTTATTCACTTTTCTAAGAAGTTGCTAGAACTTCTAGAAACATCCTTTATAAAATCTCATTATAATGCACTTTTTTATAATAAAGTAATTTTATAAAATAAAAAGTGCAACTCAACTTAAAATTATAACATGTAGGCCCCAATAACACATAATAATAAAATATAACCTCTTAACACTTCTTCAAGAGCAAGATATGACCATCTAATCCGCAGAATTGACTCTCTCTCCACACCATTTGCCTACGAGAGTCTGGAATAGGCAAAATCCATGATCAATGTCATGTCGAACTAAAGAGGGGACATTACAGAAGAGTATCATTCGTAGGGTGTCAAATAGCCTTTACAGAGGACCTCTAAGCATCTAAGGTAAGCATTTGATCACATTCATGAGTTCTTTTACTGATTTTTTTTGAGATGATAGATTTTTTAAGTTTTGGAAGATTTTTTACAAGTTCTTTTCCTTTTTTTAGGAAATGAAGAAACAAGTTTAGCTATCTTTTTAAATATTTTTGTATCATATTTTTGCACTTGTATGCTTGATGTTCATAGTTTATTTTTAATGGTTTTTAAAAGTTTCTTATTGGATTCATAGTTTGTATTGTGCCAGAATGACCACTACTGGTAGTCAAAGTTCAGCGGGAGGGCAAGGTGAATGAAGTGATAACTTCAAAATTGAGGTAGCATCTCCATTATGGAAACAAACCATAAGATTATCATAGGTTTCAAGGGGTGGGTCATACATTTGGAAATGTAATGTATGTCATAGTAAACCATTTAACAACTCATATTCTTGGTTCAAAGCTCATTTTATGGGCCCTAGTGGTAAAGGAATATGATTGTGCAAGTGAAGCAAAGATGGAGAAAGAATGAGTGATGCACAATTATCGGGATTTATAAAAGAACAAGAAGCTGCTGATCATTTAGTCTACAAATCAAAAAACAAGTTTTTATCGACCTTCATCCGGAAAGAACAAAATGAAATTGCCCATTTGTCATGTTGTATCCTCCAAACATCCATTATTGCAAGTACTTGTACTGAGAGAGGAAGAGGAAGAAATAGAAGTTTTTACCTGCAAAAGAGGTTTGTTGGATCACACATTTAAAATGGAGGCAAGAGACCTTGCCGATGAAACAATTACATGTTGCCTTTATGCCAATGGTCTTCCTTTCAACTTGTTAAGATTGTCATATTGGAAGTGTGGTCGCAACTATCCTTAAAGCGCCAATTGATTACACTAGTCTTGGGCTTGAAGAGGTGCGTACTACTCTTTTGCATGAAAGAAAAGATTTCTATGGATGAAGCTCTTCAACTAATTAAAACTTCTTGGAAAACTTCTGGCATAACTATTGTGTCTGATGGATGAAAAGATACAGGAGACCAGCCATTGATTAATGTGATTGCAATGCCCCCAAAGGGGTAATGTTTTTGAGGGTGGTTGATTATGAAGAAGTTAAGAATTCACAGTTCATTTCTAGTATTCTCATTTAGGCAATAGAGATAGTGGGTAGTGAGAATGTGGTCCAGGTGGTACATATAATGCCAAAAATTGTGCTTTGGCTGAGAGTCGGTACAACCATATATTTTGGACACCATGCACCGTACTCTCTCTCAACTTAGTCATGCAACAAATTGACACCCAAATAGATTGGGTGAAGAAAATGTACCAAGAGGGAGAGGAGATACAAATGTTTGCGATAAGGCACCACATGTCACAATCCATATTCAGATCATTTTCCAAGTTGGAGTTGTTGAAGTTAAATTCAAAATTGTAATCTTGCTTAGGTTGCTGAAACCAAATTTGCATGTCATACCGTTGTTATGAGACGATTCGTCAAGGTGCAAGGGGCATTAAGCCAAATGGGTATTTCTAGCCAATAGGGTATATTCAAATTCAGAGTGAGCCCAAAAGGTCAAAGCTTTGGTCTTGGATGACGGTGGGCTCTCGTGCAATTTGTATTGGATTTCAGTGAGCCTATCATGACAATGCTACGGTTTGAAGATATAGGTTCACCTTGCTTGGGGGGCATGGACACCATGGTAGATAAGGTAAAGCTTTCCATACAAGCACATGGGAATGACCCGACAAAATGTGAAGCTTTGTGCAATAAGGTGGAAGCAATCATTCATCATCGTTGGGACAAGATGATTACCCCATTGCAACTCCTTGCATATGCTTTATGTCCAAGGTACTATAGCCAGGAAATACTTGCTATGCCAGATAGAGTTGCACCATATGTGGATGAAGAAACCGCTACCAGGTGCTACAATGCATTTGCAAGACTCTTCCCAAATGATGAAATGCACAAAAAGGTGAGGCTAGAATTTGGCTTATTTGCTTCGGGATCAAAACTTCATATTCAAAAAAGGACCAAAATGACATGAGAGCTATCACATGGTGGTACATGTATGGTCAACCATTCAAGCGTCTACAACCTCTTGCAATCAAGATCCTCTCACAAATAATTTATTTATTTATTTTTAACAATTATATTCTTCAATCTAGTGTTTAACATTCTTTAATTTGCTTTTCATTTGTATGTTTAATTTTATGACTGCTGTCCAGGTTTCAAGTTCTTTGGTTGTTGAATGGAATTGGAGTACACACTCCTATATCCATTCAATGAAGCACATCTGGTTGGGCTTAAAGAAAGCCAAGGACCTGGTTTATATACATACCAACTTGTGTCTTTTGTCATGTAAGGAGGATGAATACAAGGAAGGGTCAACCAAGCATTAGGATGTAGCATAAGGGGATGATGAGCATGTGGATTTTGAGAATCCTTATGATTCTAAATGACTGAATTTGATTAGTGAATCTCGAGTCGTGACTCTTGATTGATCAACATTGAATCATGAACTAAGTTTTGATTTTGTAATTCAAATTGCATTGGAATTTTTAACTTGAGAAATTTACTAATTAGTTATTTCAATTTGTATATTTGTCACTTTGTGTTTGTGAAGTTTGAAGTTGAACTATCAATGGTGAAGTATCATGCTATGGAATCATTTATATTTGTATATTTCTTGCATTTCTTTGCATATATATAGACGAATCCAACATCAAAAATAAATAAAAAATTTGCACATTCGCGCATCAGAATCCCGCATCCGCATCAGCATCAACATCAACATCAACATCAACATCAAAATCGAGAACTTAGGAAAGGAGTATGCAATTGATTTGAAGAACCAAGTAGTAAGTGATGGTGTGACTTCCTCATATTTGTTAGATTTGGACTTTGAAGGAATTTTAGAATTGCAATTATGTTTGGAAGATGAAACAATGAAACATCCTTTTTGTGTTATATTTAATTGGCAAGTGGAGGACTATGAGTAATTTTGCTGAATTTTAATATTATTGAAACTACAGAGACAAATAAAGAGGAATAAAGATTGTGCAATGACAAGGACCCAATGAAAGATGACTTTGTGAAGATGGAGAATTTTATGTGTTGGAATATGAGGTTTGTGAAAATTGGCAGTGTTGGTTGTTTCTGATGCACCTAATTTTAGTGAAGATTCCAAAATTAATGATTGCATCTATCAAAATAGTAATGTTAAAAGAAAAATAAGAAAAATGATGCATAGGGGGTTGGATAGAACAATAACAAAGCAAAATAAAAGTGGACCCCACAGGGAAAAGTCTGAAAAAATGATAGAGGAAAAACACCTTTGACAGGTGCGAAATGTTAAGATTATAGCCACAGTCGGATTGATTTAATCTTAAGATACAATGTTGATATATATACTACATATATATAATATTATAAATAAATATTATATATATATATATATAAAATACATATATATATATATATATAATACATATATATATATATATAAATATAATACATATATATATATATATATAATACATATATATATATATATATATATATATATATATATATATATATATATATATATATATATATATATATATATATATATATTATCTAATAATGACTAATCATAGAGACATGTCTCTTAATGAGACATATCTCCTACTCATATTTATAAGAGATTGGGATCTGCATTTGGAACATATCTATAACAATGGCAATATAATTACATTTGCAGAAACTGAGCCATGTTACTTAACATGGTATCAGAGTCAAGCTGCAAATGCAATCATAGACATCAGAGAGAAATCAAAAGTATTTCTCATGCACCTGCCTAAGATGATAGAAAACAATGGAGAGCAAGCTTAGTCAAGGATAACAATGTAATCCTGCAAGAGAAGAATCTATATGCAACAATCAAATATAAGCATGGAACGCATCTCTTTAGCATGAGATAAAATGATGGAAGAGTAGGATATAATAAAGTTAAGAAACTTGGAGCTGTTCTCCAAGCGTAGCCATTTGCACTAAATTCCGCAGAATAGAGGGATTCTTATACTTGTCAAGAATATGGTAATGAGTTGTTCACTCCAGAAAAGTCCAGAATATGCATGAGCATAGAAATACCACGAAGCAGGAAGTCTTATACGGGAACCCACATCCTTGCTTATTCATATATCCAATATTGGATCACTCTAGTTAGAGCAAAAATCATGAAAGGGTAGGCTGCATATATTCAATAACAAAGATCATAAACAATACCTAAAGGGGATCACCGTGACTATTGAATGGAAATGATCCTAAAATTAATAACATATATATACACATCTAGTGCAGTCACCTTGTAGAGAAGAAATTTAAGAGAACTATCACGATTCCTCAATCGAAGTCATTATAATGGTGCATAATATATATATATATATATATATATATCTCGAAGGGCAAGCATCTGAAGCAAGAATTACACCCTGGAGATTGGTGACACCTGTACTAATCCATTGGTGCAATTACTCTATATGTGGGTGAATTAAATAATCTACTATCATTTGCCATGAAATAATATCGAGGGAGTGGAGTTTCTGGAAAAATGTTATCAGATGCTCTGCAAATGAATGATTGCTTGGGGAAACTGAATCGATAAGTCTGAGTAAAAATTCTTGAGCATTTTCTTAAGTTTTGGGCATCCATGTGAATTAAAGATATTCAAAAGAGGAAATCGTTGGGTATTGAGGGTCATAGCAGAGCATTCCTATGCGTTGGAAGCTTATAGGAAGCTTGGAATTCTACACGATATGGTCAGAGATAAATATTGACTAAGCACATGAGCATACTATCCCAGCCCACTTAACCAGAATGCACATTGAGGGCAGTAAGTTAAAGAAATAAAGATGGGATGCAATAAATTAAGGATGGACGAATTCTTCTTACATGTCCTTATTGAATCACAATTGTTTGGAAAATGAGAAAGTCACAAATTATTTCAATCCACTACTGGATTGGCAATGCAACAATGCAATATTTTGATCCATCGAGTGTACTTTATATATCTGTCAAACATAATATCGAGCAATTGCATCTATAGGGGATCAAGTGACTGCTATCGAGGAATATTAGTTTGTAAGGGATCAAATATTATATAAGGATAGATAAAACATTTGCACCAAGTATGACATGGAATGTGGGCTCGCTTAAGACATGGCATTGGTATGACCATCATGAGATAAGAGAGAAATGTCACAAAAGAAAATATATGTATAATAAGGTCGATTCAAATGGAGAGTCGATCTAGCAATGTGGAAAAGCAGTGGATAAATACAAATTGCATAGGTTGTAGCAAGTAATAAGAGCATGAGGAATCTTCTTCGAGGTTACATGTGTGCATATAAGTTAGACATAAACGATGACTATACCAATCACCCACCACATGACATGCTGAATAGTTTGATCAAGTGTGCTACTGTTGACAGAGATATAATAAGGCATTCTCGATATAAGTAAAAGAGAACAAAATGCATTCCCATGAACGCAAGGACGTAAATTGATGTTAAAGCATCAGAGAATGGAACATAAACATATGACAAAATTCATAGTCATGTCAGCATCAGACAACTAGACAGGAGGATAAACAAGAAAGGGTAGCTATAATACAAGGGACGGTGAGTTCATATTCCACGTGCAAAAGGGGTGGACCCACAACATGAGCATAGTATTAATGGGGAGTTCTAAGGGTAGAAGAAAATCAATTTACATACAAAACATTTCTGCCATGTGAAAAGCCCACAATATAGGAAGAAGAAGGGACATCAATAGCAGTGTTTAACAGTCTGCAAACAAGTGTAATGATGATTGCATGAAGCTTCAAGTTTACCACATGTAATTTACCTCATACAACTTTGGATGAGGAGCTCAGATGATTGAGTTCAAAAGTCCTTGTCTGTGATTGTATGACCTTAATGGGCCTATCCCACTAAGATATTGGCATATTGTGGACCTATACCATATCAAGATATTAGCATATTGTGGACAAGTTTGAGAAAATGGAAGGACATGTTCGCTTCTACTGTTAGGCTAAATGAATGTTTGGACCTTCAATGGATGAAAAGAGCAAGTTGAAACTTAGAAAGGAGTTGTCATATTTGATACAAAATTGTTCAACAATATAAGAATGAGCGGAAATTTTACATTGTGGGGGGAATAATAGTCAATGTTCCATTCCCACTTGAACCTTATTTAGAGGGAAGATGTTCCATTCTCAAATAATCTAAGAAGACAATTTCAGAATCTTCATGTTCTAATAAGTATTCTTATTCATGTGTTGATAAGTATTCTTATCTTTTACATTTATCTACTCTTTGTAGTCGCTCTCTTATTTGTAATTCTATACATACTATAAGAGTTATTTGCCTTGATCTGTTCCTTTATGTTGAGGATATTTTTACAGGAAAAGAAGGTTGGTACTTTACATATGCTACCAAATATTGCACAAACTCAATCTAATGATAGTAGCTCCAAAGACCCTGATGATCAAGATGGATAAAGTGAGACTCTTAAAGAAAACATCTTTGATGATTGAGATTATGAGATTCTTCTACATTAAGAGGGAGTATGACACTTCTTCGAAGGCAATGCAAGAGCTTAGAAGATTGATACTCAGAGGGAGTCCAGAAATACATTTGTGACTGCATGATTTTGATGGGCCTACTCTTGAATGCGTCATGAGGAAGCATTGACTTATCACTAGAAAATCAAAAGATTGATATCGGATTCAGAGTGAGTTCGACAGGCATCCTAGAGTGAAGAGAGCTTCTGAGGAAGTAACTAGAGGACTTGACTTCCCAGGATCGATGTTCAGAGGGAAAATTTTGAGGTGCAATCCTTTGTAAATGATATCTTCTCTATGAGGAGAAGTTTTAAGTAACATTTATTGTAATGTATTCTTCTCTATAAGATAGAATTGTAATGTAATGTAGCCTTTGTACCACCCTTGGACCTTGTTCATGGTGGTTACTATTTCACATATGATATGTAGTGAAAGGTGACGATCTTTCATTGATGTATATAAACAGAAGGTAACCATTGTAAGGTGATGATCTTATAAATGGTAGACCTGTTATCGTGACAAACTTCATTAAGTTGTTGTCCCAGAGTGCTGGAAGTCATGATAACAAATGTATTAACCAAAAGATAACTATTGTAAGGTGACGACTTTATCAACAGTTGATCTATCTCCTAACACCAAAATGCGTTGGAGCAAGTGTTATCATGGTTCTTCGGGCCGGATTTTGCCGGACACCATGAAAATCAATTTGTTATGGCTCTTTGGGCAGGAACTTGCCAGATGTCATAACTTAAATCTATCATAGACCACACTTATGGTGGTGTTCAAATCTTGTATTAAAGTTGCTTTAATTCTCTCTTTGTTAAAGAGGGAGTGTTGAGAAATTTAGCCTCATAGTGAATTGAAGCCAATTCCATATGTAATATATGTTAATGTGCGTGTTGATGGATTTATGTTGATATCCGTAAATATGCCATTCCAGGAATATCACTTTGAGATGATATATCTTCATATGCTTGAGAGCATATTGTGTTCCATAACAAATCCTCCCTAGCTAAGAGGGAGTGTTAAGATTATAGCTATAGTTGGATTGATTTAATCTTAAGATACACTGTTGATATATATACTACATATATATTATATATAATACATATATATTATATATAATACATATGTTGTATTGTGATTTATATTGTTAATATATATTATCTAATAATGATTAATCATAGAGACATGTCTCCTACTCTTATATTTATAAGAGATTGGGATCTGCATTTGGAACATATCTATAACAATGGCAATATATTTACATTTGCAGAAACCGATCCATGTTACTTAACATGAAAGATGAAAAATTAAATAAAATGATAAATGAAAGGTATATTGGCTGTATGACACCCTAAGGAAGATTTAAATTACACTTTATGGCTCTTATTTTTCAGTCTCTTTGGGACCATATGACCTATACTATCTTTGTTTGCCATGTGATCAGTAGTTTCCAACCTCTTGCTATATGACCCCGTTTTGTGCTACATTTTTTGTGGAATCTTCTATTTCTGCCATACCAATTTTTTTTTCTCTTATTGTAAAGTCTATTATTGTACATTCTCTTGTTGATTTTTTTATTTTTCCATAGTCATTGCTGCATCTCTTATTTTAAGATTAGCAACCATATGCCTCTCAGTTCCTAATAAAAGGGCCATCATTGCTGTTGTTGGTCGCCCTCATCATTCTGGGTTAGTTGTATGGTTTGGTCAACTCCCTTCTTCATATGTTGCTACGACCCTTGGAATTCTGAAATAATGGAATCTATTATGCCCCCTTTTGTTGCACAATTTGGTGCCATTGTTACTGTGCCTATGCAGACCTTTGCAATTGGTTTTTTCTCATGTTTTGGTTTTGTAGAGATAGAGTGTCATTCTTACTAGTTGGTATGTTGGACGAATGTATATTCAGGGAATATGTGGATATTAAACAATATTTTCCTAATGAGGATTTTCATGACATGGATAATTTTGAAGGCCCTACAATATCATCTAGGTTTAGTGATTGATTGGGTGAAGTAATTTGAGATTCAGGTGTGCCTTCAGATTGGGTCCTTGTTTGTTGGTCAATCACAAATTATTAAATCATATGGCCATTGGTGATTGCATTATTTGTCCATTGGCATGCATTTTGGATATGGTGGTTCTACTAATGCTTCAATGTGCACTTCAAGGTTTCCTTAGTTTTCTTGTCTAATGCAAATTGAAGCGATCTCTCTGGATCTTCATCAATTTTTTTGTTGTGGCATAATTAGGTTATGATCAAGCTATTTTGGTTGCTAGGAGGAAGGCTCAACACAAAGGTCTTTACCTAATGTTCATTTGTTTATGTTGTTTTATTTGAAAGACGACTTTTCTGTTCTGGTTTGGGTGGGGTGGGGTGGGGGGGTGGATGATATAATTAGCATACAATTCCATTATTGTGTTTAATCAATATGGTTTCATCTGATCATATATTAAGTTTCTATGTGTTTCTTGGCTTTGAAGTAGTCATAAGAGTTAGTCTAGACAGTTGTCTTTTTATTTGCAGTCATCACGCTCTTTAAATAGCCTTTGCATAGTAAGAGAAAACAGTATCATCCTTCTATGCTGCTACTTCTGGTAATGATTGTGTGTTCTTCTTTGCATCAATGTTTCGGATCACACTTAGTGATCCATCATTGGGATGAGAGAGCTGAAGGAGAAATGGATAGATTGCAACCAAATTAGGTATTAAGGTAGGGGGTTGAGGAGAAAAGGGGCACAAGGATCAAAACAAAAGAAAACAAAAAGAAGAGTAAGAAAACAGAGAAAAGAACTCAAAGTCAAAGCCAAAGACAATCATTAAGTAAAATAATTGATCATCCTTGGTTTACTTTTTCAATAACTTAATATGTAAATAAAGAAAAAATTCATTGCTCTATTTGTTCATTATTTCAACCTCAAGTATTAGTCCTATCAAAAGGAAGAGTAGACAAACAATATCAAAGTTATGCTGTTGTCATGCCTGAATTAGGTCATCATTCTAGACTCATGGGTTTTCAAAGGTCTTAAAAGTTTAGTTTGTGCTATTTGTCCGTAAACATGATCTGATTTAAATTGTAATTTAAGGAACAATGCACTAGTTAAGGAACATAATGTATTATGAGCGGCAATTGAACAAACTCAAGCAAGACAAGCTTGGTAATTGCTAAATAACCAAACAAAATGGATTCTTGTTTCAAGCTAAGGTACTGATTCTCTCTGGAAATGCCTGGATGCTGGTGCTGATGCATTCTGATGTGCTGTGCTACACGGATACCCTGTGGAGGCACTCAGGAAGTGCTGCCCAGAAGCTTCTAGATCCCTGCATGTCTGATGTGTCCCTTGGCATCATTATTAACTCTTGCTTGCTTATCAATTTATACAGAAAATATCCTCCTTAGCAACTGTTGTTTGGGTTGGGATAAACACAGTTTGGTTCTATTTATCTATGCATGATCTTGGCTATTTTCTTGTGCTATTTTTCTTTTCATGGTAACTCTGTATTCTATTTTGGCATGCTTTCTGTGTTGTCTGAATGCGTTGCAATTGATTTGGGCATTATCTCTCATGTAATCACTCTGTTTTCTTTAATCCTCTTCCTGTCTGTCGATGCATTGCATTTTGTTTGTTATGAAGGGTTTTGAATCTGGTTTAACTGTCTAGCGTTGGGTTTATGGGTATTTTGGTCCCCTCTGTTCCTTTCGCCCAGTCTGTTTATCATTTGGATGAAGAAACTCGGCTTTATTTTTGGTCTTTTGATGCAGTTGTCTGTGCTTATGTTTTGGATTTATTAGTATTGGATATGGATGTGGTGTTGGCAGAGTCAATTGACAAACAAACCTTAGTTTTTAACGCTCTTGTTGTTTTGTTTATTTACTGCATGGTGAGAAGTAGTTTTTTAGAAGAATTTATTTACTTTCGTATATATATAGATGCATCCAAACGCATCCAAAATCCAAAAAAGAGTTTTGCATTGGCATCCATATCTTAGGTTTCAAATGATAGAATACTAAATAACTGAACAAGATAGGTTTTCTAATCAACTGAGAGCTTATTCATAATGAGTAATTAAAGATTTTTATGCCTTCTATTCCAATTACGTGCCTCTAATCCATCTATTATATAACTTTGCTGTTGATGTTTGGTAGCTTCAGTTGGATAAAACCATATATACTTATATATGAGATATAATTTATATGTATATGTGTGTGTGTTCATCATATATGAGATTTAAGTTTATTTTTATATGAGAGAAATATATATATATATATATATATATATATGATTCATGTTTTTATTATATTAATTATATAATTAATGAATAGACATGTCCCATAAAGGAACATGTCTCTTCGTGGCTTATTCTCATTATATATATAAGTTGTCACTGCCATTTGGAAAACACATACCAAATATATAGTAATGCTTAGTACATTTGCAGCGATCTTGGAAAACTCAACATTTTCAATGCAAGAAATAAAAAACCTGCTGAATATATTAATCAAAGGTTATTGGGAAAAATTTGAGTCTCGCCATACTAGGTAGTGATCTGTGTCCTCATGGAAAGTTGGACATTCAAACAAGGACAAACTTATTTGATAACTAACTTACTACGTATATTTGTTGGAAAGATCAGGTCATTAACTATTCCATCTGGGCTGAGTCATAACATAAGCATGGTCTAGTGGTCTTATTGCCAAATTTTTATTTATGCCAAATTTTGCTTTAAAACGCTAAAATTATGCAATACAAAAAATGTAAAGTAATACAGACATAAAAGGTTTTCATGTAACACCCTGCCAGGGAACCCAAAAGAAATTAACATAAAGTTTCACTAGGTTTTTTTTTTTAAAGATAATAACTTAACAACATCAGATATGATATAGCAAAAGCAATGACATACACAAACACACACCATAAAATAGATTACTCTTAAGGGTCCCATGACGTTGAATCACATTTAAGTTTAATTAATAATAAAACCAATATATAACACAACCACAGTAAAGAATAACTACAAGTACGAATCCATTTAAATAATATACAATTATCTCAAATGCCATTTGGCAATAATCAGAATGCACAATCATTCACTGTACAGGTCACAGGGTATGAAACACTGAAAGAATATACATCATAAAAATAGATTACATCATCTCTTAAGATCCATGAAATAAAATACAATACAATAGGTATAACCATCCATCATAGTACATAAGAATAAAATGAAAGGAAATACAGAACAGAGAACTCCAACCACGACATCGAACTGTCGGATCTCAATAGTAAAAGTAAAAAGCACTACCACCTGACCTCATGAAACCTAAATGGTCCACTCCCACCGCTTTGAGGAGATAGTCTCAAGTCCCAAACAGGATAACAAACTCAAAAGTCAAATCCCACATCTAGGTCAAGGAAATCCTGAAAGTAATCTACTCAAAGGTACCAAGACACAGATGACATCTAAACCCAGAGGCAACAATGACTCGTAGGAAATCTACTATGTAAGTGGGCAAGTGTCATTGTATGAGCCAACTCTAAGGTTACTTGGCAGCCTCACTAGACTCCGGCCCTCTAGTGACTCTATGCAGCACTAGTATTCTTTTGTATTGACAAGGCATACTAATGAAGCATGGTCGCAATCAAGCATCCTCCCTACTCCCATCCTAGCCTGTACTAGCATTAGAGGCATGGGCAAGGAAAAACAATGACTCCTATTAATTCATTTTACTCTCATTTAATGAAATGTTATCATTTATTAAAATAACCTACAAAGGGTTACCCACGTAGCCTCTTTAGGGCTCCAGCCTCCATTGCAAGCCACTTCCCAACATAACATACGGATAACTTACCTTGAGCTTAGTAAAAGCAGAAGGTCTCATACGATCATAAATACACATCAGTTCTTAAACAAGCAACTGGAAAGCACCGAAATATCACTGGTCAAAATTCACAGGTTTCACCAATACGATCATCCTACTAGGATTGATCCAAGCTCAAGTACACATAAACCAAACCATGACATAACATGACATCACCAAAAATAAATCACATAATCACCTCGGTCCTATACAAGCAACTAGAAAGCAATCCAAAGATAATTGATCGAAGACGCAAAGGTTATATCAGAAAAGTCACACCATTCACCTCAGTTCCACACAAGAACATTGGAAAGTGATAACCACCAATAGATCAAACTCATCATAGAAACACGTGACACATCACCAAGATTAGGTATAAAAGATTGTATACAAAACATCATCATGACATCACAGAACAAACCCCCAAGCCTCTGGTAAACATCCTAATTTGGTCAAAGAACTAAGTCAACCCCAAACCCAACACAAGAAAACATACAACTGACAGTGTAGTTTCATAGTTCTATTTGGTTTTGAAAACACACAGTTTGAGTTATCAGTAAGGTTCAAGTTTTCATTTCGTTGTAAGTTTTCGACTTTAATAAAGTCTACAAATGAACCCATTTTCTTTTAAATTCGATCACACAATTACTTCTAACTTCTAAAAATAATGCCTCTATTAAATATTATAAAATAATTTAAATAATAATTATTAAATTATTTAAAATAATAATTATTGATTTATTAATAAAATGATACAATTATTAATAAACATAATTACTAATTAATAATATTAATTTCATTAATTAATAATAATTAACAAAGAATATTATTTAACATTAATTATCATTAATTTAAACCTAACTTTAAATATTTAATAAATTATAAAAATTTATTAATTTTAAATTATTTAAAAAAAATAAATTAAAAACATACGAGCTTAGAGGCCCGTTGGCCTGCCTTTAAAAGGCCGCCACAGTAGAGTAAGCAGCAGTACCTACCTGCTTGCTGCACGGGAAGGTAAGGGGAGGAGGTAAGGAGGAAGGTGGGTGGGGGGTTGGTGGCCCCGCCCACCAAGTTAATATTAAATTTATTATTATTATTTATTTTGTTTAGTAAAACAAGTAAATCCGAGCCCCCCAATTTGAATTTACTTTTTTTTTTTATAATATGTGACAAAATTATCATAGATAAAAAAATATGTATATTTTTTTAAAAAGAATTTTCTGCAAATAAACTTATAGGAGAAATATGAGAAAACAATCGAATCTGTATAAACAATTTGGATTCCTCCCACAAACCCTATTCGTTATTAAAAAAAAACGATTCTCTAAAATTTTATGAGGCTTTCTAATTATCAAATCATATATAGATTGTCCCAAAACGAGGAACAATTAAAATTTACAAGGGTTTCACCCAATTTAAAACTTTGAAACTAGATTTATCCAGAGATGAAGAATACAGAAATTCGAAGAACGAAAAATTATTGCACAAATGAACCCACAAGATCCTACCTGGATCTGATACTAAAAAAACAACAAACGCACGAAGCACACAAATAATCTTTTTTTTTTTTTCGAAACTCTTCTCCGAAATTGCTCCTCCAAAACTCGGTTATGGAGAAATGAACTCTAAATTGCTAATAAAAAGTTTTTCCCCAAATTTAGGGCTTTGATTGTGCAATCACACTAAAAGCCTATTTCCTTTATTATTTAGTTATATCTTAATTTACATGCACAACTTTTTTGCCATTTATTTAAAATATCTTTATCAAATTAATTTCTCTCTTTAATTAATTCTCGAGACATTTTTGATAAAAATATTTATTAACTTAAGTAATAATAATATTTAGCATTTATTTAAAAATGAACTCCTAAATATATTATTATTAAATTAAATAAATATTATTACATCCAAAATTAGACTTTAATTAAATCTTTAAATTTAATTCTTTTATTTAATTAATTTCTCAATTAATTAAATCTAATTAAATATCAAATTTTCCTTATAAAATTTCCATTGAATTAAATCATGTATTATTCTTTTAATTTGATTTAATTATAACAGAAAATAATCACAGATCCATAAGACTGAAATGAAAACCCATAATAAAGCACAAAATACTAGATCAAGCTCAAGGGTTAGAATCATGAATTTACGTCACTTGATGAATTCGAAAGGGTAGACAACTTAGATACTTGTCCTACTTTCTAGGACAATTGGCTTAAGTTTAGGATTTGGACTCAAGAATTTATCTCCCCTCTTTTACCGTTGAGATACTGCGATAAGGTATGCTCATCCTGGCAATTCAGGGAAGTCGATACCCGATACCTACGATCTGCATAAAATCCACGCATGTACATACACATAATCTAAACTAAACAGGCAATGGCGGGATGTGGTACATTGTGTAGATCTAGACTAGCAGGTGATTACGACTCCCTCAACCATATCAAAAACATCATACATAAAATAAAAAATACAGGTACACTATACACATGCAAGTATGGGGTAAGTATCCATAGAAAACACATATAAATAATCCATCTAACAAACATTATGACATAACTGAAATCACTGTAAACAATCCTCATCATAAAGAAATAATCATACATACATGAAATAACTAGTACCAAAGTAATCTCATCATATAATCAATTGAGTATGAAACAGTATCCAACAACCTGGAAATCAAATACCACTAATCATCAAACATAATCATAAAGCTGGCCTAAAAGAGTTTGACAATAATAACTGAAAAGTAAACTAGGGGTAGGCATTACATTTCAGAAATCTTCAGAGTGCTTCCTAAAACTAAAATTTTGGTATTCTTAGATGTGTTTTGGATTAAAATGGCCGTTACAAATTTGAAAGAGTGTAATATTGATATGGCTGTAACACTGTTTTCGTTAATATGTTATGGTTACCATACAATGAAGAATGCATCTAAGAATGCATTTTATGGCATGTGAGTAGGTAGGGGTTAGCTTTCTTGTGCATTAGTGCAAATTTGTCAAAGAATGAAATTTCATAACCCATTTCTTTGTAACAGTAGATTTATATATACATTCCCAAAGAACAAATGCTTGACTAATTTTTTGTCATCATGCTTTTTGGCAATAGGAATTACTGATGACAGTATGGCTTTGAAGTTGCTTAAATTTTTTCAAATGCAATTCTACCACCAAATTGTGGTGTAGTGATTGTAATTGTATTTACTAGCAAATGGATGAGATTGGAACTGATGCATCGTTGCTTATTTCCAGGGTGGGGATGGTTTTTTTAACGAAGTTCTGAATGGTCTTCTTTTGGGGAGACATAAAGCTCCTTATCCACCAACTCCCTCTGAAGTTCAATATTACATTCAAGAAGATGCTAGCAGATCTATAGGCGGCCACTCTAATGATCCCAAACTTAAAGAACGTGCAGTTCTGCCAGTTCAATCAGTGGAAGAGCAGACTGAACTTGATTCTCTTCCACCCTCACACCCTCTTCTTCACGAATCTGTTGCCTCTAGAATGGAAACTTCTTATTCCAGTTGTAGCTTACAATCTGAGTACAACACGTTTCCTGATACAGTTGCTGAGGGTGAGGACTTTGTAAATCAGGCATCTGGAAGTTCTGCTACTAATCTCAGAACACAATATAGAATGGTCCATCCGGGTACAGCACAGGATATAGTGCAAGGTGGTGTTCTCTTCCCTTTGAGGAATGTGCAGTTTCAGCTCAATTATTTTCTCAGGTGTAATCAATTTACTGCAGATTTCTATTGCAACTTTATTTACAAGTTCAGTACTTGATAATACAGGGTCTTGTGTAAAAGAAGAGTCAACCACTTTGTTTCCTCTTCCAAATCCATCATTCAGAATTGGAATTATACCTGCAGGTTCAACTGATGCCATAGTGATTAGGTATAATCTGACTTATTCACCTCTTTAGATATGACATTGAACTATGGCAACATACATTTGGTTTCACATCATGTCTCTATAATAAACTATCTTTAATTGCTATAAATTAAGTTCAACTATGTTATTTTTGGTTAAACGTTAAAATTGGGTTCTAGTGTTTGACTTGCTTGAATGCTAAATATTTGGGTCAAAATAGTCAGTGTTTGTGCTCCATTTATATATTCTGTTTCAGAGGCAGATGCCAATTCTTTTGGGTTATGAACACTTGCAATAAGTTGAGGCACAGATTTTCAAGAGTGGACGTCGAGGTGATTCACTTCATTAATTTGCACCAATCCTGTTATTTTAACTGCCGTTTCTTTCCTTGAGACTGAATTCATGCTTCCAATAATAGAATGTTAGGTACTAGGATTTTTAAAAAATTTGATCATCTGGGGAATCTTTTTGGTTGGGGAAGTGGAATGTTCATTTCTGATAATGAATTTTAGACTATGGTGTTCGAAATATTTATCATTGATTGTTATATCATATGGTTAGTGATTCTATTTAACTATTTACAGAAGAGCATGGTTCTATATGTTGATGTCTCAATGATAGACATGAGCTGCATCAATTATTTAAGATTTGGACAAAGTATATATTTTTGAGTTTTATATGTTTTATTATCAATTTGTGATTCAGTCTTTCACTCTTTAATTTGTCAAATTGAAATCATGTGGCATTGATTGAATTAGCTTATCAAATGTGCAGAAACTAGAAACGATTTAGAAATTTGTTCTGGTGTACATGCACATTTTTCTTTTACATATGGGTTGTGCAAAATGAATTGAAATTTGAACAGCAACCCTTTTTGGTTGCCTTTCAGTCTTGCAGACATTTCAGCCCATTTATGAGGAGCCTTTGATAGAAAGATAGGTGTATGAATTTGTGAAGATGATATGAATTCGGTAGGTCTTACCACTATTTGTGGCCATTCAGCCTTTTTGTCAGGAGCATTTCACAGAAAGGGTGTAGAATACCTTGAGATAAATTATCAATATCAATGTTTGTTTGGTTTCTTCATGGATTGAGAACTTGTGTATACAACCCTTTTTGATTTACAGCCCAAGATTGTTATGTTGTAGGTTCTGTGGATTTCATTAAAACATGAATTGGCAGTTCAGCACTTTTTTTCTTGCTTTTCCTATCAGAAATTGCCTTGTATATAGTAATTGAAACATGCTAGGAAGGCAACTTTTCTGCATATCTACTTCTAGTGATTCATCAAAATATAATTTCACAGACCATATATTATTTGTTCTATTTCCTAATTATTTAGTTGTTTTGGTGGTTGCAATAGCACTACTGGTGCTCGGGATCCCGTTACTTCTGCATTGCAGATAATTCTTGGTAAAAGAATAGCACTTGACATTACTGAAGTAGTGAGCTGGAAGAGCAGTTCCAAGTCATCCAAGGAGGCACCCCGTGTTCGCTATGTAGCCTCTTTTGCAGGGTAAGTAGTAATCTTGCTTGGATTATAGAATTCTTCAGCTCTTCAATTTGTGAAAAGATAAATGAAATCCAAAATGATACAGTAAATAAAGTGAAGATTACTGTTACCTAAGCCATGTCATGTGGTACCTTGATATAGATGCAGGAACAAGGACAGATGCAAGGAATATATATTTATTTTATTTCTAATCATTTACAATATTTTGCTCATACGAGTGTCAACATTAGGCCTGCACAAGCTCTTGTGACTAACACAATGAGACTAATATTGGCTCCTTTGAGCAACCTGTAAAAACTGTGTGTACTCTCTGATAGGATTATCGGTGCCAATGAACAATGTTTCCATGTTTCGTTGTTTTTATTTAATTTTCAGAAGATATAAGGAGTGCAATAAAATACTAACAACACAACTCCAACATTACTTATAATTTTAAAGGGGAAAGGAAATACAATTAACATGAATCGACTTCTAATATTTATTCAATAATGTAACCTGATTTCTTCCATAGCATAATCCTTTGCGCTTGCCGGCTGAAAGGAGAACCCAGAATATAAACTAGAGGCAGCTCCTTAACACAGCTCTCCCCATTCCCATCTTCAATGTAAGCCAAAATTCAAACGCATCAGTCTGCTACGATTGGTATTGCTCCTAATGCAGGTCGCGAACAGAATATTAGTAATGTCCATTCTTAATGGAGATCGCAGACTACACAAGCTGGCCGTAGGTCAAATCCAGAGTGCCAGGTCTGCGCTAGATACTTGCCCAACCCCAATTTCATGTTCAGCAATCTGCCAACTTGCAGATATGGTGCCCAAACTGATATCAATCCCACACACAGCTTCAGTATTGAAACGGCAGTCACATATATGCCCCCAACCGAATCTTAATTCAATTTCTAAATCTGTAACAAGAATTCAGTCAATTTCCTTCTGTATATCAATCTCCGTAGCCACAGATTTATAGTAGGAGAGCAATTCAAATTATATACCTCAGCATAATTTGCAAACACCAAATTCAGAATTCTCAAAATGATAATGCCAATCTCCCAGACACAGATAATCACAGATAGGAGATTTAACCAATGAAATCACTATTGTTAAATCTGTAACTTCGATATAATACTGATCTGATTGTACAAGATCTTACAGATCTATTCTTGCATGGAAGGTCTATATATATGTGCTCCTTGTTTAGACATGATCGGCATCTCTCTTGGATTATGGCATTTGAGTTTTGAACTTAACTAATATTTTTTAGTTTGATTAAACAAAAGCTATTACTCCTTGACGCCGATTATGAGAAAACATTATAGGGCCGACCTAGATAGGGTCATGTCCCTTCAAGGGACATGCCCTTTGGTAACCTTATTTATATGGGGTGTGGTTTTGGTTAAACGACACATGAATAACATGCGGTCTGCTCCTTTAAGCAGTTCTACCCTATACGAATACTTGCAGAGATAAAACATTTCAGAATAATATTTATATTATTGACATCACTTCATACAAGTCTGAATCATAAAAGATCATCTTCAGCAAGCATCATAGAAGCTATTATCTCAGTCTGATCATACAGAATTTGCAGAAACTTTACATGGTATCAGAGCTCTGGTAGTCGAACCTAGGCTTTGCAAATTGACAATCAGACTTTTATATCTAGCAACATCCTTCTATCTTCAATGGCAAGCACAATCAGACCCGAGGACAGGTTTGATGGGAAAGAACACTTCGTTGCTTGGAAATTCAGAATTATGATGATTCTTGAAGACAATGATGTGAAACAATTTGTTGATTCAGCATCCAAGCAACCTGCTGTTGAACCTAATAAAACTATCTGGAGTAAAGGAAATAGGAAAGCCATGCAGATCATATTAGATGAAGTAAAAAATGAAATAGTACCTATGCTAATGAAACATCAAACAACATTTCATAGGATGGATGCATTATTAAATGCATACGATGTTAACAATGCGACTAGAACCCTTGCACTAAAAAGGCAACTAAATCATATACGGATAAAGAAGGGGAAATCTATGAACTCTTACTTCCTAAGGGTGGCTAGTCTCAGAGATGAACTTGCAAGCATAGGAACCATAATTGAAGACAAGGAACTAACACTTATGGTTATAGATGGGTTACTTGATTCATGGGAAACATTCTCACAAGGAGTAAGTGCTAGAGACAATCTTCTAGACTTTAATAGACTTAAAAGAGATTGCCTGCAAGAAGAATCTAAGAAACTTAAGAAAGGAGGAAGATTGAAAATTGAAGATGAAGAACTTCATTTTCTTAATACAAATTCCTATAAAGGTAAGAAGAAGCACTTCAAGAAGTAAAAGGGTAATAAAAAAAATGACAAACCTAAAAAAGATCTATCCAAAATAAAATGCTTCAAATGTGAAAAGTTTGGACACTATAGATCTAATTGCCTTGAGAATACAAAGCAACAATTAAACTATACAAACATTACTAGGAAAGAAGATAACTATGATCTTGAGAATCGTGTATTGTATTCTACACTATCAAATGAAGTATCAAGCAAAGCATGGGTAATTGATAATGGATCATCTCGACACATTACAGGATACAAAGAAGCGCTGGACTCTATATTTGAAGAAGTTGATGGTGAAGTTACCATCAGTGATAATTCCACTCATTCAATCAAAGGAATTGGGAATTGCACCTTGAAATTGAAGTCGGGTAGTTCTCTACATCTCAAAGGAGTACTCTATGTGCCAGGAATAAAAAAGAATCTAATCTCGGTCACAACACTTGAAGATGATGGACATAATGTTGAATTCATGAATGGTAAAGTAATGACCTGATCTAAGAACTCTTCATTTAAGAAAGCAAAGTTGATTGGTCAATGAAAGGGATACTTGTATGAGCTAAATACAAAACCTGGTCAACCTATTCAATCATTAATTCATGAAGCTATAGACATAAACGAAATATGGCACAAAAGGTTAGGATATCTAAATTTCAAAACCTTATCAACTATGGAGAAGATGGTAACTGGTTTACCTAAGTTGAATAAAGATCACTCAAACATATGCAAAGGATGCGCTCTGGGTAAGAACACTAGAAGTCCATTTCATGATAGCACTAGAAAAACTAACAATGTTTTGGAATTAATCCACTCAGATTTATGTGGACCTATCTCTGTTCCTTCTCTTGGAGGATTCTGGTACTATGTACTTTTTATAGATGACTTTTCTAGGAAAACTTGGATTTACTTCTTAAAGTGTAAAGAATTAGAAGAAATCCTTAAGAGATTTAAAGAATTCAAAACCTTAACTGAAAACTTATCAAGACACAAAGTTAAAACTTCTAGGACTAAGAATGGAGGGGAATACACTTCAGATTTGTTTAAAGAGTTTTTTAAAGAAACAGGAATTAAGAGGGAGTATATGTTCCTTATAACCCACAACAAAACGGGGTAGCAGAAAGGAAGAATACAACAATTATAGAAGCTGTAAGAGCTATGATATTTGATCAAAACTTAGAATATTATCTTTGGGCAGAAGCCTCTTGTACTATTGTCTATATTCACAACAAAAGTCCTCACTCCAACCTTAGAAATAAAACTCCTGAAGAAGTCTTTACTAAGGTTAAACCTAATATAAGTCATCTTAAGATTTTTGGGTGCTCAGTATATATACATGTTCTAAAAGAAAAGAGATCTAAGTTAGAACCCTCCGGGAGGAAAGGTATTTTTGTCGAGTATAGTGGAACATCTAAAGCATATAGGATTTTCATACTTGGTTAGAAAAACTGTGAACTTTGTAGGGATGTAATATTTGAAGAAGATTTAGCATTCAAAAGAGCCCTAAGTTCTAGAGATCCCTCTCCCTTACCTAGTTTTGTAGAAAATATTGAAGCTAAATTTCAGAGAGAGATAAGATAAGATAAGATAATGATATTAATGTCCAACAAAAGACCAAAAAAGGTCTATGGCATTGAAAGATTACAAAAGTGAGGCAAATATCAGCAGGAACACACAAAGGTGTTTGAAAATAAATGACTAAAACCAAAGCAACAACAACAAAGAAAGAGAGAGAGAGACAAAGAAAACGCTAAGAGAGACTAGGAGTCATTCTTAGGCGAGAAGAAATCGGTCACTAAATGATACACATGCCGATATGTAGAGGTACTATAATCGGAGCGAGATCTGACACATCTGGATAGCCTGATAGATCTAATAGAGCTAGAAGGCCTTTTCACACCACGCAAAGGAGATGGTGTAAAAAAGGTAGTAATAAGTTGAGTGGACAAGTGGCGGTGCGGAAGTAGTGATTGGATCATGCTATCATGGAGCGTAGTAACCTCACGAAGATAAAGTGCAAGACATTTTTGATCATAATAGCTGAAAAAGTCATAGAGAGAGAAGCATTCCCAGAACAGACAGAAGAATCTCCCTCTGATCTCATAGTATATAGGGCATCGAAAAAGGACACGAGCCTCAGTCTCCACCTCCCCTAAAGTACAAAGCATACAGATCCGTTCCCCACTATCAATATGATGGTTAGTCTGGGCCCACAGGCGGTGAGATCCAACTCTGAAAGAACCTAAGGAGATCCACAAGGCATGAGACCACCACGGGGAGAGGTAGCTAGGACAAACAATAATCCCATCAGAAATCTCCAAAAAGTGGTCTGCATAAAAAGACATCCGCGGGTGTAACTCACCAAAAGGGTTAACCCAGGTAGTGTCAATGTAACGTCTATAGATGTCAAGCTGAACATGCTCATTCCTCTCTTGTTGAGAGGGGAGAAGATGAGCGGGGGCATCTAATGAGAATTGAAAAGGGGGGAGATGATCAATATCAATCCCAATCAAACCTAGCAACGAAGAGGCCTATGCATACCAACAGTGAGCATGAGAACCAGACTCAGCCTTCACAGTAGAAATAGACGAACAATAAGCTAAATAGGAGTAATGGTCATGGTCCCCAACATTATCCGCAAACCCACGGAGGCGATGAAGGAACCAAACCAAGTCAAAGATGGCCCCGAGATTGAAGGGATGAGCACCAAACTCAGCTAAAATGACACTGTGAGGAGTGAACCTATGACATTTGATGATGCGCCTCAAAAAAAAAGTCTGAACATGCTCAATTGAAGCCCAATCTGAGCTGAGAAGAGGACTCCAAACCACAAATCCATAAAGAACAGTCGACTGCACAAGAGAGTCTAAGAGAGATAGCTTAGACAAGGTATCCTGGAAGTGATGTCTGAAACATTGTTTCTCAAGCAAAGCAAGAGAACCTATACCCTTATTAACTCTGGGCAGAATAGCTAGTCTCATACTGAAATGTGGACTAGAAAACATAACCCCCAGATAAGTGTCGGATGAAGTGATCTCAATCTCCTAACCCTGAAAGATGAAGTGGAAATGAGAGATCTTTAAGCAATTAAAGACCATGACCCGAGTCTTACCCAAGTTAACCACAAGCTATCGTTGATCACAAAATGAAGTCAAGCCATCAGGAAGTCTCTGTAACCTATTTGGAGAGGAAGCAAGAAGAACCACATCATCCGCAAAAAGAAGGATGGAGATCGGAACTTGATGAAGATAACATCCATCCCCAGGGAGCGAAGACTTTAGGAGGAAGTCCTCAAGCTCGTCAATATATAACCCAAACAAGGTAGGAGAGAGAGAGAGCAACTTTGCTTAACCCCAATGGTGCTGTGGACCGGATCCGAGAAACCCTCAGGAGTCCTGAATCTGCCAATCACAGTCTCATATAGTCTCATAATAGCGATACGTAACATCTCAGAGATACTGACCTCTCTAAGTCTCTCAAACAGAGCCAACCTAGGAACAAAATCAAAAGCTTTGTGGAAATCAACAAAGCAACAATAAACCTTCTTCGATCTGTGTTTGGCCTCCTCAATAATAGCCCGTAAAGTGAAAATGTGATCCATAGTCTGATAATCATCCCAAAAACCAACTTGCCCTCTAGCCCTACAACCTTTCCTATTTAGCTCCACAGAAAGTATAGCATTAAGGGTTGTCGCATACAATTTGGCAAAGGTGTGCCCAATCATGATAGTTCTGTAGTTCCCTGGATCTGAGATAGGACCGGTCTTGTGAATGGGATAAATCAAATGCCTGGACCAGGAGGTCGGAAAACCAATGTGAATCACTCTATTGAAAAGAATAGAGAGATAGGGGCCAAGAATTGAGGAATTGAACTTGAAAAGCTTTGCCTGGAAACCCTCCTCGTCAGCAGCTCTACTACACTTCATGGATTTGATCGCCTCATAAATGTGGGAGGGTGTGAAAAGGCAGGTGAAAGGAGGCGAAGAGGGGTGGATGGAAGGCTACCCAGGAATGTCATAAAGAGCCATGGTGTGCAAGGTAAGAGAATGAAAGTCAAGAGTGGAGGGTGGAGGGGAGTTACGGGGGAAAAGAGTGCGCAAAAAGTGCTGGGGATTGCGGATCAGCGTGGAGCAAAGAGATTTGCACTTAGAAGCGGCAAAGTTACGCTTCTTACTCTGAAGAAAGTGGAGATAAGATGAGCGAATGCAGGCAAAATTAGTGGAGTGAGCCTCAAAAGTAGAATGCATAAAACGATGGAAAGATTTGCAGTTTGAATCAAACCATTAGCTCATGGAGGGGAGTTACGGGGGAAAAGAGTGCGCAAAAAGTGCTGGGGATTGTGGATCAGCGTGGAGCAAAGAGATTTGCACTTAGAAGCGAAAAAGTTATGCTTCTTACTCCGAAGAAAGTGGAGATCAGATGAGCGAATGCGGGCAAAATTAGTGGAGTGAGCCTCAAAAGTAGAATGCATAAAACAATGGAAAGATTTGTAGTCTGAATCAAACCATTGGCTCATAGGGAAGGTATTATGATGTTTGTTGCAAGGGCAAGGAAGGACGATGCAGAATGGAAAGGGTGGCAGACTAAAGGATAGTCATTGCAAGCAAGTCAAACATGGAGGCAGCCACACATGAGTCTGAGAAGCACGATGGGTGGAGGAGTCTCGAAAGATGAACGGAAAAAAGCTCACAATCACCATCGATAAAATGGAAGCAAATGGGCGAGTGGGCAGTAATAGATGAAGGATGAGGTGACATGAGAGAGGGCGAAAGATGAGGGGAGAGGTGAAAATGAATACTGAGGAGAGCATGGTACGCTAGAGGAAGGTGCAAGATGGTGAAACTACGAATGTAAGAAATGAGGGAGGGACAAGCAAGAACATAATCCATGACACTAGCACCACCACAATGAGGCCAACAAGTGAAGATCTCAGAACCAGGAAAGCGGGAGAGGCCGTTCAAGATCACAACGTCAGAAGACTCGCAAAGCCGCAACAAATGTCTACCATACATGGATAACGGCCCAAGAGCATCCTCAGAACACCTTTGAAGCCCTAAGGAAGTAGGATCAATCTTGGTGGAGCATGTGGAATCCAAACCACAATCATAAAGTGGAGTCTATAGTACTCTGGTTCTCGCATTGAAATCCCTGAGAATAATAATGTCCTGTAAAGCAGAAAACTGTGAGATAGTCTCACAAAGAATGAAAAAAGGGTCTTCATCCTCGGTAACATAAATAACATAGGGAGAGGAAGTTGGTGGAAAGTAGCAAGCAACCAAATAGAGATCTCTCTGACAGTGACACTTACGATCAATGTGGACCCACATAAATCTGGCGAACGTGTGAGTGTACAATAGAAGTGCTACTAAAAATATTTTCCTTAATCAAACAAGCTACACCACTCGAGCCCCGTACCCCACCAGAAACATGAACCTCCTCTCTACAAACGGATAACCACTGAAAACCAGTAACACCTGGAAGAGGATGCACAGGACTCTCATGAGTCTCAGATATGACAAGAATATTTGCGGATCCCATAGCATCATGTAGAAGACCAGGTAATGACCATAAAGATCCATTACCATTCTAGCAGTTAACAAGGAGGAGCAAGTGGGGGTCTCCCTCTTGTCCGATTGCTGGTGGGACCATCATTTGGCCTTGGGGGCCTGTCTCTCAATCCAACCACTAGGGGGGTGAATCTCTAATAATTGCTTTCAAATTTTTGATAACTGCCCATTTACCAACCCGTCTCGCTTTTGCAACCATACCTCGAGAATGTTTGAGTTTTGCAAGCTGAGTCTTTGTGAGATCTTAATCTAGAAAGATTTGGAAGGAAGAGAAAAAAGCTTCCTCTTAGCACGTAGAGCCCGAAGCCTGTCTGCAAGTGAAAAGAATCTAATAAATAGGACATCACCATGTCCAAACCAGCACCTGGCCAATGTGATGTTGGTAAGACCAAGTTGATCAAAAAGGAAAGAGCATCTAGCTTCGAGAGGATCGAGAGTAGAGGGAAGTCCACGAACTCATAGATTGAGCTCATGAACACGTCTCACCCCTCATCCTCAATCTTATCTTGTACCATTTTGTCAATACTAGTCAGAGGTTGAGAATCTGTGTTACCACAAAGAGAAGCCCATGACTTGATTTTCAGTTTTGTTTCAGATACAAGAGAGGAGTGTTTAGCTGCTAAGATGGATTGCTATTCTTTGATGGCATCAAGACCCTCCAGCTATGAAATAATAGAGTTGATATTGGTTTGCAGTCCTGCTGTCTCATTAGTGAAATTATCTGAGAAACTTTGGAACTTAGCTGTATTAGAGATGGTGGCACTCTTAAGTTCAGAAATGGTATTGGTTAGGGAGGTAATCTGCTCTCTCAGTTGTAAATTGTCTATTTCAAGTCTGGAAATCCTGTCGCATAACCTCTGATAAGTGAGGAGTTGTTGTGGACCATGGGTTGAGCTTGAATCAATGTTATCTGCCATAATAGCCATAATCAGACAGAGCACAAGTCGCAGCCAATGTGGAAAATTGTGGAAAAATCCAAACACCTGCACAAAAACTCTAGCAAAACACTCAACGCAAAGGTGAGTACTAGGGAAATGTTGACAAAACACTCACGGCCTAACAGACAAGATCAGCGGCAATCACACCTCGGAAGCCTCAAAATCAGGTGGCAGAAATCACAAAAATGCAGGCTGCAAAAACATCCGGTGCACACTCTGAAACCCCTATGCAAATTAGGTCACAAATACCACAAGAATAGGCGGCAAAAATGAGGTCACGGTCATGGACGGAAAAGTTGCAAAAGAAATGGCACCCCATAACAGAACCACCGCGGCAGGAAGCACAACGACCACGAACCAAACAGATGGAGAACAGGGAAGGAGGGCTACGGGAGACACGAAGAAGAAGAAGAGGAAGGAGGAAGGGCGATGACGCGGCGGGAGGAGGTCTAGCGGCAGCCACGTTCGTAGATCGGAAGCACAAGACAAGTCGCAGACGCGGGCATGGTCACAGGTCGCAGATGCGAGCATGGTAGACATAGGCCTAAAACTACAAAAGAAATCTCAGACGCGGCCAAACGCAATTTCACAAATCTCATATGCGGACAACATTGAAGAAATTGAAGAAATGGCGGAGAACATTGAAGAAATTGAAAATGAAATTCGAAATCTTAATCTTGACGAAACTCAAAATCCAAAGAAAAGACCACTTTGGGTCATTAAGACAGTAGAGGAAGCACAAGACTTTCTTGCACCATCTAGAACCTTCGAAGAAAGCAAAAGACCAAAAAGATTTTCTAGTTATGCAACAAACATGAGTGATTTATCTAAATCAGAACCAATCAATGTTTCAGATGCTATTAGACATTCATCTTGGAAGTATGCCATGACGGAAGAATACCAATCCATTATTAAAAATGATGTTTGGGAAATTGTTCCAAGCCCTGAAGGAAAATCTGTTGTTTCTTCCAAATGGATATTAAAAATCAAGCATGTTGCTGACGGTAGCATTGAAAAATATAAAGCCAAATTTGTAGCGAGGGGATTCTCTCAGAAAGAGGGAATTCATTATGAAGAAACCTTTGTTCCTGTTGCTAGATACACCTCTGTAAAAGCAATCTTAGCTATTACAGCATCGAGGGGATGGAAAATACATCAGATGGATGTAAAAACAACACATCTGAATGGAAAAATTATAGAAGAGGTATATTTGGAACAACCTGAAGGATTTGAAACTCATAACCCTAAAGTTTTTGTTTGCAGGCTCAAGAAAGCACTTTATAGGCTTAAACAGGCTCCAAGGGCCTTGTATGAAAGAATTGATAAGAATCTCACCAGTTTAGGAATCCAAATCTCTATTATAAAAAGGATAAAGATGATATGATAATATTGATACTATATGTTGATGATTTACTAATAACAAGTGATGATCATCTTATAGATCAATGCAAGAAAGATCTAAACAGAGAATTTGAAATGAAAGATTTAGGACTCCATTACCTCCTAGGATTGGAAGTATGGCAGAATTCTGACAGCATCATACTTAATCAAGGAAAGTATACATTAGACATCTTGAAGAGATTTGGAATGTGGAATTGCAGGCCTATGTCTTCTCCAATGGAGACTAATCTGCATAAACTTAAGGAAGCAACAACAGAATCACTTTCCATAGATTCTACTCTTTACAGACAGATGATTGGGTCTCTTATGTACTTGGTAAATACAAGATCTGATATTTGCTATGTTGTTAATGCCTTAAGTCAGTTTATGTGTGAGCCAAAAGAGATTCACCTAGTTGCAGTCAAACACATCATGAGATACTTACAAGGTACTCTTAATCTTGGGCTCAAGTATGAGAAAGTTGACTTGGACTTACATGGGTACACAGACTCAAATTGGGTTGGAAGTGTTACTGATAGGAAAAACAATTCAGGATGTTGTTTCAGTTTAGGCTTAGCAGTGATATCTTGGATATGCAGAAAACAAGCATCAGTAGCACAGAGTCCCACAGAAGCTGAATACATTGCCACAGCAATGGCCTCTCGGGAAGCAGTTTGGCATAGAAAGTTACTTGTGGGATTATTTGGTCAACCCATGAATCCTACTATTATTCATTGTGATAATTAGAGTTCCATCAAGCTTTCTGTGAATCTATTTTTCCATGACAGGTCCAAGCATATTGAAATTCCTTACCATTATGTAAGAGATATGGTAGATAGGAATATTGTAAAATTAGAATACATTTGCACTGTAGATCAGACAACATATATTCTTACCAAACCTCTCTCCCAAGTGAAGATAGATCACTTTAAAAAAAGACTTGGTATGGTTGAATTGTAATACTTTTGTATTCTTTAAATTATTATTAAAATAATTTTTATTGTCAAGCTATTGACTGTTATGGGCCCCACCATTTGTATTCATTATTTAAGAGGTGACGATCTCTGAGATAATGAATACTTGTATAAAAGACATTATAAGAGATGACGATCTCTTAGATAATGTGTTGAACAATAGAGATCTATTGTTAGATCTAGATGAGTTCAAGAACACATTGTGATGTAGACATTTCTATGCCTATGAGTCATAACTTGGATAAATGAAGAATTTAATTATTCTTTAGAGTTTATCTTGTTTTCTGGTAGATCTTAACTCAGGATCATTTTGTGATATACGAATGCCAGTACCTATGAGTCACAACTTGGATAAATGAAGAATTTAATTATTCTTCGGATTTTATCTTGTATATTGTATTCTTTGCAATACTATTATCACTAGTATCAATGATAAGTCATATTACAGGAAAGTAATATGACATAGTATCATGTGTTCGATGATACCACATGCTGAAGATTCAGGTAGATATAGAGTATCAATCTATGCTTATTCATCGTAATTGATGATTCTAGATATGTTATCTCTCAGTATGATTATCAAGTTAAGAGGGAGTGTTAATTTTGTAACTTCGATATAATACTGATCTGATTGTACAAGATCTTACAGATCTATTCTTGCATGAAAGGCCTATATATATTTGTTCCTTGTTTAGGCATGATTGGCATGTCCCTTGGATTATGGCATTTGAGTTTTGAACTTAACTAATATTTGTTAGTTTGATTAAACAAAAGCTATTACTCCTTGATGTCGATTATGAGAAAACATTATAGGGCCAACCTAGATAGGGTCATGTCCCTTCAAGGGACATGCCCTTTGGTTACCTTATTTATACGGGGTATGGTTGTAGTTAAAGAACACACGAATAACATACGGTCTGCTCCTTTAAGAAATTCTGCCCATATGAATACTTGCAGAGATAAAACATTTCAGAATAATAGATATATTATTGACATCACTTCATACAAGTCTAAATCATAAAAGATCATCTTCAACAAGCATCATAGAAGGTATTATCTCAGTCTGATCATACAGAATTTGCAGAAACTTTACAACTATACATCAGCAGTGACTTCAGACAATCTTTGGAAACTCGGAAACCTTTATACTTCAGCAAGGGCTCTCAATTTAGAACTTAAGAAAAGCCACAAAGGCAACAAAGAAAGTATATATTCAAGCATGCTTTTCTCAAATGAGCTCTTATTTATAATCTTTCGTTGGCCAAAGTTTCCTAAAAAACTCCACTTCAGAAATTGTGGAAGTTTCCCAAAAAAACTCAACACTTGAAACTTTCCAACATACTTTTAGAAATATCTCTAAATGTCATTATTATAATAATATAAATATCATTATAATAATGCACTTAATAATTATTGAATAAATAAGAGCTCATGCAATTATAAATCTTATTTACTGTAGGTGACGACCAACTGCTAGAGCCACCCACTACACGACCAAAAATAGACTTACTAAAAATAGTAAGTTCACAATTGGGACCCCCAAAAGACCCTGTCAACTCATAAGGGTCGCTATGATGAGCTAACTCCATCAACTGTATAGACTAGCCAAAAAAACGGGGACATTACACAACCACGCTACAAACTACATACCAAGAGACGCAACTTACTACTTAGAAATCCACTTATGTAGAAAATACCTCCACATGATAAGTCAACTATGGAAGACCAAGAGTAACAACTTAGAATTCCATATTGAATGCTCTTTGGGGTTTGAACAATAAGAACTCAATGCTCTAACCTGTTAAGCTCAATTCCTTGGGCTGATGCAAAGAATTAAAAATTTTAAAGCATAAAGATATTGCAAACTTAGAGTTTTGAATGATAATTAATGCATCATTCTAAAAGAAAACAGTAGTAACTTGCTTAGAGTGTTTATGCCATTTTTAGAGTTTCATGGGTGCTTCCGAACCAATTTGGGCATCAAGAAGGAAACTCCTAGCTCCATGATACTCTATGTCACCATTTAAATGTATTTGGAACTAAGCACATTCATATTGAAATGTGTGGCTACGACACCTTAGTGAATTCTGAGATGGACACAAAACAGTGCAAAATACCCTAGCCAAAGTCTTTTACCATCTTTATTTTAGAATGAAAAATGACTTTAAGGATTTTCAACAAAGGTTTTAAAGTCTCAAGCAAGGATTTTTAGAGGATTGAAATGAGAAAATACTAGGGTTGCATAGGGACGGGGGTGCTTGGGTACTTAGGGTACCGGTATGGGTACAACTATTCTTCAAAATAGGGCACGAGGGTACATGGTTACGTTAAACTTTGTTATTAATATAATTTAATATTTATAGAAAATCTGAAATGATGAGGCATGCCAATGGTTTTTCAAAACAAGAGCAGTGATAAAGTTTGCAAATGTAATGTATTGTTTTCAGTTTTAGATTTGCAATATGTTTGTAATAATTATTACGATAATAGATAGTTTCTGTTATCTTTGTTTAGCATTTAATGGTTATCTATTGTAATCTCCTGTAAATATTAGAATGTTTCTAATATTTAGTTTCCTATTTCTAGAATAGAATGTTTCTATTCTTTACGATTGTTTCCTAAGGAAACATCATTCAGTCTCTTATATAAATTGATCTCTTGATCACTATTAATATCAAGCAAATATTTTCCAATTGCTTCGTAATATGATATTAGAGCCAATACTCTAGAATTTTTCGAAAATAATTATAATTTCTGGGTTGAAATTATCTGCCTTTTATTTTTAAAATTATTTTCATATATGTTTCCAAAACCTTTGGTTCAAGTAGGGTTTTCTGCCAAAAAATGGCACCATTTTTGCCTGTAACTCATGATTTTTTCTGGTCTGCAAATTCGCACTCTTCTATCTGCAACTATGTGACTAAATCCTTTGAAAATCGAGGGTTATTCTTTGCTGTTCATGTGGAGGTATGTTGGGCACCTTTTCTCTGCAACTCACGCCCTAATTTTTTTGCCACTCGTTTCCAAAACTTTTTTGAAAATCATGTTTGTTTTGTAACCTATTTTTACCATTTTATAAAAAAATAGTGGTCATTTTTTTGCAATGTTTGGACACGTTTAGGATTTTTACAAACCTCTGGTCTTGATTCGCAGCCTGAATCAACGTTTTTTTCTACAAATCCGTCATTATTTTGGGGGTTTTTGCAGCCAAGGCCGTTTCTTGTTGGAACCCTAATTTTCTGTACCATATTCGAAATTTCTTTTATAGATTTTTGGTAGGTTTTCTCGAGAGCTCAACCGGGTTGTCATCCGTTTTTCTAGTTGCCTCGGTTTTTGAGCCAGTGGATCTAGAACTCGACAACATATTCTTTTTGGGTTTTTCGAGCTTTCTTCTTAGTACCTCTTCATTTTTTTCGAGTCTTCCTCCTTTTTGCCTTGAAGTACTTGCCTTCATAGATTTTCACGCTTTTTCACTGAAAAACATGCTATGGCGCTCTAACTAATATTTTGTTCAAGGGAAATCAAAAGTTCAACGGTCGCAATTATGGCACATGGAAACAACAGATGCTAACTATCTTTGAATATCATAGCAACGATCAGGTGGAGTTCAACTTCTCGTTCTCGGCCACTTCTCGACGAGGCCAAAAAAAATTTCTCGACAAATATCGGAGAGAAATCGGCAACTTCTGGAGAAAATATCAAGAATTTAAAAAATGACTTTAATTTAATTAAAAATGCATTTTTTTCACAAAATTCAATAAGTAGATGCATGCATTGAGTCAATAAATGAGTAAACAAAGCAAACAAGCTGATCTAGATATATATAAATGCAATAAGTAACAAAATTGCATCCTTATGTGGAATGTCGATGTAGTCACAGTCTATAGACTCTGAACTCTGAAACAAGCTACAAATAGTAAATACCGAATTGTTTTTGTCAAAATATAAGCAAATACAAATGTCAAGTTCAATATGAAACTAGTCTACTTCTTCCTCTTCCCCATCCTAGTAGTTCTAGTAAAAACTATGGGAGAGGGAGGGGGTCTAGCAGTAGCAGTCGTCTATGGTGGTGCTAGTGTTGGCCTTGGCAAGGACTCCTCATCATCCTCATCCTCACTATCACTGTGTTCACTGTCATTGTCCTTAGACTCCTCATTCTCATTGCCCTCCTCTTGAATGTCGTCTAGTCCCACTGCAAAACCACCCTCCTCCACAGCCTCCCTCTCCAACTCATATATTTCATCCTCAGTGAACAATGAAGGCTGCTCCTGTGCTGTCCAATCGCCAAAAGGATCTATGTCATCCAGATCAAGTGGCTCAGTTGCTGCTGCCATTACCTTTCTTATGTGCAATTTGAGGTTATAATGTACAAAGACAAGTTCATTTAGGCGTTTTTGTGCCAACTTGTTCCTCTTCTTTGTGTGAATAGATTCAAACAAGCTCCAATTACGCTCATAACTAGATGAGCTACAAGGCTGACATAAGATGCGAAGAGCAAGCTTTTGCAAATTTGGGACATTACCACCCCAGTTTTGCCACCAAGCATCTACAAGATAAATATTAAAGAGTTAGAAAGCAAGATGAGAACAAATTTTTGTAGCTTATTTATCTACTTAACATACATGTGAGAGACTCGAAATTCCAAATATTGTACCTAGTGTCTGAGTCTGTCTACCTCTCTTTGCCAAGGCTGAGGAGAATAGTTTGCCCGTTGCATTTTGATACACTTCCATCTCGGCCACAATGAGGTTTCTTATTGCAATGTGGGGTACCATCCTCTTCATGCATTCACTAAAGCCCTCCATGACCTCTCCATAGGGATCCGCATATAATGGAGAGAAGTGGTAACAAGGGTTGAGGAAATACCCTGCTGCATGAATGGGTTGGTGGAGCTAATTGCTCCATCTCCTATCAATAATATCCCATAAGGGCTGAAATTTTAGACTCTCTCCCCTGTACTTATTTCTTATAGCCTCTTTCGCCTTATCCATGGCCTCATAAAGGGACCCCATTGGGGTTTGTTCCCCATCTACCAAGAGAACTCTAACCAAGGGCTTCACCACGTACAATTGAAAAGTAGAAAACAATCATTAATCAGAGAGTAGGGTTATAAAATAATAATGAAAGACTTCATTAATAAGTACAAAAAAAAATCAAATTTTGAAGTTTCCAACTCACATCCACAATTTCTGAAGCTCGCTCAAAAAACTGGCTGTCAAACACAATGCGTGCAACACCTTGCCCATCGACCTTCTTTGAATAACTTGACTGTAGCCATTTTGGACACACAAACATTTGCCTCAAAGGATTCATATGTTTAAGAACACTTTGCAACGTTAAAAAAATCGTTGCAAATCTTGTGACCGCGTCTAACCAACTCCTCGTCTTTGGTGTAGTCTCTCATCAAGCGAAGGACCCAAGGGTGATTGTAGATATATTTTGTTATCGTCCTTGCTTCCTCTACAACCGGTTTCACCCAATCCAATTTCCCTATATCCTCCAAAAGAAGGTCAATAACATGTGCTACACAAGGAGACCAAAAGAGTTATGCTTTTCTTGTAAGATCCTATCCACTGCCTCATATGCCGCTGCATTGTCAATTATGATTTGCACCACATTTTCAGCCCCAACCTCTATCATAATATTCTCTAGCATTCAAGCCAAAGTCTCAGCCATCTTTATCTTGTCCGAGGCATCCCAGGATTTAAGAAAGATCACTTGAACCTTGCAAGAAACTAAAAAGTTGATGATGGTGCGATTTCTTCCATCCATCCATCCATCTGAAAGTATGGCGCAACCATATTGTTTCCATTCTAACCTTTGCTCTTCAACCACTTCTTTACCCCTACAAACAACATTTTTCAACAATCTACAAGCAAAAAATAAAAAATGAAATTCACTTTAAGTACACGAGTTTGATTAAGAAAAATTACTTTCAACAAAAACAAGTGAATTGTAAAACTGTAAAAGTATTAAAGTTTGAAACAAGCGAATTACCTCCCACTCAAGGGTGCAGGAGTAGGGGGTTTGTAGCCCTTTCCGCTAGCGTACAACCAATCACAAAATTCAGAAAATATGGACTTGCTGCAACATTGAAGGAGAGCTTGTTAAAAAACCTAAAATCAACACATTGAATGTCAAGTTGTGCATGCACATCACGGTTCCATCCAGTACCCTCCAATGATGGTTGTGCTCCAAGTGTGTTTCTATGCACAAAATAACCATCATTAGAAGAGTTTTGCGGTCTACTAGACCCAGCAGATGTGGAAGTTGAGCCCGAGGACCTGCCACGAGTAGGTGTGTTCTGTACAAAGATCTTTGGGCCACAAAAAGAGCCCACTATCCCCTCAATTGCTTCTTCTTCATCAAGGGTGGCTGGGATACCTAGTCACATGACACAACCCACATCACAACGCACATCATCTCATTATGAATCATGATAAATTGATAATTGTTTTAGCACAAGCATTAGTTGTGATTAGAAAATAATAAATGATTGTTAAAAGGAAACATACCTTGCGATTCGTAAATGGCCGCCCTCATGGCCAATTTTGCCCTTTCCCTTTTCAACAACTTCTCTTCTTGGGCACTAAGCAAAGCAATCATCTCCCTTTTTATTTCCTTCGTAGTCTCATCACAAATCTTTGTGTCATGCTTTTCTATACCAACAAGGTGGTACTTCAAACGAGATATACCTCCACGGATTTGTCTTTCACATTTTATGCATATGACACTATTATACTCTGTTCCTTCAAAGGCATATTTCCATGCAAAGTCTCTAGCCCCTTTAGGGTGCGTGCCTATAAATCCAAATGGACATGCTATGGGACCACTGGAAGATGTTGCTGCCCCAGATGTAGAGGAAGCCATATTTGCTAGAAAATCAGAAAATAAAACAAAAAATGCATTAGCCTTAAAGTTTTGAAATTATTGAGAAAAACTTGATTGTTTTAGGGAAAATTGCAAAAAGATGGTGTTAGGTCTTTGACTCTTTGTAATGACTCATTCACTCTAAAATCGTAAAATGTATTAAAGAACATTACAAATGCAAGATATGCAAGTATGATGCAAGATATGCAAGTATGGGAAGACAAAAAAAGTTTAACTCAAAAGAAAAATAATTGAGAAACTTACTTGTGGATACGGATTTGCTTGGAAAGAGCTTCGAATCCGCTTCAAATCCGCTCCTAATCCTCTGGAAATCGCTACAAATCACTGCCAAACACCTAAGTGCTGCTCCAAAACCTTGCTCCTCCACCCAAGACGCCAAATGCAGCAAAGGAAATAATGAAATTGCGTTTTTACAAGCGCGGGTATATATTGGACACCGCCCACGAGAAGATAATTAGTTATTGCGATAAGTTGGCAATATATCGCCATTTTCTCGCCAATTTCTCGCCGCAAGAAGTTCAACTTCTCGGTGCCCTAAAGTGGCGATAAAAACTTGAGTTTTCTCGCCACGAAAAACTTCTCATGAGAAGTAGACTTATCGGCGATAAGTCGGCGAGATTTTGAACTATGGTTCTAAGTACTACAACTCGACCTACTCAAGCTGGTTGTGATTAGATTGGAAGGGATCACAATAATCAGTAGGCGGTGATGCTTCTAAAATTATTCGTAATTGATGATCAGCTCGAAAACAACTGTTGAGAAATGGGAGCATCTCGAGCAACTTCAGACAAAAGTAGAGCCTTCTTTCTCAAGAACACTCTATTTTCTATTATCATGGATGAGTAGAAATTGCTCCAGGAACACCTCAATAGGGTTTAAGAAATCGGTGATCAATTGCTTGCTATTGGATGCAAGATGGAAGAAGAGGACATTGTGGTTATAACCCTCAGGAGATTACCCAAGTCCTACGAGCATTTTATCGAGACTCTCAACATCACTTTTGTTGGTGTTGATCTAAAGTTCACAGATCTTTGCACACTTCTGCATTAGCTAGATCAGTGGAAACAACAGTTCGGTAGCAATTCCAGCTTCCCCTCCATAGAGAAAGCCTTTGTTGTTGAACCCTTTCAGAAGGATAAGGGCAAGTCTCATTCACAACAGTCTTCTCAGCAGAGGTTCTTTGCTCCAGCTTCAGAAGGCTCTAGGAAAAAGACCATTCAATGCAACTATTGCCACAAGTATGGGCACATGAAGGTTGAATGTGAGAAGTGCTTAGCTGCCCCATTTAAGCAATGTGGTTCACATCCCACAACAAACAGTGTGGAGCACACTGTGCAAACAAAATCTGCCGTTTACGCCTTTGACTGCTTCGTGCTTTAGATAAATTAATTATTAAGGGAGGGTATTGTGATAATAGATAGTTTCTATTATCTCTGTTTAGTATCTAATGGTTATCTATTCTAATCTCCTGTAAATATTGGAATGTTTTTAATATTCAGTTTCCTGTTTCTATTCTTTACAATTGTTTACTAAGGAAACATCGTTCAGTCTCTTGTATAAATTGATCTCTTGATCACTATTAATATCAAACAAATATTTTCCAATTACTTCATAATAATAATAGTATATGATAAATGTTTAGATGCATAACAGAGAAGACAGACTTTAAACATGAACAAGAAGATCATAAATCATATAACAATGCCATATTGCAAATGATAAACTTCTGACTTGAACAGTGATAAAGTTTACTGTCAAATCAGTATTGAATCATAAGTTTCAAGTTGATTACATGTTGAATCAAGTTTGATAAACAACAAGCTGACACGCAAAAAACATGAAACAAAAATCAGAAATCTTAATCAAGGTCCTTAGCTATGATGCTTTCCACAGAGTACCGAGTACTTGGGTTTGTGGGTATGAATACCATGGGTGTGGATACGCGTACTATGCAACATAGGAAAATATTAACAGAGGTTAATAAAGCATAAATAACTTTTAAAGTATATTCCTGATATTTTCACTTTTTCCCTTTGCATTGTTCTTGGACAATGTTTGCCTGCGTAGAGCATGTTTGACATGTCCAAAAAAATATTGACTGTCCTTTTAACTTGAGAACAAAGCTGCAGGATGCTCCCTAGAAGACCCCAGATATTCAAGTTTCTGATGTGGAGTTGTACATTGAACTGAGAATTGAGTGAGTGTTGCTTTTCAGCAGCTGTTTGCATGTGGTTTTCCTGTGGGCCGTGGCCACAAACAAGCTCCATCAAGTTAAAATTCGTTCTGATTTGCAAATGCCTAATAAATTTGCTCTTTCCTATTGAAATGTTTACACCTCTCACATTTGCATCAATCTCTCTAAAATCTCATCTTACTCATGCTTAGCTTTCCATGCTTCAATTTATGCTCTGGTCTGATTGGCTTCCCAGGGCATCCAGGTAGCAGTTCCAAGTAAGAATCCTAAAAATACTGAAAATCATTTTTTGGTATTTTCTATGTTTTCACAATTCACATTTTTAAAGGTTTTCAGAGTAGACTCTCTTGAGTTCTAGAGGCATGGCTTCTACTCTTCTACAATACAAATCCAAAAACTTATGAAAGAGTAAAGTATGGTTTTAAGAAAAAACCAAACAGTCCAGTGCTTTGTGATGATTCCTCTTTGGAAGTTGACATGGACAGCTGGACAAGGTCAAATCTATTATTATATAAAGAAAAGAAATATTCTAGGAGTTATTAATTTTTTGCAAACCAACATCTTGGGGATAACTCCTAGCTTATTGGGAAAAACTAAACTAGTTTAACACATTGTAAAGGTCTCAAAGAGATCTAGTTTGTGGTACTTGGCAGGTAGCCTTTGGCCTTCTTTTTCATTATTGGGCCGATTATTCAAATTAACATGACCATTTGAAAGCCAAATGAGGAGTGATGAAAAAGAATCGTGAGGATGCTTTGAAATATTCCCACACTTCTATTTTAAAACTGGATCTTTTCACCATAAGGCGCTTGACAAGATTAACACTAGCATTGTCTAACCTACATATAGATGGCCTCCACAAGTGATGGTTCATGCCCACAGTGGATGTAGGTGGTGTGGGCAGAGGCTGCACGAAGAGAGTGAGAGTTGCTGTAATTGTAGACGAGAATTCAGGTCAGAAAGGGAGGCTGGAGAATGAGAGAGTGTAGGATGAAGGTAAGAGGAGGAGCTGAGGTGAACAGGAAGATGACAAGTTGGGACGAGCAAATCTTCGTTCTCTGAAGAAAGAAACACAGACATTTGTCCTCCGATGAATCGAACATGATTTCAGAAGAGAGATCATTTCAAAACAAGAGTGAGATCGCAAGTTTCATGACAATGAAGTGTAACAGGGGTAGGGTCTACTGAATGTTGGGGTAACAGCACCACAATCTAGATGTTAAGAGAAAATCTAAAGCTCAAAATTAAAAGGCCCATGTCCATACATTCTAAGCTTTCAGATCTGAGAAAGAATCTGTTCTAAACATTTTTGGTACCCACTTTGTGTTGCCTTGGATTATTTTTAATATTTTAAAATCATTAGTTCTTTCTTTAAAAAGTAAAATAGATGATTGAATTACTAATTATTTTTTAAGCCAAATTTCACGCCCCATAGTTTAAATTTTTTAATTTGTATATTGATTTTAGTTTATTTATAAGCTATTTTTCTTTAATGTATAATTTAGACAACTATAATAAATTAATTTTCAAATTAGTTGTGTTATAATTATTTTTTAGATTTTACTTTTTAGCACTTGTCTGTACATTTGTATTATAGATTTTACTTTGTTTTTTATTTTATTTATTGGACATGCTGTACTTGTAAAAAGGTCCTTGAAAGTCTATATCCAATACTTCATACTTATCCATGCAACTCTTCTTTTGGAAACTGTTCTTCAAAACAGCTGACTGCTTATACGGTGGAAAAACATAACTCTTAATGACAATATTAGATTTCACCATTACATATGCTGATGTTGACAGCAAAACAGATGTTGGCAATCTCAAGTGTTCCTTTCTTACGTGGATGCAATAGGTTGACATAAGTAAAAAACCATTATGGTTTGAGATATCTTTCTTGTTCAGGAATTTTGTGAAGTAATCTGTTTCAGAAAACTTTAATTTTGGCAGGTATGGATTCTATGGTGATGTCATCAAAGAGAGTGAGTCATATAGGTGGATGGGACCTGCCCGGTATGATTATTCTGGAGCCAGTGTGTTTATGAGACATAGGTACTGTCTGTTTCCAAAGCTACAAGTTTGATAGAAAAACAACTCAATTCTTTAGGAAGCCTATTTGAGATGGATACCTTATTAAATAATTTCTCATCTTTAAAGTTGCAATGCTTGGCAGATCATATGAAGCTGAAGTAGCTTTTGTTGAAGCACCGGACGATACTGCTCCTTGTGCAACCAAAAGCGGGCTATCTGGCAGCCAAAACAACATAGTTGGAAAGCGAAAAGAAGAGATATGTCGTGTAAACTGTCCTGTTTGTGCTGATGGGATAAATGCTGAACCTTCTGTATATATTGGTGGGCTAAAAATGTCATCCCACCCTAGATCACAGATTCCAAGGTGGTTTAAAGTAAAAGGACCTTTTCTTAGTGTGGGTGCTGCTGTGATGTCTTGTCGGAATGACAAAGCACCAGACGGGGTCGTGGCAAATGCTCATCTGGCTGATGGATTTTTGCACCTTGTACTTATAAGAGAATGCACGCGTGCTGCTTATCTCTGGTAATTACAGATTTTTATATCTTTTTTTGTTCTTTTCTGTTTACTTTAGTTTTCTTATGGGAAGCATTTTCTGATTGTCTCAATCTGGTTAGTAGACTTCCTGAATAACCCTCGGGGCCTCAAATATAAATCATTGAGGAAATGCTTCTCTATGTCGCGTAAACTTATTTTTTGTAAATTTCTTAAACTTTTCCCTGATATTGTTGGAAAAAGTATTTCTCAAACATCGCAAAAAAGGGATTATGGTGTTAATTGATATGTATGGCTTTTTTAAAGCATATTATATTCCTCAATACCACAGCATACATTTTCTATGGAGTTTTTATATTTGAAACAGAAAGTGTGACAATGAGACACCACTACTTCTTATGTAGTGACATACAACACAAGCAGAGGATGGTATGCATTGAACCTGTTGTTGATGTTTATCGATCATATCCATAACATGTTTTGGGCAACAATCAAATATGAAATTAGATATGACCGAACAGACAAAATTGAACTTCAATATAGACAGAAATCGTAGGCTCATAAGTACACTTTTAGTCCTTGAAACTATTGTTATTTCCTGATTAAATATGTTTCTTGTCTAGGATGGTGAAAGGTTTTGTGGTATTTTCTGAAATTTTTCTGTTCTTATCTCAAGTTTTCTGTTGTACTTGAAGAGAAGAAAAGTCAACCCTTTCCTATCATTGATCGAATCACAAAGTAGTTTTTGAGATGTTATTTTTGTTGGAATACAAACACCACTGAGAGGGGGGCTGAATCAGTGGTTTAAAATACTTTTCAAAACTTGAAACAATCACAAGTTTTAAAATTTAACACATGAGCAAGATAGGTAATGCATAACAAAATGACACAATATTTTAACGTGGAAAAGCCCTTAGGGTAAAAAACCACTTTGAATCTGAAACTTTATTGGCCTCTTGGGCAAATCTTTCAAAGCTACAACTTTGGGAAGCACCAACACCCTGTTTTAGAAACACCAATTTCAAGGAACTCCAATCCCTTACACCTGAAGCATCAACTTCAAAAATATGAGAAGCACCAACTTTCAAATTGAAGAAATGAGATACAAAATCAGAGGATCATCTTTGTTACAATACAAATCATAAATCAAGAGTTCAACTCCAAGTTGAAAACATAAAGCAGCATATAGTTCTCTTCTTCGCTCTTTTGTTGATTCTTTTACATCAACAAATTAGACTAAAATGTACAAGTATCTTTCAATGAAGTTATCAGATTATGAAATGTATAATCAGATCTAAAAACAACAAATTTGAATGCACGAAGATGACTTGAGTTAATGCCTTTCAAACTACCAACTTTTTGAAGTGATAAACGCTTGTTTCTCTTCAAAATATTTGAGTATCAAATTATGTAATCATTTGTCATTAAAGGATATGATTGAATGTTGACATAAATTGCTCATAAATCAGTATATAAACCTTCTTCAACCTCTGATATACTTCTGCAATCAATATTAATTCATATATAACAAACTAGAAACAAATTTCATTACCCTACCTTTGATGTCTTGTTGACCTGCAATAAAACCTTCCGTTCTGCAGCCAATTTCTCACAACCTCTGTACTTTTCTGCACAAATACCTGTACCATCTTTTGAAGGGATGAATCACCTACTTACAAATGTCGAGGGTTGAAATTTTGGAGATTGTTACATACCCCAAAACGTAATTAGACCAAAAACTGCCAAAACTGTCAAACTGTCATAACCATTTATAACTGTCTGGTTGACATTGTTTTTCTCTGTCCATACATGTGTTATCAAAAAACTAACTCAGACCTATTTGAGAGGACACGGAGACCTTTCCAAAAAGGCATTGATAGTTGGGGTCTAACTGATGATTCTGCCCAGAGTAACGAGAATCGCCATAAAATCGCCTGAATCGGCGATTCGGCGATTAGATTCAGCAATGGCGATTTTTTTGGAGTCGGAAATCGCCATTGCCGATTTCTTCAAGTGAATCGCCTGAATCGCCGATTCAGGCGATTCAGGCAAAAAATCGCATGAATCGCCTAGAAAAATCGGCAGGAATCGCCCGTGGCCAATAAAGTATAGAGTTGTAAAATTTTAAAAAATTGCTTGGTTTTTTTACTTTGTTTTTGACCATTTCTCTTTGTTATAACCCTAAAGGGCCTTCTATTTATTTAACATGAGTAGAAGAGAGGAAAAGTGAGAGAGAAGAAGAGAAAAGAAAAGCCATAGGTTTCTAACCGGCAAGAAGAAAGAGCACAAAAGAGATCAGCAATCCATTTGGGGAGGCCATCAATTGCATTGGGAGCATTAGGGAGCCAATCTCAACACTCCTCAACTCATTTGCAAGAGGTAAGTGCTCTTTTTTTTTTTGCATGTTAGTGTATTATGCATTTTTTGTTAAATTTTTATAGTTTTCAAGATTTTTAGTTTAGATCTTGAATGTTCTTTATTTTTACTAAGTTGCAAACTAGGGTTTGTTGTTTTGTAGCTTTTATTAGCTTCAAACTTTGATATTTTACATATAAATTTTTATTGCAGCAGCCTTTGCTTTCATTTTTTGCAAATTCGCAATGGGTAGAAAAGATGAATGTTGGAAATATAACGAAGAGTTTCCTGGAAGAACCAAATATCAAACAAAATGTATTTTTTGTAAAGAAAAAATAACTTCTGGGGGTATTTATAGATTGAAATACCACATTGCTGCTATACCTGGACACGATGTTACAATTTGCACTCACCAAACTCCTGAGGCAAAACGCACTTGCTTAATGGCATTAGAAAAAATTGAAAAAGACAAAGCCAATAGGAAAATGCAACTTGAAGGGTTAAGGGGTATTGGCTCCCATGTTCCCGCATCCGCATCTGCAGCCGCATCCACATCTGCATCTGCATCAGCTTCTGCATCTGTAGGTTGTGTTGGAGAGGGTTCTTCTAGGCCTCCTTTTTATCCTAGTTCTTCTGCTCGTGCTGGTGCTAGTCGGTCACATACTGAGACAGAGTCCCACACCAACCTATTGCAGCCTAGAGTGCGGAAAAACAGAATGGATAGTTACTTTGTGCCCCGCACTACTCCTGGTTCCCAACCCACGCTTGAGGGCATGGGTTTGAACAAGGAAATTCATGATGCTGCCAGAAAGGAGATATGCAAATTTTGGTACTTTTGCAACATTCCATTTATTGCAGCCAGGTAATTGATTCTTTTTTCGTTGTTTTCTTTAAAGTTAAAATTAAAAGTAAAAGTAAAACTTTAATTATATTTACTTGTTTTATAATTTGAGTCTTTGACATCTAAATTTTTATTTGTGATAGGGCTCCTTATTGGCAGAACATGATAGACGCGGTTGCTATTTGTGGTCCGGGGTTTAAAGCCCCAACTGAGGCTGAGTTGAGCGGATACCTCTTGGATGAGATGGTAGAGGACATGAGGGCTGAGCTCGAGGAGAACCGAAAGGAGTGGATTGCAAAGGGTTGCACCATCATGACTGATGGTTGGACAGATAGGAGGAATAGAACACTCCTCAATTTTCTTGTATCCTGTGGAGGTAATTGATCATTTTACTTTCCTACATACATAATTGTAAATTTTGATTTGTTGAATGCTAATTTGTTGATGATCCATTTAATTTTAATATTCTAATTCGTTGTTTTGTTACTTGTAGGATATACCATGTTCATCAAATCCATTGATGCTTCCGCACATGTAAAAAATGCCACATACTTATGTGAGGCTATTGAGGAAGTCATAGCAAAGGTGGGAGAACAAAATGTGATCCAGGTGGTGACGGATAATGCAACAAGTTATGTTGCTGCAGGTAAACTTTTAACTTTTCAAGTTTTGAAAATAAATTTATTTGAATTTTGAAATTTGAATTTCTAATTGACTTAAAATTGTTGTGGGTAAACTTTTGATGGAGAGGCACCCCACCATATTTTGGTCCCCTTGTGCGGCACATTGCATTGACCTCATGTTGGAGGAAATTGGCAAACTTGAGTTTGTCAAGTCATGTGTGGAAAGGGCAAAAAACATATGCAAATTCATTTATAATCATTCATTTGTCCTTAGCACAATGAGGAAGTACACAGAAGGAAAAGAGTTAGCTCGCCCAGGTATCACGAGGTTTGCCTCGAATTTCATCACCTTGCAGTCCTTGTTGACATCAAGGGATGAATTGAGGAGCATGTTTGTTGGGCGGGAGTGGATTTCCTCTTCCTATGCTACGACCACTGTAGGGATAGATGTGGCGGATTGCATATTTGATGAGGATGGTTTTTGGAAACCCGCTAGAGAAATCCTGCAGGTAAATTTATTGCAATTTAACATTTAGTATTTTACTTTTACTTTAAGTTATATTATTTTATATTTAAGTTTTGACTCAAGTTTTTTGTTTTACTTTATATGTAGGTCACTGAGCCCCTTGTAGCTTTGCTACGAATTGCTGATGGGGAGAAGCCCTCTATGGGCTACATTTATGAGGGCATGGATAGGGCCAAGGAGGCCATCAGAGCCCAATATGCAGGAGTGCAGGAGAGGTATGGCCCTATTTGGGACATCATCGATAGGAGATGGCAGAATCAGCTCCATCGACCCATCCATGCAGCAGCTTACTTTCTGAATCCGGCATATCGTTTCCGTCCTGAGTTCAAGGCGGATGCGGAGGTTCTCACTGGCTTATACACAGTGATTCAGAGGTTGAGTAGCGATGAAGATAGCGCTGCTGCGATTGTTGAGCTAGACCAGTTCAACAATAAAGAGGGGCCACTTTTCTCTAGCAGGATGGCCATAAATGCTCAGACAACACTACAGCCAGGTAAAAATTAAATAATATATTCAATGTTCATGAATCTAGATTCTAATCTTAAAGTTGATTATGTAATTTTAGAGTTAACTTGTAATTTGTAAATGAGACTAATTGTTTCTATTTTCAATTTTTCCCTTATTGCAGATAGATGGTGGCAAATGTTTGGGGCCACAACCCCAAAACTTCAAAAAATTGCCATTCGTATTCTGAGTCAGCCAAGCAGCGCTTCTGGATGTGAGCGCAGTTGGTCCATGTTCGAGCACATCCATTCGAAGAGGAGAAACAGGTTGACAGTGCAGAAGTTGAATGATATTGTTTTTGTTCATTACAACCTCCATCTTAGGATCAGACAGATTTTGGGCACTGACTCCTCTCCGATCATTCTAGAGGAGATTGATCCAGAATCAGAGTGGCTTACAGAGGTTGTGGATCCAGTCTTCACTGAGGAAGACCGTGTGTGGGTTGACCAGGTGGATATAGAGGCTGAGGCAGCTAGAGCACGTTCTTCAGGCATTGGTAGACGCACACGTGCACGCACAGGCACAGGCCCTAGCGACGTTCATGAGCCCATCTTACATGCGGGAGATATGGCTCGGCAGTCCTCTAGGACCTACATTAGACGCCTTGCTACTAGGCAGACTGGATACTCAGAGGCTGAGGCTGAGGCTGCAGCCGAGCTTCAGGATGATGTTGAGGATGATGATGATGACTATGAGTCTGAGGCTTGAGCTGGAGCCTTGTTTTTATATTTTGTTTACAGATATTGATACTGAATCATTGATAGACATATGTTTCAAACTTTCATGGATCTTCATCTTAGATTCTTACATACATTTATGATTTGATGTCTTATGGATCATCTTACATACATTCTATGATTTAAATCATTGTGATCATTTGATTTCTATTTACTTCAGCTAGCCTACAATTTACATTTTAGATAACATAGTTACATATGTGATGGATTTTATGTTCCATGTTTATGTATGTTAAGTTTTAACTTCTATTTGATGATGTTATAGTGTGTTTAAGTTATATTCAATAAAGGGTGCATGAAATAAGTTTTAAATTGTTAAAATCTTTAAATTTAAAGGGTTTTTTCAAATTTGCCGATTCATTGCCGATTCACGATTCGATTCGGCCTTGCCGATTCCGATCCGATTCCGATTCTTGTTACTTTGATTCTGCCTATCAACTTTCACATAGACTAAATTGTTTTTTATAACTGCTTCTTAACCAATATGAACATTAAGTGTTAATTGTATAACACTTAGTGCATGTCTTAAAATTGTTTTGAACAATGTTTAAAGACATTAAATAAGATAATTTCATGATGTTAACCATACCATATGTCCATTATAATTTCATTTTGTGTACTAAATGACTGAGATATCTGACATTCTGCATTATATATACTAATATCACAACAGACTGTCATAATGATCAAGAGATCATATGGATGAATTATTGACATCAATGACAACAATCAAAGACCAAATACCAAGGGTTCAACAATTTTTCATTTAAGATAGTGAATGCTACCTTATTTTCATCATCAAAATGTTTATAACTGACTTTTCCAAACAAATATTCTTTAAGGTTGCGAAAGTAGTGGAAAATTATCCGATATACCCAATTCTATATTTTTAATATATAAGGTTTGGGGGTTTGTCAAAACTACCAGTTGAACTCTCCTAGTTTGTAGCTAACAAATTGTTGTTATTGGAGTTGTCTAGATAGTTGAGAATGGTATAAGAGGTTTTTTCCAAAAAGAAAGTTGAAAGTGTGGGGTGGGAGGGTGAATTAGTATAGGACAATTTCACTTATAGAAAACTTAGTAATAATAGAGAAATAACCAAATGTATCCACACAAGTAATATCTAGCAATGGAGAACACACAGTTCTAGGTGGAAACAGTTGCAGGAGAAAATCATTGCAAAATATCACCTTTATATGTATCTTCTTACAAGATTTGTAGGCACCAACCTTTAGGAGACACCAATCCCCTTATCACTGGACCCCAATCAACTAAGAGACTCTGATCTCTTTGAGAGAGAGAGGCATCAACCTCCTCATGTGCAAAATAGAAGGCACCAACCTTTGAAATATGTAATAATAATGTTTTTGGATCTGCTCTAGATCACCTTCAAAATTTGGTCCAAATTCCAACATAGATCTGCACTAGAACATTGATCTCAGCTCTGCAATATGCCTCTTATTATGATATCGCTAGTGTAGTTTTTGAGTCAAAATAAATGGAACACTTAGCACTCATTGGATCCCAGTGCTAAGTGTTCCATTTATTCTCATGAGAGATGGATTCTTGTGAATCACCACTAATGAAATATGTGTCAATGAGTTTGACTCAAAAACTACACGGTTAAATTATGCAACTGTTTTTCTGAGTCAAGATTGTGTATAAATTTTTTAACCATCAACGTTTGGGATCATACTTCATGATCCATCATTCTTACACTCTCTCATCCTGATGATGGATCATGGAGTATGATCTAAAATGTTGATGGTTAAAAATTTTATGCACAATCTTGGCCCAGGAAAATTGTTGCATAATTCATGGATTGTGGAAATCTCCTAACTGCTACAGAGTTAAATCCTGATAGCAATATCATAATTTGACTTGCTGTGGAAAAGTATCTCCTACTTATCAATATGTCTCTTCTTAGACCTGCAATATGATCTTCAACGATTGCTCTCAAATCTGAAGCACAACTTCACAAAAAATTGCTTTAGGTTTGCTCCAAATATGTATCCGATTTCTGCTCATAAATCTGTTCTTTTCTGATGTAGATCTGCTCTAAACATATTAAAGATATTCAATGAATTGCTGATCAAATAACTGTTAAACATCACTCATTTATACTTTCCAAATAGTACCCTTTCACTTAACAATCATGCCACCTTAATGAGGTCAGCCAAGTGCATTTTTATTCAGTTTTTACATTTGCCCAAGAAGGCACTCAAATCAAGGTTTCTTCATTTTATTTTTTTTGGGTGTGGGGGGGAGTTTGGTGGGGTACATTAAGAGGGGTTGCCAAAAGCTGATGGTCAGCCAACATGCTTTTATTATAATTCCTTCCAAGCATGGTTTGGCCCGTGCAAAGATAATTATGCAAATTACTATATTTAACTTGCCTTGTAACTCTGCCCTTCAATATCAATGACAATATTTTCCAACATGTTTGTTGTACACTTCATGTTGCAAGCGCTAAATAAATTGAAATGGCTTGATGCTATATGCATTTGAAGCAAGGGACTCATTTAACCCCAAGTTGTGCATAGAAGGGTTGTTAGGGAATTTCTGTAAGCACAAACTAAGGATGGAAGATATATGAACTAATTGCACAAATGACTATGAAGTCTAATGAAGTTATTCACTCCTCAATGCTCATCAAATGAAGATTGACTAGATTGCAAAAATGTCATATGAAGTGAGATGATGGCTAAGTTCTTGAGCTTGCCTATGGTCAAAACAAAATTTAAAAAAAAAACAATCCCCAAGATGGATTGGAACACTGAAGCACTCAAGACTACAAAGGATAAAATGAACAAATTAGTTGAGAGGAATGAAAGATATTTAAAGGAAAAGAAGAAGCAACTTAATCTAGAGATGGGAGAATCTTTAGAGGGTAAGGTGAAGGAAGAAGAGTAGCAGCAAGAACAAAAACAAGAAGCACTTCACAAAGCAATAAACACAGTGGAATACAAACAACTTTAAACAACTATTAAAGAAATGAAGAAGAAGAAGCCAAAAATTGACTTTTTGTATCAAAGGTTGACTCAAAAAGGATGTACCTCTCAAGTCCCAATAGTCTCTTTGATCCCAAGCCCCCTTCATGCCATACAAACTGAACTCAAGTAGGAATTCCCTCTTCCTCCTTTTTCGAAGAATCTCTTCCATCACCTTAGGGTTATCTTGCCCCTTTCTTTATCACCACCACATTCTCTTCTTTTAATCCCTTCTCCAACACATTCATCACCTAAGTCCCCACCACCACCCCGCACCAATTTCTTCAACTAGAAACTTTCCTTCACTATGGTTTCCCCAAAGAAAACTCCCGTCCCTCCAACCAGGTCATCTACTTGTCTCCCAAGAGAGTCCCTACTAAATCTTCTATTACTCCTAAAAGGCACCTATTCCTCCCTCAAGCCCTCCTAAGAATCATATAAGCAATAGTAGGAAGCTAAGGCAAAACCAAGTGGGTCAGCCTCACAAGACACCTCAATTTGGTTTGACCAAATCATTTTAAAAAGAGAGTGATCAATCCTATAGTGGATGATGTTTCTCAGTTGGCCTCCATATTTGTTTAGCATACTCCTCTCAAGAAGGCCAAGGTAAGATTTACAACAATAACAATTTCTCACTATCATTTGTTTTCAAATAATCCAGAAGAAGAAATGGAAAATCAGAAGATAAATTAATTGAAGGTTAAATATCTGTACTGTTCTACCAATAACAAACAAATTGTGTTGAAGGATAAAAAAAATTTGTCTTAAAACTTTGGCTGATCGCCCTTCATGGCACCCAAGTTGAAGACCTCAAAGTTTAAATAGATATATTGTATCTGTTTCTGCTATGGGCTGACCTGTTAGGAACATTTTTAGATTAATTTACAAATGAAATCAAAAGATTTCTAGAGGCGGAGCACCCGTGATTAAGAGATCCTCTTGGAAACTACAAACAAATGAACTAAATGTGTTTGGTTGAACCAGCGTCTCTTGATATGGGTGCCCAAATATGGAAAGGTTTTGTAAATTAATTACTTTGTTTTATGCCCTCATGATCGACCTCCTTGAGATAAATGTTTGCATGTATTCAAAGACTTAAAAATTGGGTGGAGATTTCGTGTCAAAGTCTCTTGATATCTCCAATTCTCCAACCATGAATTCTGACATCTCCAGTGCATCTCTAGAGGTAAAAGCATATTAAGAAGTAATAAATTATTATTTTTCTTTATTTGTTAGTTGTGTGAGTTTGAACTATTTGACTCTATATGACACAATACTAAATGAGCAAATGGGATTGCTATTACTCTTAGTGAATTGAATTTTAGATTTTATTTTTTGATTTGATGGTTTTAATGTTCATACTTCCATTCTTCTTGTTTTCAGAACTTCATATTATGATATTTCTTGGAAATTATTAAATTAGATTTTCTGTTCAAGTACCCCCATCTCCTATTTTCAATAAATAGTTGTACCAATATTCGTACCAGTCTTTGAGACTTTTAAGTCTCCCGTCTCCAAGTTACATTGGATATAAAAGAAAAAAAAGTGGAGAGGTGTAATGTAAGAAATTATTGAATATACGTCTGATTCTAAGAGCAGATTTGGACATGATACCAGAAGTACAGGGGTAGATATGTAGATGGTAGCTTTAAAGGGGTGGGGCCTACCCCTCTAGTTGACAAAATCTTCGACTTAGAGTACCTTGGGACATGTTATGAAAATGAATGTTATAAGACACCCCCAGAGACCTGCATGTGGCAGTATTCCTTGGAGGTAAAGGTTCAGTGCGATGAAGAAAAAGGGGTAAAGAGGAGGCAAAATGAATACGGAAAGGGACCCAAAAAGAAGCTCAAAGCTGGAAGACCAGATAAGCTGAGAAGAAAATAAAGAAAAAACACCTAAAATTTTTAGAAGGGAAGTATGAAAAAGCCAAATAGGAAGGCCAAGGAGCACAAAAGCAAAGGAAATTAAAAGGTACAACCACTTTGAAAAAAAATTATTTGAACAAGATCAAAAAAATTAAGGTGACAAAGATGGGAATGAAAGGAAAAAGGATTGGAAAAATGAGAAAGGATAAAGTCATAATTAAAAGACTTATATTAGGAGTTAAAAGGGGAATAATAAGAAAATAGAAAAAAATAGACAAAATTAAGAAGGGTATAAAAATGTTAGTCTCCCATATAAGAAGAAAATACCGTATTAAACCCTAACAGTGGACAAGTGCATTAAAGTGAGGACAAGATGAGAAATAACAACCAAATTTACATGAGGAAGATGGAGGAAGACGAGAGGAGAGGCAACAAGAAACAAAGCAAGGGTTGTACAAGGGCTTCAATGTCGTATGGAGGAGAATGTTGGTATTTGTTTTATGACTTGCACATAAAATTCATAAGGAGTCCATACGCCATAAGGGAGTGTGGGGCAGAAGACATCATTGCCATCCATACAAAGTAAAGTGCCATCCATGCAAAGTGAAGGGATAAATTTGTCAACCATACGAATGTCATTACCAGTCATTCCAAGCAAAGTGACAAAGCCATCCATATGTAGGGCTCGTACGACATACGATAGTTGTTAGCAAGAATTACAGGTCGTACGAAATAGTTGTACACAATATGAAGAGGGTGGACAGAACTGGCAAATAAATGCCAAAAGGAAACTGAGAAAATTACATTTTACAGGTTGGGAAAGATCGCCACCCGTACATAACTTGTATGTACACTCCACAAACATCCTAGTCATATGTTGTATGAATGTTGTGTGGATACACACAAACATCCCAATTACGTACAAACATTGTGCCAAGACATTCATAATTCTAGTGACTTCACAACCACAAAAAAATTGGAAAGGGTTGAATGTAAGGAAAATGGTGAAGGCGAGATTTGAAAACTTAAAAATCCATTGTAGATGCATAACATGGTGGCGAATTCAATCAAAAAGAAGGGTGAAGGACAGAAAGATAAAGATGAGCAGACTAGAGCAAAAAACATCATGATTGAGAGTGTTTCTGGGAGTGAATGCAGAGCTTGGTGGGAGGGCATGGAGGATGATCACGATTTGAAGGCTTCACTACGCAAGGTTGAGTAGACAAAATTATTTTTATGCCTATTTTTCAGTTTGAAAGAATTTGAGCTAGTATTGTGCACCATGGCTCATGGGTATGACAAGAGCACACACAAGTCCATAGTAAGATATTTTCATCAAATTGTCTCAATATCTTATTCAACAAAGGAGTTTAGTAGGGGGTGCCAAATAAAGGACACTTGGCAACCAAACCTTCTTCAAAAATATCCATAGAGGATAAGAAATAGCTGCTAGAGTGCATATGCAGACATGACCTCACATTGAAGCAATGTGATAGTTTATGGAGTAGTAGCAACAGTAGAGGATTGAATAAATCCTTCATAAACTTTCTGGAGTGGAGGTGTATAATGGACCTACTAAAGAGAAAACTCACAAGGGATAGTAGAGCATTTGATATTGTCATATGGATGATACAAATAATGAATGGGTTGAGTAATGACAGAGCCTACAATTGGGGTAGTACTTGTCAGACTGGATTAAGGAGTTATTGCAACTCAAGCACAAAACATTTGATATACTACACCATACTATTGCCCTATTGTTTGAGGCACTTTGCACACAGGTGGCACCTAAGCATTGGAGCACTTTTATTCCTACCAGTCGGGTGGAACTGTATAAACTGGCAATAAATTAATGGTTGCATTTGGATACATTCACAATAGGTAGTTTTGAACTCTTGAAGAAGAGAGTAAAGCAAGAAATCTAAACTACTACAAAGGAGGGCAATGACAATGATGACAACTTAGAAGAAGAGGTATCATCATCTTCCAATTTGGAGGATGAGTTTTAGATGGCACCTTGTTGTACTAGATAGAAGGCGATTGTACAGGAGAGGGACGTAGGGGAGACGTTACAAGAGATTGAGTTTGTACTTGTACAACCAAGGCCCCTATCTAGGTTAGTACATGAAAATGCATTGGAAGTTCAAGAGGAGAATGCCTCACTCAACATATTTGGCATGAAAACTGTACATAGAAAGCTCAGATAGAGGTGGCACGACAAAAGGTAGTGTTGAGGGGAGGTGTACAAGAGATGAAAACCCATGGAGAAGAGATGGCAGTGCAAAGGCAATGGACAATGGAGGGATGACAATTGACACTAGTGAGATGGTAGTGGGACCACATGATGCACAAAAGGAAGGAGTGGTAGCTGACAAGATTTATCAACAAAGTATGCTAGAAAGATTGCTACACTTTCCAGATTGGGGGCTGAAGCAGATAACATTTACACCATCCTAGCTATCAGTTGTAGCCTATAGCACACTTGGTTTCGACAAGACAATTACCATAGGCCAAGGTGGTAGATATTAGATCTCATTAGAGGGGAGTACACACTATCTAGATCAATGTCTTGCATGAAATTGAGACAACATAATTCATTGTAGTTATGATCACATTAGCACTAGTACCTCACACTTAGTCACCCCATCCACCATATTTACTACTTCACCAGCACCATCGACACTTATTTCACTTTCAGGCATAGCAGGAGCCAAGCACAGAGGGAGTGGAATGGATGTGGAAGTGGACAACCTGCTAGCAAAATTTCAGATGGAAGTACAAGACATACCACTACCCTCACCTACCCTAATGATGGGGCAAGAGGGAGAAGCTGTCTAGGGCCACGTAGAGATTGCAACATGGACAGAGGGAGTCATCACATGGGCAAATAAGAGGTAGCAGCCATAGAAGATGGTGGTGTAGAGAGTCACATCCCTCATTTTTGGGAATCTACTTAGTGCTTCCTTGTAGAGATGGAGGCTATGGCATTAGCCACATGAGACATCATAGATAAAGGGAGTTGGATATGGGATTAGTGACCTTGATAGCTGAGGCATTATTGAGGTTCATTATAGAGGGATGCCATACAGAATTCATTGAGTACCTCTAAGGGCAAGGATGGACGGACACAAAGATGCAGGAAAAAGTGCTAGAATGGAGTAGCCCACAAGTTGTGACAAGACACAAGGGGCATGTAATCATGATGGGGTACTCTTGTCGAGATGGAGCAAAATTTTAGAGATACATTCTTGCAGCTACAATAGGTTACATGGCAGACTTGCAAAGCGAAATGAGAAAAGGTTTCCATACATAGGAGAGTACAGGAGCTTGACACCAACTTGGCATAAGAGAGGTCCACATGGGTAGAAAGGGAGCAAAAGTTGGCCACTACGGAGAAAGACCTCATGGATGCCTTGAGGCTACTAGAGGGAGCTAGGGAGAAGTAGTTAAGTGTAGACAAAGACTTGAAGATTCTTTGGTAGCAACTCCCACCTATCACCACTTCTCCTACTCAAGGGATGTCCTCTCACCTATTCTAGCAGTAGATTTGTGATGTGTACATTTTTTATTTTCTATCATCTTCCAGATGACAAGTTGAGGGGGACGAAGGCGATCAATAAAACTTTTGTTATTCAAGGGAAATATAATAAATTAATTGTCACAATATAGTCCACAATTGGTAACCTTAACCAACTTGGAGCACTATTTGTAGGGGAATCGAGACGATTGTGGGTGTCGATGTGGGAACTATGATGCTATGAATTAAGATATCAAGGCCAAATGATGGTCAGGAAAGCAGTTGGGCACAAGGGAGTCCTCAGGCATGTCAACTGCTAGAATGACAGTAGTACCCTGTGGTCCTTGTTGGGTCTTCTTAGTGATGCTATTGGGTCAGTTAATATTCTTTTCGTCACTGAGATGCACAAGAGCCTCATACATCCCCTTCTGAGGGTCACTGACTAGCAGTGGCCATCAACTTTCAGGGATGAGGTCAAAAGCTCTAGTGACGTTAGGGGTTTGGTTCGTGTTGCTTGTTTGGTTAGAGACCACCTTTGGGACACGACTTATGTGGTTTACTTGACAACTTTTCCAGATTCATGTGGATCCATATTGATCGGGTGGGCACGCACTTTAGGGATGTCTTCAATGCAATTTGTTACTTTCTGGTCGGCCTCCTCATCTTATGCTATACATAGTACATTGGACGACAATCCTGTGTGGACTTGCATGATTTCATTGCTTGATTTTTGGTCATGAGGGATGTTGGGTAGATACTTTACAACCGACAGCTTTGAGTAAAATCTAGTTGCAAAATAGGTAGACCAGCCACAACGTGTGATACAAAGTCTCTCCTACCTTAAAGGGAAGACTCCCCCTTCTCAACGTTACTTGGATCAACTCAAGGTAAGCAAGAAGTTAAGAGATTTGGAAGGGTATTACCAATATTCTTTCCTCTTAGCTTTTTGAAAAGAATCCACTTACCCCCGAAGCAAGTAATGGGCAAGATGAAACCTGAAAATACACTTCTCTCTAAAGTTGTAAACAGTGATACCGATAAACCAACACTAAATCAAAGGCTAGCTGAAAGCGTACCAGTTTGGCTCTAAGTCTGATTTTAATCTACACTATAAGAATAACTTCTACCATTGTGGCATAAAGACTTCCAAAAGTAGGGAATTCTATCTATTTTTTGTGAATTTGAGATGGTAATACAAGCTACAATCAAAGCTCCTAGTCTATGTATTGCCACAACCGCTCCCAGTCAAAGCTTCAGCTTCGATTGCTTCTTAAATCACTATGCTCTATTATTGAACACACAATAATAACATGAATCAAAGACAATAGGCACAAATTACAGTCAAAGCTTCTAATTTGCTCTATCACAATTGCTTCCAATCAAAGCTTTGAACCCAATTGTTTCTTTTATTCACTTTTCTCCCAAATTGGTACTACACAATCAAAGTTATGCTTGCAAAAGTTTGGCAGAGCTTTCTTGCATACAACAAAAGATGATTTCGGTCTAACTAACAAGAGAAATTATTGGATTACATGTCATTACACATGTAAGTCATATTACATGTAATTACACATTTTCATTTAATACGTCCTCTTCAATTACAAACATGAAAGAAGAAGAAGAAAGACGGAAAAGAATAGAAACAATTCTAGGGATTGTTATGAAGGGCCTTGTACTTGGCGATGCAACCCTAGATGATAACAGGATTGAGAGTTCTTGTATTTCGTGCCACTGCATTCACCTTGATAATCGTGGCGTTACATCTTTTGAATAGCCTCTGATTCTCTTTGATGAATTGCCTGTTGTCATTTGAAATCTTGATGTGATCAAGCTTTTTCTCGTTCAAGTTGTCATGAATTCTCCTTTGTAGATTGACACATTCTGGAGTTCCCGACACTTTGAAAACCTTCTCGATGGTGTCCGGATGTAAACTTGGAACAACTTTCCGACAAGCATCTGCAATATATATATATATATTTTTTTTGGAAACAAAGTGCTTGGCACATTCCCACACAAATTCAAGTTCTCAGACAACCATTGGGAAAATAAAGATCAAATGAATTACTACTTCTTGAGAATCAAAACATGCCTTCTTGACGGGATATCTCTGTTTTTTTGAAGTTTTGACATATCTTGAAAAGTGTGCTGCAACATGAAGATGATAACATCTTCCAATGAGATTGAATCTTTGCAAACTTTAGGATTTGAGTTGCAATGATGAATCCATGTGGGGTGGGTATATAAAGTATGGATTAGACACTTATGGAACACATATGATGGCTGGAAATGAACAGGATAGCATATGTATTTGGAAGGAAAGGGCCAAAGTCAAACTTGGGAAGATGGATTGCATGTGGGCAATGATGGGCTTTCGTAGGTATGGCCAAGAATGCAAGTTGGGATGCATATGAATGTATACAAATGATAATTTTTGACTTTAAAAGTGTGATCTTTAGTCAAAAATGGGTTCTCTGGATGTCATTACGTGAAGTGAATAATGAATTACATGTAAAACAACATGCATTTAGGTTCGGATGATGAAAATGCGTGTAAATGGGAATGAAGGATGAGATTGTATGTAAATGTGGATGGAGGGTGAGTTTACATGTAATCGCATGTAGAGAATGAGATGTAGTGTGTCATGACATGGAAAGTGGAATTACATGTAATTGCTCCTAAAGTGTAATTGCATATGAAAGGGATGGATACAATGTGCCTTGGCATGTAATGATGAATATGGAATGAAACGATGCATTTGCACGAAGAGGTGGAAGGTGGAGTGAAGTGAAATGTGCTTAAGTTCTTGGGAAAGAACTTGCAATTTCTTCCAAATGAAGAAAAATGAAAAAGCAAGCAAACAAACAACGAAAACAAACACATGCTTTGGTTTTAGACTCAAACATGTCAACAAGCAAGTTGTTTTCATGTGCAAATTCAAATTTGGAATTTGGAAAAATTCCAAACCCTTAAAAATGAATGTTTTCATCCTATTTAAAGAGAAATTGCACTTTACATGGCATACATTTGGACAAATGTGCAATAGCAAGCCATAATATGCATGGCCATAGCAAGATAAGCATGAATTGATGAGCAAGTTTGAAAATGTCCACTTACTTGGAGATCAAAGAGCCAAAATAGCAAGAATCATAAACTTTGAAAACCAATTCTCCTCCAAATCCGGATTCTCAAACAATTATTTGACATTTTCCATACTTGCATTCAACAAATATTAATGAGCAATGAAGGGTCGAATTTGACTTGAGAATGCCAAAAACGTGGTCTCCAAAGGCAATAACATACATTAAAGAGAAATTGCACTTTACATGTCATACATTTGGACAAATGTGCAATAACAAGCCATAATATGCATGGCAGTAGCAAGATAAGCATGAATTGATGAGCAAGTTTGAAAATGTCCACTTGGAGATCAAAGAGCCAAAATAGCAAGAATCATAAACTTTGAAGACTGATTCTCCTCCAAATCCGGATTCTCAAACAACTATTTGACTTTTTCCATACTTGCATTCAACAAATATTAATGAGCAATGAAGGGTCGAATTTGACTTGAGAATGCCAAAAGCGTGGTCTCCAAAGGCAATAGCATACATTAAAACTCAAAAATAAATCCTATTGATCCAAATGTATGGGCTGGAAATGTCTTTTTTTTGAGTTTTTTAAACAAAAACTTGCCCTTTTCATGCAAAAATTTGGGTCGTTTTTGCAAAAACGTGGCTCACAAATGCATATATATTGATCATTTTTTACTTGCGAATGCAAAAACAACTTCCCAAATGCAAAAACTTGGCTCCAAAATGCAAAAAAGTGAATGAAAAACCCAAATTTCTGAGCGTTTTCAACAAAAACGTGATTCATAGAAGGCATGAAATGAAGCATTTTTCGACATCTAAAAGCAAAAATGTGTTCTTCAATAGATATATATGGATTGAAACCTCAAAACGACATATTTAAGCCAAAAAGTTATCAAAACTGCCCCAAATCTAGGTGTTTTTCACAAAAATGTGGCTAAAAAATGCATGTATTTGAGTCATTTTTGTCTTGAATATGCAAAATCATGACCCTCAAATGCATATATATGCATTAAAACTAAAAAACGCCCCCCTTGTAATGGATTTCAAGCAATTATATGGGAAGATCTAACCTTTTGTGATGAAAAACATGTTCTTGGAGGAGGAAAACATCAAGTTTTTTGTCCTTGAATCTTCAAAAACGGGTTTCTTGAGGACAAATGCATGCTCTTGGAGACAAAACACACCTTTTGGATGCCATTACATGTTCTAAAATACTCAACAATGACTTCCTTATAAAAACACACCTTTTGGGTGTTATTGCATGTTAGCAATGGAAGCCACAAGCAAAAGTGCACCTTTTAGGTGCATATGCATGTTTTAAAGTTTGCACAAAAATGTCCTTTAGGAAAATATGCACCCTTTGGGTTCTATTACATATCTTGAAAAACACGTAATATGCATTTCTCACCTTTTAGAAGTCATTGCATATTTTAAAATACATGCAATAACATGTCTTTTATGTTTTTACATGACATTTTCATTCAAAATTGCACCTTTTAGGTGCAATTGTGGACTTTTTATAAAAATGTGCTTGTAGACATGTTTGCACAACTTAAGTGATGAATTAAGCACATATCAACTTAATTTTTGATGAAATATTACTCAAATGGGGCATAAATAATATTTACACTATTATAGTTAATATATAATGTGCAAATATCATTTTAAAAGTAATATTTACTAGGACATTTGATTTAAAATTAAAAAATTAAATCACCCTATAGTTATATAGTCACTTAAGTGAAAAATTAAAAGCAACTCAACTTAAAAATATAACATAAAATGCACTATAGTTACTTTAAGTGAAAAATTTAAAGGATAAAGCAACTTAAAAACATAACATAAAGTGAATTTATATTATATTTTTCAAAAAGTGAATGTCAACTTAAAAATATAACATGATATTTTTAATTCGTGCAGTTGTGCCTAAAAGGTCCACTTTTTGGGCACTAAAATGGTCATATCTTTTGATTGCCAACTCCGATTAAGCCCTAAGATATACCAAATCGAAGGAAAAATCGAAAACAATAACTTGAGCAAAACCAAAGCACCAAAAGCTAACAAACACACACTCGAAAACAAAAAAAAAGACGTTGAAGGCTTCAAAAATAAGCATAGGCTCAACAAAGAGAGAAACTAAAAAGACTTGATGAAAGCCTTCAGTAAAAGAATTCATTATATAAATTGGGGTCGATTGATTGAGCAATGTTATCCAATTAAATAATGGTCTAACTCAGAGAAAAATGAAATTAAGTTGAAAAAGTTTTGTACTGTTACCTACATTTTGTGGTGACAAAATGCAGGAGAACAAGGGACATTATCATTGTGGGAGACTTTACTGCACAGATCGAGGACTACTTGACCCGTCTACGATCGAGTTCCATTCTGTTTGCACTTCTGAGTCGAATCTGTAAGCTCTGGGATTACAATGTACTTTGAAGGACAATGAGGAGTCCCTCACTAGATATGTTCTAGCGATTTGCTACAACTTTGTGAGTCCTCAAACTTGGTGATCATGAATGGTCTTTCCGTCTTGTCGGGTTCCAACTCTTCACCTATTGGCCACATTAGAGGGGTGCCAGTGTTGTGGACTACGATCTCTCCTATGCCTCCTTCATTCCCTCCATCTACCGCTTTAGCATCTCTTGCCTTCCCCTGGCTGACCAAATCTTTCTAAGCCCTATCCTTCGAGCTACCCCCTCCCCCCCTCTCCGCTTCCCCCCCAGATCCACCCCCACCTGCACCCCAATTTCGTCTGATGATGGTGACCATAATCTCTTCGCCCTCCATCTTAAGCGACTTGTCTCCCCTAATCTCTTCACTGACACTGGGTGTGTCTCCAACATGTTTGATAGCCTAGTCATTGCCCTTTCGGAGTTTTCTTTCCTTTCCTTCCCCACCGCATTACCCCTATTGCCCACAATCCCAAACACTACATCACTCAAGGAAGGTCTACTATTGCTTTGTAGACTTTCATAAGGCCTTTGACTTTGTTCCTCGAGCTGCTCTCTTCTAGAGACTTAAAGATATGGGGATTTTAGAGACTTTATTGATTGCCATCATGAGATTATATGAGAGTGTTGTGGGCAGGTTTAGGACTCCACGAGGCTTTTTTGATCCAATCCAAAGCACCATCAGGATGAAGTAGGGTTGCCCTCTCTCTCTAACCTTATTTGGCATCTATATTGACGGTTTGGAAGATTTCCTCAAGGAGCATTTTCTTTCGAGTGATGCTTGTTAACTTCATCAGCCCTTAATTTCAATCTTTCTTTTCACAAATGATTTGGTCCTCTTATCGTTCTTGTCAAAGGGTCTTTAGAGACTTTTGGATGGCATGGCCTCATTTTGTGTTTTGAGCAATTGATGGTCAACCTGGGCAAGACCCAAGTTCAAGTCTTCAATTCCTTAAAGACTTCTCGTCTCCACTTGTTCTTTCTAGATATGGAGGTCGAGATCTCTTTTTTGTACACATACTTGGGGTCAAGTTCTCTGGTCCTCGATCCAACATGAGAGCTTCTATGCAACCCCGTCTCAATAAGGGGTTGGCTCTAGACAGTGCTTGAAAGACAGTGCTTGTGACATCACTTGCAGGACACTATGTCCAAGATGAGTCTTCTAGACACCTTGATCAGACTGACAATGTTGTATGGTTTGGTGGTTTGGGGCACCTCCCTTTTGGAGTTGGAGTGGGGCTCAGTGGAGAGGGTTCAAGCCCTTCTTCTGAGTCATATTATTAGGTGCCACCACTCCACTCTTAGTATCATTTTGGTCGTGTTTGGGGCTCCTCCTTTAGGACTAGGGGCCATCTTTGACCTTGTATTGTCCATCCACCGGCTTAGGGGCTTCATTGATTCGGTTGAGGGGCACCGAAGCCATTCTTAATGGGCTTATTGCTCCTCTGAATTGATTGCTTGCATTGATTCAACCAGTTGGAATGTTGTAGGTACGCTCAAACCTCCACTCTTTTGCGGTTAGTGGGGATTGATATTGATTTCCTTCCTCTTTTTCACTACTCGTTGGATGCCCCTACCTATCTCCTTCCTTTCCAACAGAAGTTGAATGGGCATGTCAGGATGGACATTTACAGACAATATATGTTTACAACATGGGTTAACCCCCTTGGTGGGCTCTGCTTGTGTATGGCCTTCTACATTAAGGACTTTGTTGATATTTAGGATGGGGTAATTGTACATCCTTCCTATCTCGCCTAACTTTGACTCGCGCTCTCTGCATCTCCTTGGGCTTCTTCTGAGTTGCTTCGCATTGACTACGTATTCAAATAGACCACCAAATTGTTAGGGAGGAGTGGGTCTTTCAATTGTGTGACATGAGGGAGCTTGACATGGAAACACAATTTATCTTCCTTTTGCCCATCTACTATGAGACCTGAGGGAGGTTCTATTGCCTTTTTAGGGAGCATCGATCTCTCACGTCCTTTTTCAGCTACACAAAACAAAGGTATCTTGCACTGTATCTCAAGGAGGCCACGAGGTTTAGGGACCATACTGTTCAACTTCAGGTGTTGTTGAGACAATCCACAGATCAACTCATTACCTCCTTTTTCTCTTTGGCCTTTCCTATTCAAGGTACTAAGTGGACACTCAACCCTCTTATTCCTAGCCACACTAGGTCCGTTCGGCCTCGCAAGAGCTATTATTAGCAACAACCCTTCATTGGCACTGGCTCTCAAAGATGGGGACTCTCCTTACCCGAGACCATAGCCTTCGGATGTGAACTATTTCATGGCTGCTGGCAGAGATTAACATGTGGTTGGCTTCCGCCTCTGTTTGCCAGTTTGGGGTTTTCTTTGCTTTGTTTTGTTCTTTTCCTTGTCACCATTTGGTGGTCTCGTCATTGGTTGATCTTATGTGGTACTTTTGCAGTCCCTTAGACCCTTTGCGATCTCTTGTTGGACATTAATAAATTTATCTTATGTATCCATTCACATAGTAGATGCTTTTGTGTAATCTCTGCTTATTTCTATTATCATTTATAATGTAGAATTCATATTTTTGAATTGATAATCTTGAATAAACTATACAATTTGGTTGGAGTTTGGCATCTAACACTAACTCACTAGGGGCACTGGTAGGAAAGAGCTAGGTGGAGAAAACCTCTACTCTTGCCCCAAAAATAAGAAGTACAAATATCCTAATTTTCAAATTTTACAATTACACCCATTTTAGAATGGGGAGTGGAATTCCTCATCCTCTCTGCAGACAATGCTATACATAGTTTGCTTTACAAAGCTGAAAACATGGGAGATTTCCCTTTACATTGATGTTGCATTTGCATTACAAATATATAGTGTACATTTCTCTCACACTTGCTCTTCAATAGGTCCTGTTGTATGGCACTTTTAATTTTAATTAATTTATTATTGACATTAGTTTAATTATATATTTTTTGAAATTTAGTTTAAGACACAATTGTACCTTTGAAGTACATAAATAAAAATATATACATTAATGTGTTACAATTAATAATTGATTTGCTGGAGCTGGCCCTTACTAGCTATTTACCGGGAAATAAAAAGTTTGATAATTAATACATGAGTTAATTTTTTGTCATTTCTAAAGCTTTTATAATTTTATTATATACTATATAGTTATTAATGATAGTTTCAATGTACTAAAGTCTAATCCCGTGTCCCCATGTGGCTCTTGAAGTGCAATTTCTACTTATATTTAAGCAGTTGGATGTTCCCAAGCATATTTTTAATTACAGAAAAAGGATAAATTGGAATCTTTCCCTGCTTTAGTTGAGAAGCCACTGTCTAAAAATTGAAAATAAGTTTTGGGAAAAAGGGAGGGCTGAAATAAGCAGCAACTGCTTATTAGAAAAATGACAGATGACTACACAAATTAATTTCCTTCTTTTTTGTTTGCCTCCTATATTTCCCTCTTATTTTCTCTCAATTTTATATCCAGAATTTAACATACTATATATGATGGCTGCTCAAAAATAAGCAGAAAAATTTAATAGTCATAGGGTCACCAGCTCCAGAGCTAAAAAAAATTTGGCCAATCTAAGCAGACACATGGGGACCTGCACTAAATATCTAATAGGAATCAAGAAAAGGGAATAAAAAGTTGTAGAGGCTGGAGAAGGAAGGAAGCTCTGTGATCAGCATGGAAGACTAGAAGTCTTCCTCCATTGCTTGTTGCTCTGTTGCTCTCCTTCTGGCGCTTGCTTCTGATTGTTTCCTCTTGCTTCCCTTGGTTTCTATCCCGTGTCTTATCTGGTTTTGGGTGCTTAGTTTGCTCGCTTTCATGTTTCCTTTTATATTTATTTCCTTTACAAAATTTTGAATTGGTATCTTTTTTGCCTCAGCATAGGAATCAATGTAGGGTAGGGTAGGGTAGATGGGGGATGCCTCGAAGGATGTGGAATTGATGGGACTTTTAGAGTGGTACTCTACATAAGCCCTCAATTGTGCTGAGCCAGCTGCAGAATCTGGCGAATCGGCGATTCCCGAGGAGTCCAGACTAAAGGTGATTGTGGATGGTGTTGGTGTTGCTAGAGGTCAACGTGAGGGAGGAGTGGAAGGTGAGTCTTCTCCTCCAACCTTGAAAACCTTGTTCGTTGAGCTTAATCAAGATATAATTAAAAAACATTAAAAAAAGCATAGCCTCAATCAGGGACAGGCTATATTGAAAGTAGGAATTTGATGATCCTTTAGATAATGAACAGCCAACCACCATTTGCCAAATCTTAAGTTATGCCAATACATATTCTTATGGAGGCAACCATATTCTTTTCACAAAGAAAGGTTGTGTGTTCTTACAACTGTAGCAGTAAATGACAAGGGGCCTGAAACTTTAATGGTTCGTTCTATTCCACTTTACTAGTAGGTCAATTTAGAATATATATTTTTTTTAAAGTTCTTTGTGCTTTTGAGACTGATGGCATTATTAAGGCTTGAATGGATTGCGTAATAGCAGATGTCATGAAATATACCAGTGACTCTACTACGTGGATGACTTCGTGCAGGCATCTCTTGAAACTTACCAGAAAGGGTGCAAACCCATTAGACTTCAAGTTTGTTGAACACCATAAGGTATGCCTTAATTACAACTGTAAAATTATTACTGATCCAAACATTATATATTACATTTTAAACATTTTTCATGTTATTTCAATGTCCTAGTGAAGCCAACTTGTAAACTCTTCTAAATTCTTGTGGCGACAGACATCAGCATTCACCTTTGTATCTTATGGTCAAGAAAGTATATGGAATGTGGATGGAGAGCTCTTTTCTGCACACCAGCTTTCTGCACAAGTATTTCGAGGGCTGATTAACTTATTTGCTTCCGGTCCTGAAGTTTAATTTGCATTCACCAAATTAGTTTTTGTCTTGTTTATTTATTCTTTCACCTGCTGCTAAAATTTGAATCATATGCAATCATTCTTTCAACTATACAATAAAATATCTATTGCAGAGGGCAATACACAAACAGGAATAGATTATAATTGTGCAATTACAATGATTAGTTTTTGCAGAAGCATCGGAAGTTTATGAAGAAAATTATTCCGACCCCATTTTCTAGTCCACATTAATGCTTCATCATTTGCTTTTTCTGTAATAAAAGCATCACACAAGAATCTATATTACTTTTTGAGTTCTCGACAGATACAGTTATGCTCGCTAGCTTCGAATTAATGGTTTTGTTTTGTCTTCTACAGTTATGCAATGGGAAGAATGCTTATCTTCTGAAAAAACAACTGTCGTAAGTTAGATTCCATTAAAAAGTCATTTTGATATTTAACACATTCAAAACTTACTGTTTCTATACTTCTGGGTGCAGTACTGAAAATGGCTCGGATATTTTATCCAGATGTACTTATATACAACTGCATATGAGGTGTAGGGTTCTTGAAAATAGATTTAAATTTAGAACATAAAAAATTGTACATACGTGTATTTAAATCACTACAAACGTAATATAATTGTCATATCTCGCTGTATCTTCGGTATGTGATACCGTATTCAGATACGTTATCACATCTGTTTCCATGCAGCATTGCTTCAGAGTCAATGTGAACTGTCTGTCTATGTACTAGATTCCACATGACGACTCTTCACAATATTTATTTACATTTTCAGCATTTTCTTATAAAAGAGCTTAAATTTCTTTTTTCCTTTTTTTCCTTTTTGTTTTTTTTTGGGTGTGAGGAACAGGAGATATCATGATGTAATGTCCCCTCTTTAGTTCGACATGGCATTGATCATGGATTTGCCTATTCCAGACTCTCGTAGGCAAATGGTGTGGAAAGAGAGTCAATTCTGCGGATCAGATAGTCATATCTTGCTCTTGAAGAAGTGTTAAGAGGTTATATTTTATCATTATGTGATATTGGGGCCCACATGTTATAATTTTAATTTGAGTTGCACTTTTTATTTCTAAAATTACTTTATTATAAAAAAGTGCATTATAATGAGAAATTATAAAGGATGTTTCTAGAAGTTCTAGCAACTTCTTAGAAAAGTGAATAAATAGAGGGCTGGGCCTCTCATTTGGACATGCTTGGATTAGAGAACTCTTCTACTTCTTCATTGTGAAGACATTTGTGGACTTTGGATCTGCAAATTATTCGATTTTTGGGAACGAATCACTCCCTTGGATTGGCGACTTTGAGGGTGTGAAATATCACCTGAATTGTTGCATAATTGGAGTTGGTATTCAGCCATCTCATTGGAGCTTATTGAGAATTCGTTGTTAGGGTTTGTTTTTTGTTGGAATAAGTATTTCAGATTTGCCCTATCATTGGAGAAGCATTTGACAAGAGTTTGAAGACAGAATAAGTGCATTTTCAGAATTGGCAAAGCAGGGTTCGGAACCATATAATTGCTCATATCTCCTCAACCCCTTGGAGTTATTTTTTATGGTTTTACAGGGTTACTACCTAACCCTAGGCGCCCATTTTCCTTGCATTTGGGGGTCCCAAAACTCTAATATTATTTTATTTCAGCAGCCGTACAGGTACGGCCTGGTACGGCCCTGCTAGTTTGGGCAGCAGCAGCAAATTAAGGACAGTTTGGGGCTGCGGTTGGAGGTCTTCATCAACGATCTGCAGCAAAACGTGGTGTTCTTCCATAGTTCTTCAAACCAGGTTCTTGCATTCTGAAATATATGTCATTTTTTGGGTAAATTTGCTGTCATACAGTCATTGTAATAATCAGTCCAGAATTGGTAATAAAATAATTTCAGAATTTATTGCATTATAATTGAAATATAGTTCAATGGCTTTATATATATTGTAATTCTGTGATTATATTCTGAAAGTATCAAATCTGAAATTACCATATTCTGAATATTGTTACTGTTACACGCCAAGTGTTTGACAAAATTCCTAAGTTCAGTTTGAGGGTTTCTGTGGCCTTTATAGTGAGGGTCATTACACATGAAAGAAAGATTAAGTATTCTAGGAGATTGTTTAGGGTCCGTTAGGTTCCTGGAAGATGACAGGAATTGGCTTTTTCAAAATCCGGATTTGAAAATTTGTGCATTTGTTTCAAAATTTGCAAAATGGCATTAGCATACGAGACTTCCAATTTTGTCTCAAAACCAGGTTTTTCGACTTCCTAAAAAAAGTAGGAATTGAAAATCAAAACCTGGTTTTGTTCTTTAAGGAATGTAAAAACAATAGATTGGACTATTTTTTGAAATTTTCCTTCAACTCCAAGCTTACGCATAAAAATGTGTCTTCACACGCATCTTCTGAGTGAAACTAACGGTTTCAGGAAAATTCCAAAAATCAGAGTGAAGATATACAAAACCTTGACTTGGCTAAACCAAAGTTTGTACAAATCCGAGTTTTTTAAATTCCACGAACCAAACGGACCCTTAGAATTGTTTCCAGAGCAAAGGGAAATAGGGTGGCATTTGAGATTGCAAATTTTATGTGTCATTTAGTATATATATATATATATTTTTATTTATTTATTTATTTATTTTAGTTAAAAGTAATTATAAAGAGAACTTTTTTTTAACTGATTTTTTATCATCAGCTTTGTTAAATTTGGGAGCTTAAATGTTTAAGACAAATCATTGAAGTAACAATTTTAAAATATTCTTAATAGTAGTAATTCTACTTCTATTTTTTTAGGAAGTCTCTTTCATTATATTTAATTTTATTGTTTATTTTAACTTTGATTTTATTTTTCAATAAATTAGTATAATATTTTTTGCACAAAGAAATTGGAGAAAAAAGAAGGAAACAAATTTGTGAAGCTATACAAAATGCTTTCAATAAATATTTTTTTAAAAAAAAATCTTTACAGTGGCCTCATGGAGAGGCTTTAAAATAAAAGTACTTGCTATTTATTTCTAGTCCTCCATTTCTTTTAATGTTTAAGGTGTGGTGTCATGAAGAGGCTTAGCCTTCTATTTTAAAGGAAGAAGAGGTTCCATGAAAAAGAAAACAAATTACAAGAGATCCTAAGAAAAAATGGTGGGGCTAGAATTTGCTCATTAACTTTGGAAGATTAGAAGTTTTCGTCATTGTTATTTCTTGTCTTTATAGAAATCTATTGTGAATACGTTTTTTTAATTTAATGTATTCCAAGAAAAATATGAGACTTCAACTTAGACTTTGAAGTTTAATTTTTATAGTGGAATTGCATTAAAAATTAATGAGATTGCCAAACTTAAAATATTCTTCAAAGATCTTGATTTCAATTCAAGTCAGCTTAAGAAGTTGCATAAGAATATATGATAAAGTGGAAACAGAGGATATGGTGGTGGTGGCGACAGCGGTTATGAAAGTTGTCGAAGTGGAGGCGGAGGTTATGGTGGAGGTAGTTATGAACAATTTGATAGGGTTACGGTGGTGGTGGCAATGGGGGTGGTTCTCACTATGGTGGAGGCGGTGTGTCTCAAGATGGTGGTTGCAAAAGTTAGTTAGGGTGTTAGGGTGTGGTGATTAGGTTTTAAGTTACTATTGTTAAGAGTTTTGGTGTATAGGATGACTATGCATATTGAAATCAATGTTCTCTTTTTCTAATTGTATCCTTGTGGAGTAAGAATGTTTACCGGTTTTGATATATGATGAATGCATAAGAATATAAGATAAAGAGTCCAACCTCAAGGATTATACTCAATATAACCATTGTCTATACAGAATTAAAGTATACTATACTTTGTAATTATTAATTAGTTTAAATAATCATTATTTTCTAATTTTTAATTAATTAATAATTTTAGCAAATGATACATTTAAGGAGCTGCATATACATTGTCCTAGATGATATTGTTGTTCTACATAAAGCTCAAAAAGTGATCAATAACATATATGTTTCAATATTTTATAGAAATTGTTGTAAATGGGTTGGCAGGCCATGTTGGTAGCAAGCTTATTTGAATAAGGTATTTCAAGTAAAATGATATTGGGAGGTATGGGTGAAGAGGATAGGATTGAGGGAATATGAACGTAGATTTGCAATGAAGTGGCGAGTGTTTTGGAAAGATATCAAACATCTTGTCACCTACTTGTACCTTCCAACTTTTCATGTCAAGGTGCCCTTAAAATCATTTCAATTTTTAATTAATATTTGGATATATGTTTTTCTTTGGTGTTAAAGAGTTAATAATTTAAGGAAGTGTTATATAATTGAGAGTTATTTTATTTATGAATAGTCTTTTTTCTATTAATTATATTGAAGTTACATATTCACAAAAAAAGGGTTGAGGGATTTAAAGATCATCCTACAAGAGTTCACACGGTTCAAGGCCGAAAAACTAACAATTATTTATAATAATAAAAACAGATAAATTGCCCTCAAGCCTCCAAAGCAGTGCTAGTCTAGGGAGGAGGATTATGGCGATCATCAGAACCTTAGACATCAATGGGTTGGTGGGTGGCTCAGGAGGAGCCCACCCATCATCAACATCAACTTATTTATCTTTATCTTCCTCTCCCTCTGTCGTGGGATGTGATATCACTAAATCGTGGCAGAGGAATGACCACTTCGGATCTCTATTGGAGGGCCAACCAAAAACAATCAGAGCAACAACAGGAGCAATTGAGTACTAGCCAAAGCCCCGTCACGAAGAGGCAGAGTGGTGATGCTAACCATCAAAACCATCGCTAGGAGAGCGGAGGGGAGCGTGGAAACATGGCATCTAGCAGTGAGCAGAGGAACTACGACCTCGTCAGGGGCCATGGGGTGGAGTGCAGTCTGTGGAAACAGAATTTGATAGTACTCTAGCAACCGTACATGGCACATTACCCCAATGGTTAAGCAACTTCTAAAGATGGGCCACCTCTAGCTCAACCTTGTCAGTTTGTACTTGAATCTGCATCATGACACTTCTACAAATACAAGCCTTAGTGTACATGGAAACATTAATATATAGGAAAATCTCCTGACAAAATCATATGCTAAGAGAAGGGCTCAAGCTGAAAGGGTTGGAATAACTCATGAATCCAGAGCCAATACTTTTGGGCCCTTTGACAAAACCAAAAAATGTGAAGGAAAGTTTCAAGTTGTCCATAGAAAGGGTACCTAGATTCTAAGACTCCCAAATGCTTGAGCCGAGGGCCCAAGGCAAACCCTGGAAAAAAAAAAACACACTAAGCAAAGTGTGCAATCTTCGGCTTAGTGATAATATTCCAGATAGTGTTGAATCTAAGTCCAATTTTTCTAAGAGTGCAAATGCCAATGTTGATTGAGCACATCAACTAAGACATGTGAGGAACAAACCAAGATTAACCTATCTTAGGTTTGTAGTTGGTCATAGGATTGGTAGGGTACCACTTCTAGTCCTTCCACCATGGTTTCACTAATTGAACCCCTAGTTTGTGTAGCATATGAGGAGGCACCGTAGAAACTAGAAGATCAAATGTCTCCTGATCTAGATAGCTAAGCCAAAACTGAACTTGCATGTCCTCCCATAAGCGGAGACTCGTGGTGGCTCTGGAGAAGAGGTATTTAGGAGTTTGGATGTCATGTTTGCAAAAATGCAGAACATTGGCCCCTTGAACCTTAGCCAATGGGATATAAAATAATAATTGAGAGTATTTGTCTTTGTAGTATTATAAAAATTAATGATATTTATTGAATAGTCAATAGATGAATTATGATTTATCAATTTGGTTTTTTTTATCACATTTTTATTTGGTCTATAGTAATTTTTTTAGACATTATGACTTACCAATTTATATTAGATTATTATATTGTAATTTTATTAGATCAATAAAAAATATATTGTTAGGGTTGATGTAGGCTCTAATTTTGATTTGTAATAGAAATAATTGTGAAATTGATTAGGAGGAAAGTAAGGAGTTAGAGCTTAAGTATGTATTATTAATCAAGGTTCTTAGTTTAATTTGATTTAAACAAGTAATGTGTGTTAATCAATGGGAAGTGACATTCTTCAAAAGAAATGTTTAAATTTTCATTTCCAAGCAACATCTAAAAGCTAGTTGGAAATAGTAGAGTAAATCTATGTAAGTCCTAGTGGTGGTCAAAACAAGTTTGCTTGGATTATTTTCCAAGGCCTTCTTGTGGGATTACAACTCCTCATCAATATCCAAGACCCTCATCTCCCATTCTCTGGACAAGGTAGAATATTTTACATTATGTTTTATTTCTATCAAATATCTTAATAGATGTGGAATTGTGTGTGTGTGTGTGTGGGGATATGTGTGTGTGTGTGTGTGTGTGTGTGTGTGTGTGTGTGTGTGTGTGTGTGTGTGTGTGTGTGTGTGTGTGTGTCACAATGTTTCATTTTATTCTAAAGTTATCATTTATTCAAGTATTTTGATATAAATTCAGGTGCAAGCAAGAAAGATGTCCTTGGATGTAGCTCACCTCTAAAAGTTGTTCAAACATTAAAGTAATGCCCCTCACACTATTGCTAGAGTTTTACCAACTCAATCCTCCTCTCGCAATCATTCACCTACTTGTGGTTGGCACAAAAGGAAGAGCCACTCAACACACTGCTCATCATCTCCTTGGCCTTAAGCTCTTCTTTGCCACTATAATAATCGCAAAAGATCTCCATGGCTTGGTGGGTAATAGTTTTCTCCTTCACCCTCTTGGGATGCCCCTTTTCAATAGCTTGCTAATAGAGTGGGACATTGACCAATGGTGCTCAATGGATGGTTTGCTTGTGATTCTTCTAAGTGGTTTCCTCATCTTGACTTGGTGGTTTATGTGACTCATTGAAAACAACAATAAAGATAAGGAAATTTGAGAAGGATGAGCATTGGGATACTCTCAATGTCACTCCAAACTCTTCTAATGCATATGGAGAGTTAAATGATCGAGATCCTTTCCCTCTTTCAACTTTTTTTATTGCTTTTCCTTTGTGATTTTTTTGGTTTCTTTGTTTTACTTTGGGTTGCACCATATATGATTCTCAAGGTGTAGTTGTGTATCCAATGTCCTTTTCTATATAAATGTGCATTATTTTGTTCTTACTAATAAACACTTTTTAATTAAAATATATAAATCATATGACATAAGAAAATTGTCATAGATGTTCATAATTCCAAATCAAATTCGGGCGCCAAATTAAACTCTTACGCATAACAAGTTTAGCTCGTTGTAGAATCATATAAAAGAAGGCCACTTCAAATTTGCTATATCTTTATGATGACTTACAACTTCAACAAAATTACTGACAACTTGACATTAGTTGCCTTACCCAAGTTTTAATACTCATCTTGAGGTGGAGCACAAATATTAAACAAAGCACAATAAAAATATAAAGTATGATTGTGAAAATATACATAATAAAAGTAATAGAAATAAATATTTCCAAAGACCAATACATATTAATTTGGGGCAAAAATTACATGTTAGTGTTTTTAATGCATAGAGTTATCTCTTATGAGTTTCTACACATTTAAATTATAAGTCATTCCTCAAATAGAAAACATAAAATTCTCAACAATGATAGATAAATTATACACAATATCAACATAATTTTACCATCAATACTAAAATTAAATATATATTCTTCCTATTTAAATTACTATAGAATAAATCAACTTAAGATTAAATTTATATAATTATTTATTTATTTTTAAGATATGTGTCTTATTCTCTTACATTTTTATTTTTATTTCAATCTTTCATTTTTATTTTTTAACAAGGGTTATGTTGAGTTAGTTCCTGCGTTTGGTAGAGGTGCAAGAGAAACTGTTGATTTGTTTTGGTCTTGCACAAGGGGATAAATGAAATTTGTATAATTAGTGTCAATGGAGAAGGAGGAAGATAGGTGAAGACATTTTAAAATATAATCTATTAAAAGATTTAACATAGCTACAAGAAAGGAGCTATGAAAAATGAAAACACTAGTATTGCTATTATGAACATAAAAGTCAAAACAAAGTGAGTCTTGTATCACACATACACATTAGTGGTTGGTTCAAGAGTAGAGGAATCACTCTTAGTGTTGATTGGGTAGGACTATAGTGGAATAACTCACAACATTATTTCATTGGTGTTCCTCCATGAATAACTCACCCCTGATATTCATTGGCAAGGGTATCACTCCATGGGCTCGATTATATGGGATCCCTCCATATTATCTAGAGGTGGCTTGGCATAGTAATATCTAGTTGGCCCTCCTCCAATAGGACTATATAAGAACTCTGATAGGGCTAAACAAGTAGCTCTAGTCATGGTGAGTGGTCTCATAACCCCTCCCCGCATGGAACCATTGATTATAAATGATAAAAATATTAAATAGAAAGTAAATATATAATAATGTTTTTGATTAAGGAAAACAAGTTTTGAAGGATGCCTGAAATCCTTTACAAATCAAAATATTTTCAATGAAGTCCAAACAAAAAATACAACAGCCCAAGGGTGAAATGGGTGAAATAGGTTGCCAACCAAAACTTGGGAACTAGGGTGGCCTTACAGATAACACAGTACACTTCTACCACCAAAACAAGTTTTCAACGGGTGCCTGAAACCCCATGTTTACAAAAGACATAGACAATAAGATATTTATATAATTAATAATCAAGTATCATTATTAGTCTATTTATCTCATTTGATAACTATTAAGAATTAATATGTGATATTCTAATATACTATTCAAACACTAATCAAATTTTAAATGAGATAATAGAAACATCAAATAATATTGATTTAATAAACCCCCAAGAGCCATCAATTATTAATTGCATGGGCAAGTGTTACCACTTTGCTAGAATGCTTGCGATCACAACACCTTGGTTACCACGTTGCTACAAGACCATTACAAATCATCCTTTGCAGTAAAATAAGGGAACCAAATTTTAAATAATCACAATAATATATATTCATAATTCATTTAATACATTAATAGCATCTAATGTTTCATTATTCAATCCAATTATTAATATTGTATATTTTATTCAAGATAGTAATATCTAGTTGGCCCTCCTCCAATAGGACTATATAAGAACTCCTCCGATAGGGCTAAACAACTAGCTCTAGTCATGGTGAGTATAGTCTCATAACCCCTCCCCGCACAGAACCATTGATTATAAATGATAAAAAATTTAAATAGTAAGTAAATATATAATAATGTTGTAACATAAGATATTTATACAATTAATAATCAAGTATCATTATTAGTCTATTTATCTCATTTGATAAATATTAAGAATTAATATGTGATATTCTAATATACTATTCAAACGCTAATCAAATTTTAAACAAGATAATAGAAACATCAAATAATATTGATTTAATAAACCCCCAAGAGCCATCAATTATTAATGGCATGGGCAAGGGTTACCATTTTGCTAGAATGCTTATGATCACAACACCTTGGTTACCACGTTGCTATTGTTACCAAATTTTACACATTCTAAATTTTACTAAGAAGTAACATCACAGAAAGTAACATTGCAAAAAGAAGCGTACATTTTCTATTCATTACTATTCCATCATTTTTGCAATCATTTATGAAACCATGCGCAAAAGAGATACAATGTTCATTGTATAGATCATCATCGGATATGTACAATTTTCATTGCTTACAAAGTATGAAATGAATTAACATGTTGATTAGAGAAGATCTCACACAAGCCGTGAGTCTAATTAGCTAGGTTTCCTTCATAAGGAAATACATAAACAGAAATACAATTCAACAAAAGAAATAGTGATAGAGATAACCAGTCATTGCCTATTGCTTTGACTGGTTATAAACTGGATATGTTTTCCCGAGATCCCTGCCGCACTTGTCCAGCTCGGAACTCCACACTCTCCAGCAGTTGCAAAAACATAAAGCAATTGATGTTAGATCCCGAGGGATCTAAGCAATGACTACCTATCTCTACGACTACATATTCTATCTGTCAATGCATTCCGTCATGAAAGAAAACAAGCAGTGATATTGGCATTTAGTGCTGAAAGAAATAAAACCATTTGTGAGTGTCACGAGCTCGTGCTCGAACCTTATAAGATATGCAACAGGATAGAGAAGATGAACAGACTAACAAATCTGTATTATGAAGTTATTTATGAACATGTGCAACAAGCAAACAGGGATACCAAGGAATGTTGTTTGCATCTTATTTTCAGCAAAAATGACAAGTACCTCAAATATAAATTGTATTTACAGCAAGTCATTTATGTTTGTATTGAGCATTGAAAACATCTATTCAGAATTTTCCATCCACAATGGAAACATGCAAATTGGCAATCTACGAGAAACACCTTATGCAACATGACAATAGGACAACGGAAATCAGATGAGTATTTCTCAAGCAATGTGATCCTCATAAATCATGTACAGATAGACAGCGACAACAAAGTTTAGCAACATGTGAAATCATCAATCAATTCAAGCTGGAGGACTTTAGCACATTAATTGCTGCATGAAAGCTTTCACAAACGAATTAAACATAAAGGAGTAGCAAAGCAAATGAATGGTGATGTCTTCAAAATAAAATGGCAGGGGCATTGCCATCCTGATTAGGATGACAAGGTATTATTCATAGGCAACGAAGCATCAAAGAGACGAACTAAATTAGTTTGAACTTTTTTAAGCCACAGCATATAACAAGGTATCAGCATTCCAACGAAAGAGGGATAATGATAGTAAAGAGAAAAGAAAGAGACAATGATCTATTGCTGATATATCAAAATTTCAAAATACCCAAAATGGCTTCATTTGCAACAAATATGAAACGTCACAACAGGGATCAGTTTTTATGGTGGGTACAAATTCCCGACATAAGGTCCAGTAGAATACAAACAACAAAATGACAAACATTTTGATGAGAAGTTTCACATTCTACCAAATCACAATGACATCATTGTTCCTAAGAATATGAAGATACATCAAGGCATCTTCCAGAATAGAGGATAGTACGCATACAGGTATGCATAACAACCTTCATCAAAACAGCAATATGTTTTAATGGAGATTTCAAAAAAGTAAAATCCTTCCAAAAATGGTAAATCTATGTTATAAGCGGCTTCACCAAAGTAGAAACCCCATCTGGGTACTTGCAAAGAATAGGAAAACAGCAAGCTCAGATATGAGGAGAAATAACAAATCTTTGGTAAAACTTCCAATTCATATCAACAATGGCAGCATATTACAGCAGTAAAAGAAATTAAATCGTAGCAAGGGTTTTATATCAGGCTACATGTCTACAGCAAATGGCTCAATGAAGTCATTTTTTAGCCTAAAAATGCATCGAGCTACCTTCTTTAATCTCATGGCGGAAAACATAAACCCCATTCGGGTTTGAAAAATGCAACTTGCAAGCTCATTCAGAGGGAAAACTCATATGTAACAGCAACAGGCATACCTTTTCAGCTTCTTCTTCCATGTCGACTCAAGAGGATAAAAGAGACAGAACAGATATATTAACTTCATCCAACTAGATGACATTGTAAAATTCACATAGATCACCTCTTGCTTCAGCAAGCACAGAGAAGATATTCATGACTCTAGGTGTTATGAAGATGCAGAGCACATGAAGACCAGTGGATTCTCCATCAAGATGGCGGCCATGGAATGTCTACAAACCCTCATTCCTATCCTTCATCGCAAGTCCAGATGTTTCCAAAAGATGAAAACGATAAATTGAAGAAGGAAGATTTAGGGTATTCAAACATATATCTTGCCTCAAAGAAATCTAACTTTCTTTTGAAGTCCGCGGGTGATTTTATGGGATTTTTATCCTATTTCTTTCATTTTTGCGTTTTGAGTATGGGGGTATATGTTTATGGGTTTGTTTGAAGGTTTTTTTTTTTTTTGTTGCTTTGGGAAATGTTTAAAATATTTAAAATGTTAACATAATTTCTATTTTAATGTTTTTATTTATTTTAAAATGTAAACTTGAAGGATTTCTTTAGTTTTATTTTTTGCAATAATCTCGAATTGTAAAGGAAATACTTTAAGTGATGAATTATAAATCATTTATAGTATTTTTCCTTTTCTTAAAATGCAAAAAATAAAGAGCTATTACTTATTTTCTTTTGCATGAGTTTACTTGTAAAGAAAATATTAAGGTGATAAAATTATAAATCACTTAATGTTTTCTATCATTAAATGCAAAGGAAGGTAGATCATCTTTCCCTATGTGTGGTCCTTATGTCAGATATTTTGAATATCTGGAAGTTTTATATGTCTGGGTCGGATTTGACTCTGTTAGGGTAGTTGAGGGGTCTTTATTGCATCTTGGAGAATTTTGGGGATTGCTCAGAGCTAATAACTGCATTTATGAGGGACAGTTGTGATGATTTTTTAGGCCATGCTTTTTGGGGGATTTTGTACACTTTTGGAGTCTTTTCAAGGACTCAATTTTGGCCTTTGAGGTTGTATCCGACCCAGCATTTATGGCCTCCAAAATATAGTTGGGAAAAAAGGTGTTAAGTATGAGTAGAAAGCTCATTTGTAGGGGTTCTGATTTGTGTGGATAGAAGTTTTGTGGCTATTCTCTAAGTCCTAACTTCATTTTACAAAGTCTATAATTCATTTTTGGAGATATAATACAGGTTACAACAGTGTGATTATGCTTGGTGAAGTTATCAGTTAGCCCTTTTCCTTTCTACAATTTCTGTGTGCATTTTAAATGATTGGATAGGTTAACTTGTGAATGTTTCATTATTCCTTGTTTTTCTGTCTCATTTCAGCACCTTTGTGTAGAACAGTAAGTTTGTTTGCAGGTTATAACATGTGTTTTTAGGTGAAATTAGTCAAAGGGAGGTATTAGTTTATCTTTCTCTTTGCAGTTTCAGTGGAAAACTTTATTATAAATCATTTGTGCAAGCCTTTACAAGAAGTTGTGCTTCATCTGCATTTCATAAAGCTATATAATCCTCTCTGTTACATGTGGGTTACATTTTCACACCCCTTTTTGGTGTATCACCTCCTTAGTTTAAACTTTAGGTTTGGGTTTGGTTTTCAGTAAATTCTTCCCCTTTTCCCTCAAGTTTTCTTTAAGTTTTAAGAGGTTATCACTGAGAGATTCAATAGGAGCCGGCCTAGAATCCAGAGGTTTCATCTCACTGTCCAGTCCCATAAAGCGAATTGAATCCCATGTTAAGTAAGGGTTACTGAACGTTTTCCCAGTTCAGTAAAGGGTGCAAATCCTGAAACTTAACAGCTACGAGACCATTACAAATCATCCTTTGTAGTAAAATAAAGGAACCAAATTTTGAATAATCACAATAATATATATTCATAATTCATTCAATACATTAATAGCATGTAATGTTTCATTATTCAATCCAATTATTAATTTTTAATATTTTATTCAAGGCAATAATAATAATATATTATCTTTTTGTGTTATTTGAAACAATAATATTTTTTTATCCAAAACATCCATAATGTAACATTCATATCTTACTCATTATGCAATGATCACATTTTTTTTCTAAATAATCAAAGCACCAATAAATTAGGTGCCCCACCTTTTTGGGTCATGGAGGGCCATGCCAAATGAAGAGACATAAGCTACATAAGCTTTATTACACACACACACACACACACACACACACACACACACATGTATGTATGTATATATACACATACATATGTATGTATATATACATAGATATGTATATGTATGTGTGTGTGTATATATATGCATACATATATATACATATACATATATATGTATATATATACATAGATACATATACATATATATATATATATATATATGTATTTATGTATATATATATATATATATATACATATACATTTACATTTACATATATACACATACATATATATGTATGTATATATATACATATATATATATACACATATACACACACAAATCACTATGTTGTAAGAGAACTCAACAAGAAAGAATATAACCGTTTCCACATAACTCATAATAGATCTGAAATAAATATGCAATTAAAATTCACATACAAGAGAAAAGACAACATACCCATAAAATTGAGATACAAGATATACCCTGAAAAACTCTCATTGAGGAAAAAACTCAGCCTCCAAAAGTCTCCATCACCATGTATTATTCAACAAAAAATACCATTGCAATACAACCATGGAAGCTTTCAAAGTTATAGCCACCACCAAGCAATCTATATGAACAAGCATGAATCCACACATCTTATGTCATGCTTCCAACCTTCACAGATGCTCCCTTGTCTAACCTATCAAGCCTAGTCTTGCTCGACTCTTGCTTTTTTTTTTTCTCCTTGTTATTACAACAACTACCTTTGTGGTTGCTTATATAGTAGCAAGTCCTACAAAACTACTAAGTGGTATTACATAAGCCATGTGCTAAAACCATGTGCTACCTAACCCATTGACCCCACATTTAATATTAAAAATTTAATTATTTTTTCCAATATTAAATAATTACATGAAATATTATCACAATGTTACAATACAACTCATCAAGAATATTCTATGAAAATCTTTACATGTTGCACGTCCATCTAGATGAAAGATTACATAATAAAATAAACTAATATAATATAACAATATTATGCAATGTGTGCAACACCCATTATCTCAACAATCTCCCACTTGTTGTATACATTGCATAGGGTCAATTTGTAGCCACATAAATGAACAAGGGAACAATCCCTCCTAGCACATCCGTCATCATGGATCAAAGTATACGAAGTGCTCCATCCTGGTACCCGCAACAAAATCAAAGTATCTGGCATCTCAAACATGAATGATCTCACCTTTTATTATGCCACTGCCACTGGACATACATAGAAGCTATTCAAAGAGAAAGCCACCCAACCTATCACATTAGAAGATCATAAAATCTTGTACCAACTGAAATGCCAAGCACAAAAAGCTGATCCAAGGGTAATCACACGTATTTGTAGTTGTCAAAATATCCATAGCTGAAATAGCACCCACAACAAGTGCCAAACTCATCCAACTATCCATACCTCCAAAGGTATACCAAGTGAATCTCACATCACTGATATATCCAATCTATAACCTGCAATCACAAGCCTCAAGAGAAATACCTCTTGGTCTACTCGACAGTTTGCTACTTGAGAGGTATAGCCCATTGTTTCTCTCAATTGCATTATATTTATGCTTGTCTTTCATGGATATGGATCTTGAGCTACGATACATGAGTTAGTTCTAGAGGGTTCATTTGAGAGATGGTTTGGCATTGGTTATCTCTATTTTCATATGTTATTATGTTGGTTGAGTTTGGGAGATGGTTTTATATTAGACATATTCCTTGGTTTAGAAATGGTTTATGAGTTGATCTTCTTGTGAGAGGCTTACTTCCATGATTAGTTATATGGTATGGTTTGGGTGTTGTTAAGGCTTCTTGGTTGTGATTTTATGAAGAAGATCATACTTGCACAGTTCACATCTAGAGGTGTGTGTAGAAGGACATAATATAAATTATGATTTGCATGATTTCTCTAGTCTTGGTTATCTTCCTGGATGTTTGGTTTTACTTACATTGGATTTGAGATTGATTAGAGATTGTGGTCACTAGTTTGTGCTCATGTATGTCATGTGAGAGATGACATGGTTATTCCTTTATCTTTTTCCTCTATTGGTTGTGGAGAACTTGGGAGAGTGTTGGAGACTTGTTATGAGAGTTGTTCTTGCAGGATATCAGTTTATGTATTGTAGATTTCATTGAGACTACATGGATTGACTTCTTTGAAATGATGTGAGTGGATTGATTATAGATTTGACATTATTTTTTGCAGTGAGAGTTTGGTGGTATATATGTGGTAGTGGGAAATGAGAATGCTCATCAAGATATCCAAGTCTTCAACCAAGACTCATCTAAGAACAATCTCCTCTCAGGTCCATATCAAGTGACTGTCGCTCAGACTTCCTGCTGAACCATTAACTGTCCCAATAAATACTTCTCTAATATAAGAGAAATCAGCATCAACACCATCTCTAAGTATCCATGAGCACCTGTAACAATCCATGTCAACTCCAAATGGAACATAGCAATATCATGAAGTGTCCAGCTTATGATCAATGTACTCAATACCAAGAAACCAAACCAAGATCAATGTCAAAGTTTCAACCATGGCTTCAGGAACATAAACATGACAACATGATCTAACCCATCTCGAAAGAGACAACATGCTCTATATGAATAGATTATAACATGTCAAAACTTTGAACACGTATCAAGAGTATACCAGGACATAAAAATGAAACCATCCTCACACCAAGGATAACATGCCAAATGAAAGCAAAAATCACACCTTTACCAAGAACCTTGTGAATCCTCAAGATGCAACCATCTCCACACACCATGAAGAAAAATCATCTCCACATACCATGAAGAACCATCTCCATACACCATGAAGATAATCAAGAACTCCATGACTCATCAAGACCTAACCATCTTCACACACCATGAAGATAACCAAGTGCAACATGCAAAATGTTAAAGATGCTTCTGCAACAACAGGATCTAAGACAAACCTCCAACATATGCAAACACTCATAAGTATATCAATGCCAACAACTCACACTCAATCATGGTACCAAGTCACCTATGGCATCATAACATCCATCTCCTACATGAAGATCCTCTAGGTCTACACTCACATAACCAAAGTGTCAGTAGCAAGTGAAACCAAGATCTCCAAACTAAGAAGATACAAACCAAACCAAGAACTAATCTTGCACTTTCACCCCATCACTATCACAAGCTCCCACTAAACCGTGTATCCAAGCTATCCATGACATCATGATGAAAAAACCATCCTCTAACCACAAGAATCAACCAAGGCATCAAACCATCAAAGAACTCAAAAGTGCACATCATGAGCTCCTCAAAAGAAACTGAATAACAATGATCCTCAACCAAGAAGATATACTACCATAACCAAATCAGGAATCGAAACCAATGAACATCAAAGATGTACCTATATATCCAATCATGGCATGCCAAAATCTATGGCACCATGATCACATCCATGAACCGAGCATCTGACTCTCAATATGTCTAACCTGTTAGCATAAAATAGTCAACCACAATCCTCTACCATGACTGTACTTGGTAACATCTCATCCCTTCTACATGAAGAAAAATCAAAAAATCATGTGACTTAGGGCATAAACAACTCAAACACAAGCCACCAATCTGAATATGCATTAATAATGAAATATCAATGGGCAAAGACAACCCATATTCAAGCCACAAATGCAACTTGTAAGTATAGATTGCTTACAACACTACACAACTTGTAGACCCAACAAGTCATCATACATATCCAAACCAAATACTGATAACCATATCATCATGAGATCAATCTGAAATATGAACTGAGTATACAATGACATCAAATCTAAATCTCCAAAATATGCAATGCCATAAACTCACAATGTTGCCATAGTTAATATATACCATAATATATTCAGATTAATATATCACCAAATAAATCATGCCAAACTTGCACCAAATCTGAACCAATGCGTAAAGCTCTCCAAGAGTTTTTCGTTGACTACTCAAAGTCCAAAATTTGACTCCATATCCCCAAGTTATGCCCTAATCTGTGCTCAAAATACATAACATTTGACTTTCAAACTCTTAAAACCTGACAAAATGTCAAAATCATAGAACCAAACTTACACCACGTTGTAATGCTTTGAATTAGCTTTCCAACACCTATAAGAAGTTTGAAATCTGATGTCTTGAGAGAAAGTTATGGCCATTTTACTAAGATAGTCTTTTTTACCATTTTCACTAAGATTTTTCATTTTTTTTTGTAATGAAAATTCTGTCGGGATTAAATTTGACGGCCATCATAGGCTAAAACTAAATAACTCTTTCATTTCCTTTGAACATGGCCAAATTAGGGCAAATTATATATCAAAATTTACGGAAACATCGACCCGAATCCAATGGTGAGGTCTATTTTTGCCAAAGAGGTCATTTTTGCAAGCTAACCCCTAAAACCCTCATTTAAATGAAACATCCAAAAAAACTCTTTTGTCCAACAATTTCACATGCCCAAAATCTACCAACATCCCACCATAACAACAAATCTAAAACCCTTAGATCTACAATAAATCACTCATATATTTTGCCATTTCTTTTCTTTAATCCTCTCATGCATTTTCAGGGATTCAATCTAGGGTTACTAACAATAAAACCATAGATCTGATACCAATTGTAAGGAAACTCAGCAGCAAGGAATATAATCATTTCCACATAACCCATAATAGATCTAAAATAAATATGTAATTAAAATTCACATGTAAGAAAAAAGACAACATACCCACAATATTGTGACACAAGATATACCCTGGGAAACCCTCATTGAGGGAAAAACTTAGCCTCCAAAAGCATCCATCACCATGTATTATTCAGCAAAAAATATCATTGCAATACAACCATGGAAGCCTTCAAAGCCATAGCCACCACCAAGCAATCCATGTGAACAAGAATGAATCTGCACATCCCATGCCATGCTTCCAACCTTCACAAGTGCTCCCTTAGCTAACCTATCAAGCCTTGTCTTGCTCAGCTCTTTCCTTTTTGTCTTCTCCTTATCACTAGAACAACTACCCTTGTGGTTGCTTATATAGTAGCAAGTCCCACAAAACCACCAAGTGGTATTACATAAACCATTTGCTAAAACCATGTGCTACCTAACCCATTGACTTCACATTTAATATTGAAAATTTAATTATTTTTTTCCAATATTAAATAATTACATGAAATAGTATCACAATGTTACAATACAACTCATTAAAAATATCTCATGGGAATCTTTACCAGTTGCACATTCATCTAGATAAAACATTACATAATAAAATAATATAACAATATTATGCAATGTGTGCAACACCTATTATCTCAACATATGCATAAGGGGAGTTAAGGGGATAAGGGGATAAAGAGAATAAGGAGTGATTAGAATGTAGTGTCTACCCCTAGTTTACTTTCAATTATTATTGCCAAACTCTTTTAGGCCAATTTATGTTTATGCTTGATGATCAGTGACATTATTTTCCAGATTATTGGAAATTGTTTTCATACTCAGTTGATTATATGATGAGACTACTTTGATACTAGTTATTTTATGTATGCATGAGTATATTTTGATGATGATTATTTACAGTGATTCCAATTATTTAATGATGTTAGTTAGATGGATTATTTGTACGTGTTATCTATGTATACTTACCCCATACTTGCATGTGTATGGTGTACGTGTATGTTTTTTTTTTTTTTTTTCTGTTTGATGTTTCTAATGTGGTTAAGGAAGGGAGTCATAGTCACCTGCTAGTCAGGATCTACACGATGCATCACTTCCTATCATTTCTTATTTAGTTTAGAATATATGTGTTTGTACATGTGTGAATTTTATGCAGATTGTAAGTATCAGGTATCGACTTCCCTAAATTGCTAAGATGAGCATACCCTATCGCAATATGTAAGAGAGGGGAGATAAATTATTGAGTCCAAATCCTAACCTTAAAACCAATTGTCCTAGAAATTAGGACAAGTATCTGAGATGATTACCCTTCTGAATTTGTCATAAGACATAAATTCATGATTATAACACTTGAGTTTGATCTTGGATGTTGTATTTTATGATCGATTTTCATATTTTGTCTTGTAGGTCTTTGGTGAATTTTATGTTAATTAAGTCAAATTAAAAAAATATTTAATGATTTATTTTAATGAAAAATTATTAAGATAATCTCAATATTTAATTATATTTAATTAATTGAGAAATTAATTAAATAAAAGAATTAAATTTAAAGAGAAATTTATAGTTCTAATTTTGGAGCATAATAATATTTATTTAACTTAATAATATTATATTTTGGAGATCATTTTTAAATAAATGCTAAATATTTTTATTACTTAAGTTAATAAATATTTAATCAAAAAATGTTTCAAAAACTAATAAAAGAGAGAAAGAGAAATTAATTTAATAAAGATATTTTAAATTGCAAAAAGTGTGCATGAATATCCAAAAAGTAATAAAATATTAAAAAGATTGTGATCAATGATTTCCCTCGTGTGATTGCATAATCAGTGCCCCAAATTTAGCGGAGAACTCCTTATCAGAGATTGAGAGTTCATTTCGCAAGACCGGGGATTTTGGAGAAGGATTTTCAGGAAGAAGGGTTCAAAGGAAAGAGGATTTTCTCACATTCTTCATGCAGTTGTGTATTAGTATCAGATTCAGGTAGAATCTTGTGTTTTATTTGCACAAAAAATTATGTTCTTCAAAATTCATGTCTACATCATATTTGTTAGATCTATTTTCAGAGTTTCTTTTAAGATGAATCTTTCGTTGTGAATTTTATTGATATTCATATCAAATTTTGTTTGTATTATGAGAATTGGGGCATTAGAAAACCCTCATTCTATAAATTAAAAAGTTAGTATTGTTAATCGAGAAGGGTTTTGAAAAGAAATCAAAATTATAGAATATAAAATTGACTGGTTTATCGAGTTTTCCCTATCAGAGTATTTTCATAAATTTATTTTAAAAATATATGTTAAAAACAAAGTACATATTAAAAGGAAGGGAATTTTTATAATAAAAAAATCAAAATCGAATAAGGGTGGGGGCGGGACCACCAAACCCCACACCCCACCCCTGCCTGCAGCCATAAAGGGTTGCGCGCAACAGGTTTTACTGTTGCACGCAATAGCAATAATGCCTATGGCCATAGGATCTCACAGGTCAGCGAGCTTTTAAATACGCTAAACTTTTATTAATTGTTATTTTTAATTATGTTAAATTTAATTTATTTAAATTTAAATTTAATTAAAATTTAAAGTTTTAGTTATTTAAAATTTATCTTATTTAAATTGTAATTTAACTAGTATAAATATCTTAAATAAATCTATCTAAAGAAATGTCAATAGATATCCACTACAAAATGATTAAAATTTACTTTACTGCACCAAAAACTATTTATATTTCCTTTTATCTTCATTTACTTTTTTGCACTAGCCTAAACTTTTTATTTTAATTTCTAAAAAAATTGACGGTTTATATCTCCTAAGATCCAAACATTATAATCTTAACAAATATTTTTTAAAATATTTTTTGTTTATAATTAAATTAAAAAAAAATTGACATGTAGATGGTTGTCAAATTTAACCTAGAAGAATAAAAGTTAACATTAACATTTTAACACCATCCCACTCCTCCCATTTTGCCATTGTAGAATGCCTATCGACATTAATTAAAAGTTAATTTTTAATATGTTTTACTAATAATTTTCTTAAATTATTTTAATATGATAATTCATTTAGGGTTTTTATTAGAATATTTGTTATAAACAATTAATTTAATTATTAGTTAATCAGTTGTTGATGGAATGTTATAAATGAAATTGGTTATGGAAATTCTTTATTTAAAATTTAATATTGTTAAATAATTACCAACTAATTATTTAATAATAATTAATTAAAATTTAAGATCTTTATTAAGACAATGTTGTTTTGTGAATTAAGGATATTTGTGCATATTGTTTTAAAACGAGAAATGGGTTAAATTGTAGGAGGAAAAGAGTGAGCCTCAACAGCTCAAAAACTAACCTTGAAACAAAAACTCAAACCTAATTGTAAACTCAAACTGTGTGTCTTCAAAATCAAACAAAACTATGAAACAACACTGTTAAATGTATTTTGTCTTATGTTCTGGGTTTGGGGTTGATTAGAGTGTTGATCAGTCCTTGGATGTTTATCAGAGGCCAGGAAGTATTATTTTGGTGATCATATATGATGTTATGTTTTGATTTTTGTGTACCTTCTTGGATCAGTCCTGTTAGGATGATTGTATTTGTGATGCTTGTATCACTAGTAAATTTAGGGCTAAATTGTGACGCAAAAAGGTCTCAATTTCGACAAGAGTAGGTCGCTAAAGCCACCAAAGTTGTCGTCGAACAAATTTGGTCGGTTTTTCGCCACATTCATTGCGAGTCGCAATTTTGACTTCATAAATGTGGACTTATCGACATGAATTTCGTCGATTTCTCTAGCCAACCTGAACTGTTATTTTCTCATTTGCGAGCGCAAGTCGTCTCAATTCCAACGTAAACCTACCCAATTTTGCGTCTAAATTTCGAACACAAACCCTTAGTTATCTACATCGGTGCCATACTCGCAACGTAAAATTTGCCAGTTTGGTGTCGCAATTGAGATGAAGATATGTCGCAATTGAGACCAAGATATGTCGCAATTGAGATGTGTTGTCCCATTTTTTTTGAAAGCTTTGCTCTCATAGGAGCGTTCAAAACTGCACAAAACTTGATTATAAAGCGTAATTGCTTGATGCATGAGAGTCAAGGTATCATGCACATTTCTACCTCCACACCATTGTTTCGTTCGTCAAATGATTTATTTTATACAAAACAATGGGAAGGAGGAAGAAATGTGCACGATATCCTATTTCCACCGAGCAATTATGCTTTACAACTCAAATTTTGTGGAGTTTAGAAGGCTCCTATGAGAGCAAAGCCTTTGCAATAATTGGCACATCATCTAAATTTTGGTTCCTGCAGGGAAGAATAAAATTAGGAAATAATTATTTATCAGGAGTGAAAGCCAATAATTTCATCTATTTTTTAAACAGATAAACGTGACAAAAATACTTACAGTCCCAATCACATCATTATAAGAGCGCATATATAACTATAACTATAACTGTCAGATACTTTTGGAAGGTATGAGCAATTGTTATCCGATTTGTCTAATGTCTAGGATGCACCAATATACAATTAACTTTATACACCAAATTTATACGTTGGGTGCTTCCTATTTCAATAAATGACCCACTCTTCCTACCCATCTCAAATATTATAATGTGAGAAACTGTCGAAAACTCACCTTGGTTGAGCGACTTGTCCACCCTTTTGATTCCCTTCACTGCTGAAAGAACTAAAATATATCAACAAATTAAGTGTTAGTGAAACTACTTGAACAAATGAAAGGGAAAAGTTAACAAATTTTGTACAATCTAAGGGATTTATTGTGAATTAAGTAGACTTTGAGATCATTTGATTTCTAACATATGATAATAGATCACACTATTGAAACATTGATATAAAAAGCATACAATATAGTGAAAAATAACAACAAAAAGCATTGCATATTGTAAAAACAATAATATGTACTAGAGATGCAAGGGGTGAGGATGCCATCTCCTATAACCATACACGTCCCCACAAGGGCTAGTATTAACAAACATCTCTTGGCAAAGTTACTTTGTTCAAGAGCTTCCTTTATCCTAATGGCTCTATTGGGCTGTCTACCTGCAACTTCAAGTGTATATGAGGAGAGTTTCTTGTCTTCTTCCCGGTGATTGGGTATCATGCTGACATTTGCATGGCGGCAAATCAAAGAATAAAGAGAAAACGTTCCACCTGCAAAAGAAATCGTTCCTTTAAACTTAGAACACATGTTTTCACATCAAAAAGATCAAACTTTGACCTAAAAACAAAGTGAAACTAGAGCTGTTATAATCTTACCATCTCCATTATCATTGGCCCACAATACAATGAAGACGTATTTGATGAGGGGCAAAAGAGTGAGAGAATATATGATCAAAGACAAAGCCCCAAGAATGTCATCAGGATGTTTGATGCCATTAGGAAAAGTACTTGCATACACATAAAGTGGTGATGTTCCTATGTCCCCATAAACCACACCAATACTCTGAAATGCCAATTGCACAACTACAGCCATGCTCAACATCTGAGAAACACCACAATCACAAACATCATCAGAAAATATCCAAAATCATGTTGCCCTAATGAATAATTTCCTTATGTGACAGCTGTGATGAGGAGATACCCATTCAGTAGCATAGTTGGTGTTCTACCTGGTAACAACCATAATAGCACTATTTAGTGGGAAAAGCTTCAAGACACAACTCTCTTCATCCAATCTCTGCTGCCTGAAATCTGTAATGAGCTACTCTCTGCATTCAGTGTTACTGAAGAAACTAATTCATTTTTGTATAGCTGCAAGTTATTTGATTCCATTAGTCCTTGTTCCAAAAACAATTTATCCATTAATAGGGTGGGGGATTTACTTACTGGGTTCTCTATCCCTTCTTCTTGTCATGATGAAAAAATTCCATATCCCTGTTTTGGCTGTTATTACCATCTGGATTGTAGTGTTTGGAGCACTTCTTTTCATGGCGTATCCTCTTTACAATGATGGAATAGTATGGGCAGTATTGGTGGCAGCCTATGCCTTCTTTTCTACTCCATTTTTATGGCATTCACTGGTGAAGCTGATGAAACATTTAGTCACATGCTTTGAAGACTACGCTTCATTATTCTTAAGATCTGATTACAAACAATCTCATCTTTCCAAACTGTCTTGAATGACAGAGCTTGAGGCATATCTTCGATTGTTTTGATTGGCAGAAATCACCTCCCCTTTCTGGAGTCTAAACTTGTGATATAAAACATGGCAGCACATTTCGATGCACATCTGACCATGTTAATGTTTTATTTAGCATGGTCAGATGAGTAGTTGCACTTCAATCAATATATAAAAGGTAAAATATGTCAAGCCGATTTCAAACCAACAAATTGTTATCCATACACTCTAAAATAGTTGAAACCGCAAACTTGCTTATGGAATCAACTGTGCGCATTTTACAACAAAACCTATTACATAGTACCAAATATGAGGTCAGTTTTACTTTTTCAAAATTAAATACCTCTGATAGATTCCTATCTATCTAGCATCTATCAATGACTAGTCTATGAGTAGTTGTAATTTTATTTTGATTAAACCCCTAATATTGGTTTGAAGGTGGTATTTTCATAGACCACTATATAAAAATAAATTGTGTGCATCTAAGCATAATATTAGTTTTATTTTAAGTACACAATTCAGCATACATCTTATGCCACCATTTTGTGTGAACAATCCATTTTGCTTATATGTCTTTTCGGTAGTTTCTAAGAGTTGAAATGTTGCAAATGATTCCTATGATAAACTTGGATTATCCTGGCTCTTTATTGATAGCACTATTGTGAAGGTTACTGTCAATCCCAAGAGCTGCACTTCTATAGCTCCCTATTCTTTTCTTCTTGGACTGATTTTAATGCCAGGCTCCATTGTACAAGATTGTACAATATTTACTCTATGAGTCTGCATTAAATGTAAGACTCCATTGTAGTTATAAACCATTATGTGCAATTCTAGTATGGCTATAAACTTGCTAGAAAAGATCTCTTTTTATCATCTTATTAGTCATGTGAATCCTTCCATAAAATATTCAGTTTTCAAATTTCAATTCTAAACTTCTAAATTTCCATGAAATATCTTGCCAAGATGTGCAGAGTTTGTTTTGGTAGTGGCCTGTTACAAATTTCAATATAATCCTTTTGTGCGATGTGGAGATAGCTGACTTCCCCTTATCTTCACACCAAAATATCTTATGCCGGCAATGCCTCTTTTACAAGACTTGATGCACATTTTACCCTATTACCCTAAATAATTGATAATTAAGACAACCCACTTTGTTTCATGTAAAACAAACAGAAAATTTTGCTTTCCACAAGCCTTCCCAGCCACAAAATGAATATCCAAATAAGATGCAGTGCTTCAATTTGTCTCTCTCTATATATATATTTCATAGAAATTATTTTATTAGTGATCATTACAAGCTGAATATTCTGTTTAATTTTTTAAAGACTTATCCATCCATTACCTGCGGTGAGATTGGGTTCTTAAATATAGTTTCACAAACAAAGGAGACATGGCAGATAATGATCATGGCGACCCTGCTAGAAACAGGAGATGAACTTTCAAAACAGTTTTTTTAATGTTAAAAGACATTAGATCTTAGAGAACTATTTTGAACTTAAATGTTTTAATAAATGGCTTAATAACATTTTGATTGGTTATTTTAGAGATTAACCAAAGCTTTATGGGAGAACTAAGAGAGCTACTTCATGTCATACTATACTACAGATAGTGAAGAGCATATTATTCCTTGTATGGCATAAGAAGTTATGATATTCTTGATTTCAATAGAGTTCACCTATTAGAACATTAGGCTTAAACTTTCTACTACCACTTTACGTTACAATCCAACTCTTTCATGAGAACTAAGTTAAAGATGCATCTATTTTATAATCCTCCTCCTTCTGTATGAGAACTAGGTCAAAGACGTTGCATCTATTTCAATGAACAAATCTCTTACTAAAATTATGGTTGCACAATTTAACTTTTGGTACAGGCTATCCTTCAAGAATCCTTGACTTTACCAGCCATCGTGGGCTTTCAAAGGGATTCCCCCATGTAATAATAATATACATAATACAATGTAGTTCAATTCAAAGCAATTAATGAGAGGAAGTAATTTTATCAGTTAGCAAACTCTGCAGTTCAAACCTACCATTACTACACTCCCTCTCCCTCTCCCTCTCTAGACATCCTTGCAATTACCATAACCGATTGTAGTCAAGAACAAGAATATAATATAGTAAAAATATAAATGTATTAGAGTATTACTACTTCCAGCCTAACAACAGTACAACAAATATATGCATAAACTATGATTGACATGAGAAAGCTTATACCAGTATTGATAAGCTAGAAAACCTAGTAGGATCTTGCTTACCATAGAAACAAAAAGATTTGGGGTGAGTATTCTTTGGTAACTCATCCTCTAAAAGACCCCTCTAAAGGAAAGCACAAATTGGAAGTCTGAAAAACATACCTTTTTAGCCTCCTTAGAGAAAAGTATGTCCTGTTGATGGTTCCATTGATCACAGACATAGAGTGCATGCCACTCAATATCTTCTAAAAAACCAGCACTTTTCTTAGCAGTACTGATCATATTAATTGCCAGAGATCGCATTCTCTTGTGTGCATCATCCACAGTGATGAGCACAGAAAACTCACCAAGAATACTATTTACTGACTTGGGATAGCTGCTCTGAAACAACCGATCCTCATTCTGCAGAACATACAAACTGAAATCAAAATCACAAGATACAATTGTGGGCTGTCCAAACACATGCGACGCAAAAATCTTGCCAAACCTGCCAAAAACACCAGATTTTTAAAAACTCTATAACCCAAATCATCTTGGCATAGATAATCATTTATAATAAAACAGAGTGTAATGAAACAATTTGTACAAATGAAGAAGATAAGAAGATGCTACCAAATATTAGCAGTGAGTAATAAGACATTTTAGGACGAAAAACTTTTAATATCTCATACTTTTCAATATGTTGATCATATAAGCTTTACTATTTGAATTCAAGAGTTGTCTCTAAAAATCTAATTTTGAAGTTTCTAACTGAATGCCCTACGACATTGGATAAGTTAGTAAAGTAGACCCAATTTTTCGTTCTTTTTTATGACAAACAAGAGATCTCAAAATCTTTTTCCAATATTGAGTGTATACTTCTAATCTTTCAAAACATCTGTTTGAGAAAAAATGTTTTTATGAAAGTTATAAAACGTACGAAATCATAAGTCTAGTTAATGTGTTGAATTCTGTAAAACTCTTCAACACTTTTTTTCCTCTCTCTTTCCTTTTCATAATCTCTATAAGGATCAAAGATTATAGTGCAATATGAATAATGTTTTTGATATTTATGATTAATCCAAAATGAAGTAGCCATGGAAATTGCAAAAAAATATATCACCTAAAACCATGGCCGAATGTGTTTCTTTCTGGTGTCACAAAACTGCCATCCAAAACCAAGTCATTAAGAGTGTCTTCAACAGCCAACTTGTCATTATGAATGTTGGTTTCATCTCCAAGAAGGGGCTCTGCAATATAATGTAAAGATTAAAGAAAGGAAGTAAAAAGTCTTCAACAGCCAACTTGTCATTATGAATGTTGGTTTCATCTCCAAGAAGGGGCTCTGCAATATAATGTAAAGATTAAAGAAAGGAAGTAAAAACAGGGGGAAAAAAACACCTTGGGTTTCAAGAACAAATCCAGAAAGAATGTTGTCAATGCACAAAGAGTTTGTCTGACTTGCTACAGTAATTGTCATGTTTTTTAATACATACACCCCTTATTGCTTGTCACATCCTGCAAGACAACAACTTTTTTCACGAAGCAACATTTTTATTGTTTTCTCAACATTCCTATTTAAATTCAATTGTATGAGGAGGGGCTATCATTTCTTATTTTTGAATTTGACTATTCTTAAACTATTGAATTTGACTAAGGAAAGTGCAATTTCATACCATTTGCCATGTTGATGTTGAGATATAGACCTATGCAATCCAATCTCCCAAGGAATAGACAGCACCACGTATCGCCATCTTTGCCAAAACAGGATTTGTCATACAGCGATGTTAGAATAGTTACTAAAATGGTCATAAATTATGTTGTTATAGTAAAAGAATACTTTAACTTAAGAGAAAAAAACTATACAATATTAAAACATGATATCGTGCTTTAAAAACTAAAAAGGGACCTGTAACGAAGAACTTCATTTCGACTTGCTAATTGGTTGTCACTATTAACTATAAGCTTATCTTTAAAGTTTGAGCTTCACTTGGTTTCGAGAATAGTTAAATATTCTCTACTTAACAGGGCCAACCACGTGAAGGTGGAAGCTCATTTGGCCCCTCCCCCCCCCCCTAACATCACTCTAAATTCCCCATTAACATTTAATAACATTCAATTCATCCATTTTTGAAATAGAACATTCAATCATTATAATCACATGATAACATTCATTAACACATAAAATTCATAAACACACAACATTCATGAATAATTCATTAACACGCAACATTCAAGAGTAAGCCATTCATGAATAATTCATTAACACAATATTCATTAACACCCAACATTAATGAATAATATTCATTAACACAATATTCATTAACAATATTCAAAAGTAAGTCATTAATGAATAATCATTTCTTTTTTGCTTTCTTGTCGTTTCTTTTTTTCATAAAATTTCTAAGAGGAATATCAATGTCCTCGTCATCCCCATTAAAATTTAATAACATTCAATTCATCCATTTTTGAAATATAACATTCAATCATTATAATCACATGATAACATTCATTAACACATAAAATTTATAAACACACAACATTCACGAATAATTCATTAACACGCAACATTCAAGAGTAAGTCATTCATGAATAATTCATTAACACAATATTCATTAACAATATTCAAGAGTAAGTCATTCATGAATAATCATGTCTTTTTTGCTTTCTTGCTATTTCTTTTTTTCATATAATTTCTAAGAGGAATATCAATGTCCTCGTCAGGATCCCCCTCCTCTACTGGTTCTAACACATGTCTCCTCCTCATTCGTTCAGGAACATCATGAGGCCGCTGCACCAAAGGGGGGTCCGCTGCAATAACAAGTACTTCGTGAGGTTAAATTCCCACCATTTTATATTAGTGAATTACGAGTTTTTATTTAAGTAAAAGAACTATAAATCAAAAAATAAATTTAAAAGAACAAAACATAGATTTTCTTTACCTGAATGTGCCACATGATCTACCTGTTGATCAGTCTAAACATCCTCTGGCACTCGTTCAGCACGACATGATTCTATATCCTCAACACAAAAAGATTACACCAAGTTCAATTAAAGATGTTAAATTGTATTAATAATTACATAATTAGTTTTAAATAACAAATGAGCACCTCCATCGACAATACGATGCACATCAGGGGCTTCATGATGCTACGTATGATCTGTGTCAGGATTAACAGGTTGCATTGCAATGTCATGCACATTATTATCAAATAAATTGTTTCTCAAGTATTCAATTTCTAATATATTTTTTGGCATATTTACTTGTGCACATGATGCCGGAGACTGCTCGGTTGGGGCAATGGAAGCTTGTCGTAGGCGTTCAGCCACCGCTGCATAGCCTTGCTTGAAGGCAATTTTTTTATGTTCTTCTGTGGCCTCCAAATTTAAATCAGCGCCCTACATTTTTTTATTAATTAACAAAATTATTTGCATTTTATAAATAATTTTTCTTTGCAATTCATTTATTGCTACTTACAACGTGTGCTTTGATTTTTGAATATCCCCCAAAGCCAAGTCTGTGATGCCCAACCTTTTCCAGCCTCACCTTTGTTGCCTTTGATGTGTCTTGCAACCTATGAAAAGTTTGAAATATGTTAGATGATATAGATATAAAGATCAGTACTAAATAGTGGATTATTATATATTGGTATGAAGCTTTTAGTATAAAGTAGCATGTTCCACCAAAAATATGAAAAAGGGGAAGAAAGTATAGCACCATACCTTTAATTGACATGTGTAATCATGCTATTTATCCATGGAGTTCATGCTATTTATCATACTAGAGTCTAGACATGTTCTGCTTTGCATTGCCATTTATTGAAATTGTCTAAGTTTTAATGCATTTATTTTCTGTACTTTTGAAGGTATTCTCATTTGGTTACTAATGTTGTATATTGTGATGCAGATTGCAATTGAGACTACATCGTTCTCCAAATATGTTGGCTTTACAGGTGTCCATCTTTGATGGACAATTGTTCCTGATGAGCTTCGATTCTCTAATGGATTCCCTGTTGTAAATGATTTCAATCGTATCATGTGTACTTGTTTCAATGGTGCATCTAATATTACACAAGCTGGTGGATTAGCTTGCCTTTCTCCAGAAGGGTTAAAGGTAAGAAGTGCTCTTCAAAATGGTTGTTTTGACAGATATGTAATATCCGAGTTTCTGTTGTGTCATATTTTATCATTTTCAAGTTATATTTTTTGATAAGAGACATTGATAAGGTAGCAAAAGGAAAATAAAGCAGTCATTGATAATTTACCTTATCTATTCTTTATCAATGATTAATTAAATTACCTAATTCGTATGAATCATACTTGTTCTTGTTGATATGAAAAGAAAAAACAATATGTCAAAAAAGAGTCATTGATAAGGTAGCTGTTGTCAAATTTTCTTTGACCTTTCCTCTTTTGGATTGAGATTGCTTATTATAAGAAAGCATGGTTTTGGTCAAATTATTTTGATTGAAATCAATTATAAGTGTGCATGCAGATGTTAGCTACAATTGATTGGGGTGGCTTTTAGTGTGTATCAGTCTAATTTGACATGTGTGATGGCAGTATCAACGTGTTATCAGCATCTTACATTATTTAGAAGAGGTGTAGTTCAGTGGGTAAATGTTTGGTCATTGTGGGAATGGTATTCTATGCTTTATGTTAGGTTAATTTGTGTTGTTGCAGCAGTCTGATTTTATAATCTGAATGTTGTATCAGTTTGTTTCAATAATGTTCTTGTTATTTTGCTATATTGTAATGCATCTCACTATAATGTCCCTTTTTTGACATGACATTCAATAATAAAAATAAAAAGTAAAAATATAAAAAATTAAAATAAAATGTAATATAATTATAATTTAATTAAGTTTAGTAAATGATCAAAATGAATGCAATAAAGAGTTATGAGTATTGAAGGATTAAGATATAAAGGAGAGACCATTCTATGAGAAGAGAACATGAAGGAAGCAAACAATCATTTGGAAATAAATTATTATTCCATGAGGCAGCAATGAAGGGTGGTGACTCAATTCCTTTTGAAGGGTGGCAATTCTTTTATAAATAAAATATAAAGGGAAGATCAATAGAAATTCACCATCAAATGTCATTTCATTCAACTAGATACAAAATTAGAAATCCATTCAAGAATCAATTTATGAAATCATTACACACCAATATATCAAATCAGCATTCATTCAATCATCACTATCAACATTTGTTAAATCATCAATCCTGAATCCATCAAAGTAAACCATTCAATTGTCTACCTATCATCAATTGGGAATCAAATATCAAAATAACCAAACAATCAGACCAGCAAGCAAACAATCAGTCACTTATATAGGCAAATATCAACTATTCGAGTATCAACCATTCTAGCATCCAATCATTTAAATATTTATAATTAAGACATCAATTGGTTAAGCATCCACTCATCAATCCTTCAAGAAACGATAATAAAGAGAAATCAGACAATTGACAATGATCTATCAAATACATCAAGATATCAGTTTTGAATTCTAGTTAGTACTTGCAAACTAGACAAGTTCTAGGCCCATAGGGTAGGCTAAGGATTTGAGGCAATATTTATGATACATATTCCACAAAAATTAGCATAATTGGTATAAATACTAGGTCGTTACTGCAAAGTGTAAAAACTGGTCGATTAGGACATTTAGCAATTCCCGATTTGGGTACTCCATTTCAATTTGTTTAAATTGTTTTGTCCAATGTACGTTGATGCTTTTTAGTTTCAATGTTAAAACCCAAAGTGTCATATTTGGTAGGCATGTTTGTTCTTATAGCCTTAAATTCATTGACTGTGATTTTAAGAAAAATCTACGGCGAGACTTATTTTTCAGATGCATGATGAGAAACGATTTCCACATTGAAAAGTTTTATGAGAATTCCTAGGTTCAACAGCTATGTCTTTTCTAGGGCTTATAGCATCTCTTCTTTTGGGCTTATGCAAGTGACAAAGTATGAGAAGGGTAGACTTTAGCAATGGCTATTGCTTTTGTTATTATTCCATTGTTTATTATTTTTCTTATCTCATATCTATGTTCATTTTACATTTTTTCATTTCCACGTAAATTTTGGCCTGAGGGGCCACACCTTTTTATATTGATTTAAGAAAAAAGATCACACATAAGGGTGCATCTATAGCTAACTACTTAACATCTAGAATCATATTAACAAAAAGGTTCATATTCATTCTTAAACATATTAAATTTTACATCAACATAGCCACCAGGGCTAGCCTCCAAGAGCAATCTAGAAAATTTCCACTATTCAGAAGGGTGACAAGAATCATAGTCCATCTTGCAGAAATCATTTTCTAGACTGATACACAGGCTTTCTCAAGAGTATAGAGAATAACCCAAGCTTCCATCTAATTTTTAGAATGAGTACTTAAGGAAGTAGAAAAGAAAAACTAAATAGGGCTTAAAGTTCCACTACTAGTACCACCCATTCCTATTGGACGTGGATTACTCCTTGAAAACCCATCTATATTGATTTTGAGGAAATCATTTGGGAGGGGAGACACTAACCTAAATGGTTCACTTTCTTGACTTGTTGAACTCTGGGACCAAACCTATTTTGTGAAGAAAGAGAAAAGCATTGATCCAAGTGATTAGCAATGTGGAGATCCAAATGAACAGTTGATTGAGATAGCTCTTGTTTCGACAGACCACCCTCTCATGAAATCTCATTCATATTATGATCTTGCACGATCTTATCATAGCAAAGGTGATTATGAAATTGTTGGCCGCTACTACATGGCATCAGTCAAGGAAAGCCAGAAGCCATAGGATTTTGTGTTGCCATACTTTGGGTTGGGACAGGTTAAATGAAATTGGGAGATCTTAAGAGTTCTCTCTCAAATTTTGAAAAGATTCTAGAGGTTCACCCTAAGAACTATGAGAGCTTGAAAGTTGTAGGCCATATATATGCTTAACAAGGGCAGCGAGAGAAGGCTTTGGAAATTCTACGAAAGGAAACTCACATAGATCCACGTGATGCTCATTCCTTTATTAAGATGGGTGAGTTATTGATATCATCAGACCCCAGTGCAGCCTTAGATTCTCTTAACATAGCAAAGTCTCTTCTGAAGAAGAGCAGAGAAGATGTACCCATTGAATTGTTAAACAACATTGGGGTTCTTCATTTTGAGCATGATGAACTAGAGTTGGCTCAACAAACTTTCATGGAGGCATTAGGAAATGGCATTTGGGTTGAATTCATCAATAAAAGCCCCAGTATCAATTTTGAAGTTTTTCCTGTGTGTTTAAAGGATATTTCAATCTATCTTGACATATGTTCATAATCACTCATATGAAAAGGAATGTATTCAAATATTTCAAGCTCATCTTTGTCATTTGGCTCCCCAAAAATGTGCATACAAGTAACAAAATATTATAGAAAGTCAAGTATTTAAACTATTTGCTAAATGTTACAAGAGAACGATAGATCGTTCATTGTTGAATATATAAAATATTTCATATACCACAAAATAACTATTTTATAAATGAAAACTTTCATACATGGGATGAAGCATTCTGGTTGTTTGAAAGTCTATTGGACATTGTGAGCTTGCATAAAAAATATCACAATAGTCCTTGAATGCTTGAATGTTCTTTTTTCACCTATAAGTAGTGGTGAATATAGAAATAATGAGACATTTTATTTAATCTACTATATGGATTTGAAGCAAACAAAATTATTATAGCAACTCAATGCAAAGGAAAATCAATATATTTAATTTAAAATAGTCTAAATGTGTTCATACAAAAATTATAAATGATTACCCCTATTTAATTTATCTTTATATATTCCTAGTTTTTTGGCTAATGACCAGCCAAATGAAGCCCATAAAGACAACAAGACACAATTTATACCCAAATTAGCATTTTAGAATATTATGAGTGAACCACTTTTCTTTCTTTGTAGCCTATTTTACCTTGGAAATAGGATACCAAATCATGTTGTTATCCTTGATTTATAATCTTATCCTAGTTGATATTTTCTAACAAAAAATTCAATAATCTATTTAGATAACTTGTCTTTTATAGTGTTAACCATTCTCCAAAAATACATATTTTTTTTCTAAAAATATCTTCGAACTCAATGGAAAGCTCATGATTCAACTACCTCTTGTCTCCTATTGAGGTATTTTGGGGATGATATAATAAATAATTCATTCCATCCTACATTGGTAATACTTCTTATTTGGTGAATACATCATTTCATCAAAAAGACTATTTGTGTGGTGAACCTTTAGTATTTTACCTATACAATAGATAGATCAGAAGCAACAACATATTTAAATAAACTAAATATCTCTAGAAACATATATGTATATATGTAATAATGTAAATCAAATCAATCTGGAATATTTTCAAGATATAAGTTAAATTCTCATGGATCATTTAGAAGTCATATGTCACAAAAATCTTCAAGTGGGTTACAATTTCTTTTTTTTGAAAAATAAATCAAATATTGAATAAATTTGAACCTAAGATTTATTTAAAATAATTTTAAGATATATATTCAATAAAAAAATAAAAAAAATAAAAGATAGTAGAACTATATCATTGAACATAAGAGGAACAAAATTTCATCACTTGATTTTCCTTTTGTTGACTTCAAAATCTTTTTGTGAAACAAATAAAAAACAAATAACATTTTCTATGTTTCAAACTTCTATATTGACTACAAAACATCTTCTCAAATAACTTTATTTGGTGAATTTAATTTAAAAGATTAGAACCATTTTCAACATAAACTTATACTAGATTTTCAACAATTTTCAAACTTCTATTTTGACTACAAAAGATCTCTTGGAATATAGATCATCCATTATTGAATATGTAAAATATTTCATATACCATACTATTTAATCTTGCCAGGTTGTTTGAATAGATACATGACACTGAAAAAGAAAATCTTTTGTACAGGCTAATATTGTTCAAGTTTCCTGATTATGTGGATGCATATCTACGACTTGCATTCATGGCCCAGGCTCGAAATGAGATCCAACTAAGCCTAGAATTGATTGGGGAGGCACTTAAGGTGGATAAAACCTCAGTAAATATGATTACCATGCTTCGCAACCTGGAACTGAAAACAGATGACTGGCTTAAAGCAAAAGAAACAATTAAAACTGCACAAAATGTATCAGATGGTAAGGATGCTTATGCTAACATTTCTCTTGGAAACTGGAATTATTTTGCAGCTTCACGCAATGAGAAGAAGGATCTAGATGTGGAGGGAATACATCTTGATAAGGCTAGGGAACTGTATTGTAAAGTGTTGGCTCAGAGACCTGGAAATGTCTATTCTGCAAATGGGGCAGGCATTGTGCTAGCCGAAAGGGGTCATTTTGATATTGCAAAGGAAATTTTCACATAGGTTCAAGAAGCTGCAGCAGGAAACATCTTTGTTCAGATGCCTGATGTGTGGGTAAATCTAGCACATGTTTACTTTGCACAAGGACAGTTTGGGCTTGTAGTGAAAATGTATCAAAATTGTTTGAGGAAATTCTATTTTGGCACTGACACCCAAATTTTATTATATTTAGCTCGATCACATTATGAAGCAGAATAGTGGCAATATTGTAAAAGAACATTATTAAGAGCAGTACATTTGGCACCCTCAAATTACATGTTATGCTTTGATGTTGGTGTTGCCATGCAGAAGTTTTCAACTTCAACACTTCAAAAGCAAAAACGTACTGCTGATGAGGTTCGTCAAGCAATGTCTAAATTAAAGAATGCACTCCGTGTGTTTAGCCAACTGTCAGTAGTGCCAAGTCCTCATACACATGGCAGGTTTCAAGGATTAATACAGGCCACCCACATTGCAGCCCTATATGATTGCTTTCACAACCTGCCATCTCCGTGCATTTTTTCTATATGTATGCTAATTTGATTTAGGGAACTGTCAGGCTATGTAATTGTATGATTTGATCATGAGAAAAACTTTGTGGAATAATGAAATATGATACAAGAAACAAGGAATATGCACTATGTTTCAATGAATTTTTAAAAATGTCAAGGTTGATTTTGCAAGATGAGCATCATAGAACTTTACAAAATTATGAAGACAAGGCAGATTTTGTGTTGCTGAACAAGAAAGCATATTTCTAACTAAAGTATTAACATAAAAAGTTTAGTAACTATCCTAGAAAGTAATCTTGATGAAAGAGAGCATATTCTTAAAGTAGTGGCTTGGTAGAAATCCATTAAAAGTGTCCATTGAAAAACACAATACAGCTTGAATATGTCAGTATATGGCAGAGAGTTTTACATGGCATTCCTGGGATAAATAGAATAGTAGTCAAGCCCTATTCAAGAATGAAAAAGCTTGTTATTTTCCAAGGAGAGGACTTCTATCAAGACGAATCATTAAATGTGGAGTGCACTTTGTAACAGACACAAAAGATTGCATGAAAGTTGTGAAAGGGGTGCAGAAGATGCTCACTTTTTCCTTGCAAAGTAACAAGTAGTTGGTGTTGCTGTTTCTATTAGTGTGAATTATGCAAAGTAGCCAATTGCATTTAATAAGAAACTCAGTGTCAATTCAAACGACATCCATTTCAAAGGAAGAAGACCTGATAAAGATAAGGCTCTTCAAGCACTAAGGAGATCAAAAGCATTCAAAATTCTAGAACCCTACACAGTTGAGAGAAGACAGAGTCTGCAAAGTTTCCCCTAATAGTTGAGATCATGAACATAATCCAAATAGGCAATTCATGGAAAGTCACATAGTATGAGTGAAGAATCTAATGAGATGATACAATGCATATCATAAAAAGTGGAAAAAAATACCCCAAAAAAAACTTTAAAGTACCATGTGATCAGAGCATGAAGGAGGTGGCAAGAACAAGAGCTAAAACAAAAGGGTGATGACATTCAAGAAAGCACAAATGGAATTCTACAATCATAGCAATAAGTCGCAACAAAGTTTTATTACAATGTTCTACAATCAAACGCACCCGTCAATGATCTGTAGTAGACGTGCCCTTGTGCCCTTTTCGATGGAGACCGGACTTTTTTGCTTCCCTCGCACCAATGTTGATGGAGACCAGACTTTTTTTCTTCCCTTGCGCCAATGTTGATGGAGACGAGACTCGCGGCTTCCCTCGCACCAATGTTGATGGAGATCGGACTCGCAGCTTCGCCAAATGAAATGTGAATTACATTTTTGCCCCTTTTTTTTTTTATATGTTGTCGTGTGTGTCGCAATTCTAACCAAATTAATTTTTCGCAATTGCGACCAACACGGGCATGTTATTAAAAAAAATAAAAATTTGCTTTATAACGCGACCAACTAACCCATTTAAAAAACTTGGTCGCAATTTTTGGTCGTGATTTAGGGTGAAATGCACTAGTGTATTTGATCAAGTGATTTTGGTACTTGTTAGTTGCTTGTATGGAGAATTGATGCATGGTTTTGGTCTTTTGAGATATTTTTGCTTTGTTGAGCTTAGGGTAGGTTATTTGTATGTTAAGTTGGGAAGTGGCTTGCAATGGAGGCCAAGGCCCTAAAGAGGCTGACAGGTAACCCATTGTAAGTAGTTAATAAGTGAAAACACTACACTAAATGAGAGTACAATAAACCTAATAAGAGTCTTTGTCTTTCCTCACCCATGCCTCAAGTGCTAGTACAGTCTAGGATGGGAGTAGAGAGGATGCTTGGTTTCAACCATGCATCATTAGTATGCCTTTTTAGTACGAAAGGATACTAGTGTTGCATAGAGTCACTAGGGGGTCGAAAGATTAAAAGACTAGCCGAGTAACCCTAGAGTTGGCTCATGCGATGACACTTGCCCACTAGCATTATAGATTCCCTACGTGTCTTTGTTTGCCTCTAGGTTTAGATGTCATTTTATCTTGGAACCTTTGAGTTAGATTACTTTAAGGGTTTCCTTGACCTAGATATTACTTTTGATTTTGGGGATTGTTATCCTATTTGGGACTTGAGACTATCTCCTTGGCATTGTGGGAGTGGACCTTTTTGGGTTACCACGAGGTCGGGTGGTAGTGCTTTTTACTTTTATCATTGAGATCTGTCTATTGATGTTGTGGCTGGAGTTCCTTGTTCTGCATTTCCTTTCATTCTATCTTTGTGTATTATGATGGATGGTTATATCTATATGATGGATGATTTTACTTATTGTATTGTATTTTGTTTCATGGATCCTAAAGGGATGATGTAATCTATTTTATAAATGTATATTCTTTTAGCCTTTCATACCCTGTGACATGTACAATGGATAATTGTGCATTTTGATTATTGCCAAGTGGCATTCAAAACAAATGTATATTTTTTAAATAGATTTGAACTAGCAATTAATCTTTAATGTGGATGTGTTATTTATTGAACTTAGTATTATTTAAATTTAAATGTGATTCAACCTCTTGGGATCCTTAAGGAATGTAATTTGGTATGTGTTGCTTATGTATGATTGTATGTTATTGCTTCCATTGTTTATAATTGTTGTTATATTTTATCTTTCAAAAAAAAAAAAAAATGTTTGGCAAACTTAGTAAAACTTAAGGTTAGTTCTTTGGATCCCTTAGCCGGGCGTTACATAGAACAAAGTTATTACAAACATAAAAGACTTCAAAATGTATTAAAGTGCAAATAATTAGTGGATAAGGGTAAGCCCACCAATTAAGTCCTAACATTATTATTATTATTATGTAGATAATATAATATTTGGATTTCATATATAAAGTAGTTACCTTTCTTATTCAAAGAACTTATATAGTTTTGAGAGAACATATTGTATTAGGAATGAATCTTTGTATTTTTTTTGTAATAAAATATAATTGTAGCTCTCATCACAAACTTGCAATATTTATGTTATATAAATAAGATCTATTCCAAACCTTAAGTTGGGAATTAGAAGCAAGAAGGGTTATATACATTGAGAATTAGAAATAATGTACAATACAAAGAAATAACAAAGAATTTGTTGGTCTCAAAATTTTCTATACAAGTCGTGTTGTATACAAAAAAAAGGTTTCAAATCCTAAATTAACTCCAGACAAGGAAATCAACTACTTCAAACAAGGATTGTGTTGGCATAATAGTGGATCTTCAAACAAAAACTAGAGGATCCCATGAAGATGTTCCACTTAAGATGAAGTAGGTTTTAAGAATAACTATCACTAGGTCGATAACTATTTGTTTCTATGAAATGCCAGAAGTTAGTTGGAGGTGTATTTTTGTCAAATATTTGTATTTTTGTTCTTTAAATACCATCATCCTTGTCAATTGTATCTATAGAAACACTAGGAAATGGATCTGCATCAAATTTGTTTGTCACTTGTAAAAAGAAAGTTCATAAATAATCAAATGACAACAATTCAATAATTTTATGCAGTGGAAGCAATGGTTGTTAGCATGCAAATAAAAGAAATGATCAAACTTTTGTAATTGTTAGCATCCAAATAAATGTAACTGCTCAAACTAATGTTCATCTCTTAATAAATCAACTAGATTTTTTTAGCATCTTATGTCTAAAATTAGCCTTTGCAAATCTCCTAGTAGATGAACAAACATTTGCAAAGTCATTATTACTTCAAGACTATTAAATGATAATTATGTTCACTTAAACAATGTTGCCTGAATCCATAAAGATGAAGGGTTTAATATGATGAAAAATATCTAGTTTGTTGTAACCAAGACCTATAAGCCACACTTAAACACTCATGTTCCAAATCAAGAATACCTATTACATGTAATCGAAAGAAACTCAAAAAGTCCTCATTTATAATGGTCACCTTTCAAACATATAAAATCTTAAAGATATGGTCCTTCGTCTACATGAAGATTTATCATTGCCCTATGGCAAATGACTCAACCATAAAAGTCTTGGTGAGGCTAGCAAGATTTTTGAACTATATTTTTCCATTTGGAGGAGTCTTCATAGTTATGTCCCCTAAGGGAGCCCAAATGAGCACCTCCTTGGCCTTTATTCCCTTTAGGTTCTTAATGCACCCACTCTAGATATACTCATAGGTTTTAGTGTCACAACTTTCAGATAATTATCTCCTTGCAGAATACCATCAAACCTAGCATAAGATTTCTTTATCTTAGCTATTCCAACAGCCTCATAAATGAGTAACTCCAAAAGCCACAACTAAACAAGATTCTTTGGAAGGGAATTTTGATGTTTACTCTTGGCTTCTTTAGCACAAAAAGCCATGAGCTAGTAGCTCATAGAATCATAAACATTTAAAATTAGAAGAAAGATGCATGTATGCAGAATGCATTCTCAAAGACAAGGCAAATGCAATGTTTGCAAAATGCCACTTAGCCATGCTACTATCTCCTATAAGCCCTGCATATCAACCACATAAAACTTTCCATTTGTATCATCATGCAAACCACTTGTTAGTCTCGCCTTTTTAAAAGGTGAGACTAATGTTTTCGATAGACCTTTGCAATTAATTTTCCGCAAACAAAGATGTCATATTCTAAAGTCTGTCTAAAAAGTTTGTCTAAAGTTTGAAAGCTTTGATTTTAAAAAACAATTATCAGATAATAATTCTATTTTTTTGATTGGTTCATCAGTAATTTCCTAGAGGTTTAAGTTAATTTTCATAAACAAAAATGGTAAAAATTATAAAGGCGGTGAAATAATAGCACTGTTGATCTATAGACGTGTAGCTTTTTTTGCCCAACCCTGCGCTTTTAATTGTTAATAAATGCAGAAGTACCTATTTGTCAGTAATGAAATTTCATCTAATTTACTTAAGCTTTTCATTTTTGCACGATCTGTCTTCCTACAAATTGCAAGAACGACAGTGTCATTGTTTCTTGAGTGTCAGCGCAATGAATTAATTTAAAGAATATATCAAATTTCCATGATCTATATTTCTGAGCTAAGATTATTTTAATATATTTTAAATCTATTGATTTGTATAAAATAACTAATAGTGGAAAAAAAAAAATAAGAGCGTTAAGATTTTTCAACAATTGGAGAATTGTATGTGTACTAATGTAGATTTATTAATTATATTATGATTAATATAGTTATTAAAAATATCATTTATTAATTTTATCTATTTTATCAATATGATAGTGTAAAAAAAATTAACACAACCATTAATATAGTTAGACTATAAATAATATTTTAGAATCTAAAAATTAATGAAATATAAAATATAGAAATAAGAGAAAAATTAGTGAGAATTTTATATTAATATTATTTTTACCATTAATTTATGATTATTAATTAGAAATATATTTATAAATAGAATTAATCTTACAAGATAATTAAGCTATATTAATCAAAATGAATTTGTTAATAATGAAAATATTTAGATTATCTATCAAATATATTTTTAACTAAAAAATAACTTAATATGAAAACATAATTTTTTAAAATTAGATATATTTATTTTATTGTTTTATTATTTTAAATAATTGTCAATATATTTTATTACAAATTATTTTCAATGAGTAATAATTTTAAAACAATTTTAATAGTTATTTATGTTAAAATCATCAAATTTGAGGAAAGAAAACAAAAAAATTACATGTTTAAAATGATTTAAATATTTTATTAAAGTTGTATTCAATTTTCAAATTGAAGAGTCAACTTTCATTGATTTATTTGCTTCATATTTTAGTTTGAATTATTTTCTTTTAAGTATGCCGAGAGGCGTTCTATACAATCACAACACAAATACCCAACACGAGAATATGTCAAAAAAGATTCTCTGTCAATAAAAAAGAATTGGGAGCAGTTACAAACTTCCAAATTAATTATTAAAAAAGAATCCCGAAATTATAGTTGGCCAAAATAATAGGAAGCCAAATGGAGGCCGAAATAATAGGGCCCAAAAAAGTTGGACCCGAAAAAATAGGGGCGAAATAATTTCAATATGATTTTTTTTTTGTTAAATATAATTTTGCATGCACATTCATGCTTTTTTTTGTGGGGAGTGGGGGAATTTGAAACAAATTCATGGAATGTGAAGAGATGTCTGTTGGGGGGTATGAGGAGCCTCTCAGAAGTTATAAAACTAAGGCTCCTCATTTTATTTTCATTTTATGTTTTTGCAGGAAGGAAGAGGTGGAGGTTATTTGGAGGATTAGATTGGAGTTTTTGAATAGTAGATTGAAGTTTTGGAGTAACATTTTTTGCAGGTGAGATTTCTATTTTTTATTTACATTTTCATTTAGAGTTAGACGTAGGTGTAAATTGAAATTCAAAATTAGTTATAATATTCTACTTTGATTTAGATTTCAATTTTAATTAATTTCATTTAGATTTAGAATTCTATTGATAACTATTTAGGCTTGCATTTAATAGTTTAGTCTTGCATATTTGATTTAGATTTAGATTTGTATTTGAAATCTATTTGATTTATATATTTTATAATGCTTTTCATTTACATATTTTAAAAGTGTATATTTCAAATTAGTTTTATATTTGCATGTTTCATATTAGTTTTAGATTTGCATATTTCAAAATAGTTTTGGTTTGCATGTTTTAGATTTGAATGTTTCACAATAGTTTTACATTTTCATGTTTCTAAGTATTTATATTTTCATGTTTCAAAGCATAATTTTATCATTAATCTAGATGAGAATGCCACCATATCAATACAATTTATATTTTATTAAAGTTAATGATTCATTTAAAGTAGATAAATCATGTATTTAGTATATATTTTATCATTATTGAATCATAAAATAAAATAAAATTCTCGAAATAATAGCTAGCCAAAATAATATTAAGCCAAATGGATGCCGAAATAATAGCACATGAAAAAATAAGCCCTGAAATAACTTAATTAAATTTTTAAATATAAAACATTTTCTTTTTGTTAAATATATTTTTGCATGCACATTCATGCTTATTTTTTGTGAGGAGTGGGGGAAGTTGAAACAAATTGGTGGAGTGTCAAAAGACATCTATTGGGGGATATGAGGGTTCTTTCATAAATTATAAAACAAATGCTCCTCATTTCATTTTCATTTTGTGTTTTTGCAGGGAGGAAGAGACGGAGATTATTGAGAGTGAGAGAGAGTGAGTGGGTTTTATAGTCCACAACACTATGCCATAGTTTTTGGATTTACATATGGTGACAGTGATATGGGACTACCTCGTACTCTTTTTTGAGAGGCACTTGGCGCTACAAACGAGGCGTACATACCCTACCCCCCGTGGGATTTGAACTTGTGACCTCTCTTTCAAGAGTACAAGTTCTCCACCACTAGGCCAACTCGGGTTGGAGCAATTAGAGTTTTTGAACAGGAGTAGATTAAAGTTCCATATAGTTTAGCCTTGTATGTTTGATTTAGATTTAGGATTTAAAAACTATTTGATTTAGATATTTGATAATACATTTCTTTTGCAGATTTTTAATGTGCATGTTTCAATTTAGTTTTACATTTCCATGTTCTACATTAGTTTTAGATTTGCATATTTCAAAATAGTTTTGGTTTCCATGTTTTAGATTTGTATGTTTCATAATAGTTTATATTTGCATGTTTCAAAATATTTATATTTTTAATGTTTCATAATTAAATTTAATCATTGATGTGGACAAGAAGGTCACCTTATCAATAAAATTTGTATTTTATTAAAGTTAGTGATTAATTTAAAATAAACGAATCATATATTTAGTTTATATATTGTCATTATTTAATTAGATTATATATGTGTTTTATTTAAATATTTTTCATACTATATATAGATTTTTATTAATATTTATGTTTTTAATGTTTGAAAAGTGGAAGACAATGCCACCATATTTCAAACATTACAATCTAACTATTTCATTTGAAATAATTTTAATTTTTATTTATATTATTTTGAGCATTATTCATTTGAAAGAATTTATGTTAACTATTAATACTTTTTCATTATGATTATTTCCATATGTTGATTTTTGTTTATAAGTTTGCAGGTTACTATTTGAGTTATGGATACCTCGAATAGAGAATCAAACATTATTGGATACTAGAGCCTAACTACTTCAATGATCTCAAATGATTTCTTCGAGATTGAGTTTGACAAATGCCTACAAATAATTAAAGAGGCGCACACAACTATAATTAAAATTGTAGAGAAGCAATATTTTCAATTGACTATGTTGAGGAAATGGAAGAAATGCATATGGAAGATGCATAAAAATTTCTGTGTGACACATCTACAAAAGTGGATGGGTTTCCCTCAATGATGAAAGAAGTATTTCACAATTATTGTTCAAATAAAGGTCACAAAAGAATCCTAATCATGAAGAATGTGACATGTATTTACACCATCACAGATATATTTTTTGTATATAGTTCATTCTTGTCTCTAGTTTCAAATTTTTACTTCTAATTAGTTGTATTGGTAATTTTATTTCCCCATTGTTCAATGTAACTTTCATGGAGAAGAGAACAAGACAAAATAAATTTATTGTTGTACGAAAAATTTCTTCAATGGATATGGCTACTAAATATATTAATTAAGAAAGAAAATCATAAGTCTAAATAGATTTCTTAATGATAGGGAGATTTATTGATTACAATTCTAATCATTGCAATAAAAATTGCATTAGCATTATTAAAAATTCAACAATATATAATGTTCTCACATCATCATGGAGAAATAATTTTCATAAAATTGACTCTTATATATTCTTTCACACTTTTAACATCATCTGAATTGTTGTGTTGGGACTTATAACTTCCCTTTCATGAATTAATTTTTCCACTATTCAAGTCATTTGTGTAACATATATCCCAAATTTGACCATAGTTGTACTCCAAATACTCCAACACTACACCTAAATCTCATACTTCCCTTAACCATGTCCCTTATTTTAGTGTAACATTTAACCACTTATTAATCCTAACCATAACACTGAGTGTCATCTAAATGAAATTGTAAACCTTGGATCCTAACTTTAACTCTTACTCTATATATGATTGTACTAATCATTTTAGTAAATTATATGCCTTAGCCTAACCCTATATGTACAAGTAACTAGAAATAATATTATATTTTTTTATCAGTGATAATATGTATATACACACACCCACAGAGAGAGAGAGAGAGAGAGAGAGAGAGAGAGAGAGAGAGAGAGAGAGAGAGAGAGAGAGCATATCTGTAGACAAGAAGGAGCTCATATTATGTTTCTTATAGAGGCATGTTTTATGTAGAGAGAGAGAGAGAGAGAGAGAGAGAGATTAGGGGTGTATCTAGAGAGCATAAAGGGAGAGAGAGACTAGGAGGAGTATCTAGAAAGTAGGGTGGGAGAGATAAGTGGGTGTATCTAGAGATTAGATAGACAGATTAGGGGGGCATTACTAGAGACTACAGAGAGAGAGGGTATATTTAGATAGTGGGGGGAGATATTAATGGGTGTAGTTAGAGAGAGAGGGGGAGAGAGAGAGGAGAGGGGGGGGGAGGGATTACATTATTAAAAAAGTTAATAACTTGTATCATAATAGCACTAATCATGGGCATTATAATAGAACTAACCCACATTAAAATTTAACTCATTAGTTATCTTAACACCAAGGTAAAGTGTAATAATAGCACTAACATTAGCTATAATATGATTAGTAACCCAAAAATTATCTTAATCACTATAATAACACAAACCCTAACTCTAACTCTAACTCTAACTAGATAATTCTAATTTTAACCCTGACCCTAACACTAACCCTAACTCTAACTCTATCTCTAACTTTAATTATCCCCCTAACCCTAACCTTAACCCTTTATAATCCTAAATCTAATGCTAATTCTAACCCTAACCCTAATTCTAGCCCTAACCCTAAGCCTTACTATAACTCTAATCCTAACTCTAATTCTAACTCTAATGCTAATTCTAACCCTAATTTTAACCCATATTCTATCTCTAACCCTAACTCTAACTCCAACTCTATCTCTAACCCTAACCCTACCCCTACCTCTAATTGTAACCCTAACTCTAACTCTAAGTCTAACCCTAACTATAATTATAACTCTAACACTAATTGTAACCCTAACACTAACCCTAACTCTAACCCTAATCCTACCCATAATCCTAATTCTGACACTATATATAATGCTAATCCTAACCCTAACACTATATGTAACTCTAACTCTAATCCTAACCCTAATTCTAATCATAAACCCAATCCTAATTCTAACCCTAACTCTAACTCTAAACCTAAATCTAACCCTAAATCTAACCCTAACCCTAAATCTGACCCTAACCCCAACTCTATCTCCAACTTTAACTCTAACTTGATCCCTAACTCTAACTCTAATTCTAACCCTAACCCTAACCCTAGCCCTAGCCTTAATAGCCCCAACTCTAACCCTAACACTAACACTAACACTAACACTAAAACTAACACTAATTATAACCCTAACCCTAATGTAACCCTAACTCTAACCATAACCCTTACGCTAACCATAATCCTAGCCCTAATTCTAACCCTGCCTCTAACTCCAACTCTTGTTCTAATTTTAATTCTAACTCTAACTCTAACTCAAATCCTACCTCTAAATCTAACCCTAACCCTAACCTTAATTCTAACCCTAACTTTAGCCCTAACCCTAATTGTTACCCTTATCCTAACTCTAGCTCTAACTCAATCTGTAACCCTAATTATATTTGTAACCCTAATTCTAACCATAACCCTAATTCTAACTCTAACTCTAATTGTAACTCTAATTCTACCCCTAATCCTAACGTGAACCTATATAACCCTAACTCTAACCCTAATTCTCACCCTAACCCTAATTCTAGCTCTGACCCTAACCTAATTCTAACCCTAACTATAACTCTATTCTTAACTCTAACCCTAACTATAACTCTAACTCTAATTCTTACCCTAACCCTAATTCTAACCCTAACTCTAACTCTAATGCTAATTCTAATCCTAACCCTAATTCTAACCCTGATTCTTACCCTAAATCTAACTCTAACTCTAACTCTAACTCTAACCCTAACTCCAACTCTAACTTTATCTCTAATTCTAACCCTACCCCTAATTCTAATCCTAACTCTAACTCTGACTCTTTTTGTAACCCTAACCCCAATATTAACCCTAACCCTAACTTTGACTATAAACCTATCCCTAATCCTAACCCTAACACTATATATAACTCTAACTCTAACACTAACCTCAATTCTAATCCTTATCCTAGCCCTAACTCTTACCCTAACCCTAAATATAATTAGGTAACTTTAACCCTAACCCTAATCCAACCCTGATCACAACTCTATCTCTAACTTTAACTCTAACTCTAACTTGAACCCTAACTCTAACTCTAACTCTTATACTAACACTAACACTAACAATACCTCTAATTTTAACTCTAACTCTAATTATAATCCTAACCCTAATGCTAATCCTAACCATAACCCTAACCCTAATGCTAACCCTAACCATAACCCTAACACTAACCATAACCCTAACTCTAACACTAATTCTAATCCTAACCTTAATTCTAACCCTAAATATAACCCTAACTCTAACTCTAACTCTAACTCCAACCCTTATTCGAACTCTAATTCTAACTCTATCTCTAACATTACCCTTAACTCTTATTCTAACCCTAACACTAACCCTAACTATATTTGTAACCCTAATTCTAACCCTCACCCTAATTCTTACCCTTACCCTAACCTTAACTCTATCTCTAATCCTAACTATATTTCTAACCCTAATTCTAACCCTAACCCTAATCCCAACTCTAACTCTAATTTTAAACTTAATCCTAACCCTGACTCTAACTCTAATCCTGATTGTAACTCTAACCCTGACCCTAACTCTAGCTCTAATTATAAACCTAACCCTAACAAGAACCCTAATTCTAATTCAAACCCTATCCCTTACCCTAATTTTCATCCTAATGTTAACCCTAACTCTAACTCTAACCCTAACCCTAACCTTAATTCTAACCTTAACCCTAACCTTAACTCTAACTCTAACCCTAACCCTAACCTTAACACTAACCTTAACCATAAACATTAATTTGTCCCTAACTCTAACCCTAAATCTAACTCTACCATAATTGGACTCTAACCATAACCCTAACCCTAACTTTAATCTTGGCTCAAAACTTTTCCCTAACGATAACTCTAGAACCTTAACCCTTACTCAAGCCCTAACCCTAGCCCTACCATAACCCTAACCCTAACCATAACTATAAGTCTAATCCTAATCTTAACCATGAGCATAACTCTAACCCTAAACCTAACCATAAACATAACTCTAACCCTAAATCTAATTGTACCATAACTAGACTCTAACCCTAACCCTAACCCTAACTTTAATCCTATTTAAAACCCTAACCCTAATCCTAAATCTAACCTTAACCCTGACTCAAACCCTAACCCTATCCCTACAATAACCCTAACTCAAGCCCTATAATAACCCTAATCCTAACCCTAACCTTAACCATGAGCATAACTCTAACCCTAAATCGAACTCTACCATAATTGGACTCTAACCCTAACCCTTACTTTAATCTTGACTCAAACCCTAACCTTCACTCTAACCTTAATCTTAAATCAAACCCTAACCCTAGCCTTATTATAACACTAACCATAACCATAACCATAACTCTAACCCTAACCTTAACTATGACCATAACTCTAACCCTAACCTTAACCATAAACATAACTCTAATCTGAACCTTAACCATAACCATAACTCTAACCCTAACCTTAACCATAAACATAACTCTAACCCAAACCTTAACCATAACTCTAACAATAACCATAACCATAACTCTAACCCTAACCTTAACCATAACTCAAACCCTAACCCTAATGCTAACCCTAACCCTTATTCTATCCCTAAGGTTAACATTAACTGTAATGGTAACTTTGTCCCTAACCATATATCTATGTTTGACTATAACATTTTACATTACAATATGCCAAAAAGAAAATTACTTTTTTTAAACCATAATCCTACCCCTAACTCTAACCCTAAATATAACCCTAACTGTAAATCTAACTCTACCATAATTAGACTCTAATCCTAACCCTAATCCTTAGTTTAACCTTCACTAAAATCGTAACCTAACCCTAACTCTAACCTTAACCCTGACTTAAAACTCTAACTCTAACCTTAACCCTTACTTTAATCTAGACGAAAACCATAGCCCTAACCCTAACCCTAACGTTAACCCTGACTCAAACTCTTACCCTAACCTTAACCTGATGTAACTCTATATACAACCCTAACTCTAAATATAAACCTAACCTTAACCATCACTCTAAAACTAACCCTTTCTCTACCCCTTTCTCTAACTCTAACCGTAAATCTAATTATAACCCTAATTTCAACTCTAACTCTAGCCCTTATTCGAGCTCCAATTCTAACTCTACCTCTAACTCAAACCCTAACTCTAATTCTAATCCTAACCCTAACTATATTTTTAACCTAAACCCTTATTCTTACCCTCGCCCTTTCCTTAACCCTAACCCTAACTCTAATTCTAACCCTAACTATATTTGTAACCCTAATTCTAACCCTAATCCTAACATCAACTCTAACTCTAATTCTAAACCTAACCCTAACTATAACTCTAACAAGATTCGTAATCCTAAAAATAACCCTAGCCCTAACCCTAATGTTAATCCTGACTCTAATTGTAACTCTATTCCTAATTGTAACTCTAACCCTGTCCATAACTCAAACCCTAACAATAGCCCCAACCCTAACCCTAACTATAACTCTACTCTTCAATATAACATTTAATGTAACAATATGTTTAAAATAAAACTGAATTAAAGTGATGCAAATAAACACCATATATAGAATTTTTTTAAAAAAATTCAAGAATAATTTTACAGTAAGTTTACACTATTACATTTTTATAGTTAATTTATACAATTGTATTTAAAAATAAATAAATAATTCAGCACTAACCTTAAAAAAATAGAAAAAATTTAAAAAATACTATTCCTGTTGTGTTGCGATTGCCACTAGCTTATATATACCTCTATATATATTACGCCGAGAGTAATCGTTCTCGAGGCGCCTATTTTCATTTTCATAAATCCCAACTGTGATTAAAATAACTTTGGGATTAAACGAAAATAGGCGCCTCGAGAACGATTACTCTCGGCGTAATATATATAGAGGTATATATAAGCTAGTTATATTTCTATATTATACTTTTGGAAATTGAACATAATCTTCAATAATAAATAATTTGTTAATATATTTATATATTACAATTTAATAAATTTGATACAATCTCCAACAATAATATATATGTATGTATGTATGTATTTATGTATAATTTTAAACTATTTCACCTTAAAATCTTTGCACTCTATCCTTTTGCATAAGGCGGCACTAAAGCTCTTCAGAGCTCTTGTTTGCATGTAATTAACGAAATATAATTTGTAGTGTTATTTAGAGTGTTATTAGAATATTATGCTTTTGTTATTAGATATAGCACCCACAATTCTTCTACAAACTCTTATAATTAATTTGTTTGGAAATCAAAATGAAACATATTTTCTTAAACTAGTAACTGTCTACATTTATTTTTTATAATATTTTACTAAATAAATAAAAAAGACTACCATAAAAATTACCAACAAAAAATAAATAATTAATTAAAATATGAATATCATTTTAATATAAATCTACCACATACAAAGTTTAAAAGATGTTGCATAACCTTCTCAACAAAACTACATGATACAAGCCCCACAACGCTCTATTTGCTTTACTTATCATTATTTTTTTATCTTATACTATGACGTCTAATCTTCTACCAAGAAATGAGCACAATTTTTATCCACCAAACATAAAATAATATGTGTCTAATTTGCTTGAGTTTAAGGTCGCAATTTGATAAGACCTTATCGTCTCTTCTTCCCACATATAATTATTACCTATGTTTCCTTGTCAAAAAGAGATTTTTTTAAGACAACTTTACAACGCAATAAGCTTTATAAACTTTCAATCCACAAAAAGGCACTTTCTTTTTGGGGTCACATATGTCTTAACTTTAACCATGTTTAATTATGAAAATCTCATATTTTTATTATTATAATATATTACCTTGGCTTCCTTTCTTTCATTTTTGGGAGTGTTTTATCATTTCAAGTGAACTTTATCTCTTTGGTCCCACAAAAGATTTTATTTAGAATATAATACTTTTCTATGAATTAATTAAACAATGTTTGTTGTAATAAAAAATATAATAATTCTAGCTATTTGTTAATTTATAATACAATATAATTATTTTTTTTTAATGAAGATGTTCTTAATATATGATTAAAGGATATAAATAATATTTTATTATTAAAAAATATATAAGCTTATTTTTGTTGTGTACCTTTATATCTTTCAATTATTATTATCTTTTTTTCAATTTATATGATGGATGTTACATGTTATAATGATTGTTTTTTAATTATTTTCAACATGTTAATATTTATCTTTATTGAATTATTTTTCAAATTTATATGTTATGTATATCATAAATATAAATATTATGAGCTTGTAGTAGTTTTTATCCACCATCTCATGGGTTTTCTTATTTATATCTTTATATTTTGAAGATTATTTTATAAAACAACAAAAAATTATTTATAATTAATGTCATTATTACATTTATGTACAAAAAAGCTCTTATATTTTAATAATTTTCATAACAAAAATTGGTAGTCATTCTACAACTATGTTCATATTACAATTGTTACAAAAAGGTCAAACCCATCATTGTTATACCCTTGACTATCAATTACTTGTTCCATATAAGTAGTATTGCATTTTGTAACAATTCATTTAACATGCAAATGTTCTCAATTAGGAAAATTGGTTCTCCAACAAATTGTTCATGTGTTAAAAATTTGCTTACATTGTAAGGATGCACATTCTCATGTACTAAGCCTTTACATATATCATTAAAGTTTTATTTTATAAGTGAAATTTGAAGGTCTGTCATTAATGTGATAAATTCAAAAGTCTTAATCAACATATTATTCCATTCATTTTCTTTATTGTTTGATACAAAGATCCATATTGAATGCAAAATTCTATTGATATATTTTTACAAGTGAAGTTAGATACATTAATACTATTCAATCCAAAATGAAAACATGAAATACATGATCTATATCTGAGTATGTAATATCTTTGCAATAAAAGGTATGCAAGCCCTCTTTTCAAAAGTTTGAAATAAAAAAGATTCAACTTATTAGAATTGATTTATCATCATAGTATGATTATTATAATTAAATAGTATTAATCATTTGTACAACATCATGTAATTATAGTATGAATTTTAAATTAAATATTTAATAATGTGTGATATAAAAATGCATGTAAACAATTTTGATAATATTAACATTAGGATGATGTATATAGAATTTCTATTTATGTCTAATAATAATAAATCAAATGTTTATTTCATATAACCACTAGAATTATTACTCTTACTTCCAAAAAAGATCTTAACTTTTTTTTCTCTTAGCTATGACACACTTTTAAATATACTTTTAAACCAAATATCAAGCATTGTATATGACCATCCCAAGTAGTGTATTATATCCTAGACATGTTATGTATATTTATTTTTCAATGCTCATAATCCACCAAAGAGATTTTCTTCCTTGCCTCAATCTCAAAATTCCATTATGAACCTCATAAACCTTATATAAATTTTTCAAGATTAGTTTCAACCACCACACCCAATCAAAATGGTTGATCGACCACTAATTTATTTAATAATTAAAAAAATTATTGCCTTCTCAAAAGTGTTTTATTTTTAAGTCAAAGTGTCTTTACAAATAAATTTAAAGTATATCCTCTTAAAGTAGAAGGTCAAACATTATAAAACATAGTGTCCTTCTAACTTCAATATTTATTCATATGGAAAAAAAACTTTTTTCACTTTGAAGAAAAATCCCATAACTTTTGTCATTTATAACTAGTTGTCGCCATGGCCCGTTAATGGGCAAGTGAGAGTTAATTCTTCACTCTAGGAGAAAGTGGTACTTTGGAAATCGTTTAGCCCAGAGGGATCAAGATCAATTTTGACAGAGCATCAAAAGATAATCTGGGCTCATCAGGAATTGGTGTTGTCGCCATATCAAAGGATGGAGCCTTCTGACTTTTTGTGCAAAAAGAATCCCAAATGGTACAAACAACCAAGAGGAATGCTTGGTTACGGTTGAAGTTGGGATCTCGTTTAGGGTCTCATAAACTACATCTAGAAGGCGATTCCTTAATTGTGGTTAATGGGATTGCAGAAGGTTCCATGGATACCTAGTACTTGGACAAATATATTAAACAAATTTAAATTCTCCTTAATAATATCAAGGAATTCAAAGTGTCCAATCCCAAGGGAAGCTAATGCATTAGTACATAAACTTTCAAATGTTGGGGTGGGGGGTTCCTTAGAAGATAAATATGAATTATTACAAGATTTTAGTGCCATATCAACATCCGACCTAGACATGCCACAATTTGAGCAAGCTTGGTAATGTATTGGCTTGACCTCAACTTGTAGTACCATGTTGGATCATAATTGCTCTTCACACGAGTTGAGCATGCAATAACAATGCAATCTAGTAGGAATCTATGCCTCACTAGATTGGCATTAATTGTGCAATTATGGATCTCAGCTTTTAATGTGATTGAATCCATGATTGGCATCCTTTCTTACATCTAGAAGTTTCGGTTATTGAGATGGAGGCAAATTTACTGATTTGGCTATCTTGAAAGGCCAAGCCTTGTATGGGTCTATGTGAAGTTTCAAATCAACATCATGGGGTGTCATGCTTGAACCTTCTAGAGACTTGGGTGGTTTTAAATACCACTTGGTTGTGCCTAGTGCTGTTATTCCTAATTCTCTTGAGATGATGTACCAACACATATCTAATCATGTAAGATAGCTCCAAGTCTCACCTTATATTTCCAGTATCTATTCATGAGCACCTTTGATTGATCAATCCATGTTAAACACCAAAGAAAATGATTAATATACCCCATAGAAAGATAACCAAAAAGATCATTATCATCTCTCTAGCTAAAGAATCAAGAGCATAAACATGACATCGTGATCTTAAATCTCATAAAAGAAGATCATATGAACTAATGAGCATATCATTCTCCCAAGAGAGCTCACAATATATTAGCACTTGAATAGGAACTTAAGAGTGCATCAATGACATAAAACTAACCCATTATATAAGTAAGGATTGTTTATCAAAATCAACAAGTCATAAATTGATGCTTTGACCAAATACTTCAAGAGTCCTCTATGGCTAATGAAGATGTCAACATCTTCGATCACATGAAGGTAACCATATCCTAATAATATAATCCTAACTTTGAAAGAACTCTTCTATAATAACAACAACACCTAAAAGCTACCCTAATTTATTTATAAATCTTAAGGTTGATCATCCATGACCAATGATGAATCCACATTATTTCCACAAATTCCCATTTAGTCAAAATTCTAAAATATGAAAAAAGAGTCATGAAAAACACATCCTAAATGAATATCGTCAATGTATATAACATAATCAAATACTTCACTTGCAATGTTAGAAACAATATGTAGAACTAAGATCTCCAACTCTAGAAAACAAACAATTATTTATTAGTACTGGTAACTAACTATCCAAGTACTCAACGCCATTCATCCTATCATCTCAAAATGTCATACCAATGAAAAAATGACCATGTTTAAGGTAAAATTTAACAAAAAATGCATCAACCCAAATCAACTTGGTGGATATAGACAATCCACATCTAAGTCATCAAACTACAAAATGGATGGGCTACCCACAAAAATACATAAGTTGAAGAACAAAATAGTAAAATGTACAAATTCATTATCGCATTAGCAACATGTAATATTAAACTATAACATGTAGATTTTAAGAATCAAACATCAAATCACCAATAGACCATATCTTCCAAACAAATCAATGTTATATGATGTAGTCAAGGAAAAAAGCTATCATTCATGTGAATCTAAAAAATATCTCCATCCAAAATGATCTTAAGAGTCTAAATACAATCTTACCTGCTAACTTGCAAACCACATATTGTTACTAGGTAAGTGCAAGAAGTTGGGTCTCACTTTTGGGCAAAAAGTGGAAGTGTTTTTCCTGTTTTTAAAATTTATTGTAAATTGATGTCAAAATTTGAGGCATTTCGAGATCCTATATAAAAAAAACTTTAAAAATAAAAATTGTAGTGCTTGGAATCTACTTTTTGAATATGTAATTTATTTATACACCCATATGATATATTTTTATTGGTATGGATATCTAAAAACCACTTTTTCAAAATGCATGTTTCAAGACCATACCACACTCATGTACGAACACCATAATTTGAAAAAAAAAAAATCAATTTTTGTAGATCCTTTTAAAAGAAGTTACCTAACACACCAAAGATTGATGAAAATATTTTTCTTTATTTTTTATTGAATAATTTTTTAAATATTAATGTTTAATTGGCTATAAAGGATTGAATGATATTAGTGAACGGTTGGGAGAATGTGGAGAAGCGTTGGCTGCCGGCAACCTTCTCAACTATTTGGTGCTTCTAGAGGCCTCCGCCAGGGTGACCCTCTCTCCCCATATCTATTCATCATCATGGCTGAAGGCTTGGGCAGATTCATTAAGCATCAGGTGTCCCAGAATTCTATTCAAGGCTGGCGGTGGGGTAATGGCTTACCTTCTCTTTCCCATCTTCAATTTGTTGATGATTCTGCTCTTGTTGGTCTTGCTAGGATCAAGGAAGCTGAAGCCTTTCGACATGCTTTGGACGTTTATTTGGCAGCTTCAAGCCAGAAAGTTAATGAGCACAAATCTTCCATTTACTTTTTTAACACTCCTGATTCTATTCAGCACAGGATTGTTGGTATCCTACGGTTTCAGATAGGATCACTTCCTTTGACTTATCTTGGCATCCCTATTGCTGTTTCCAGGTAGCCACGTCTCTTCTGGCAAAATTTGATTACCAAGCTTCAGGATAAGGTAAATCATTGGACTCATAGATGGCTTTCTACTACTGCCCGGGTTACTCTTCTTCAAGCTGTTATCCAAGCTCTTCCTACTTATCGAAGCATGGTTCACGCTGCACCTATTTACTTTCTCAAGGAGTTTGATGCTCTTTCTCGACAATTCCTTTGGAGTGGTAATTTGCGTAGTACTAAATGGAGCTTGGTTAATTGGGCAGCTGTTTGTAGGCCTAAAAAGGAGGGTGGTCTTGGTCTTCGATCTGCTCTATTGAGTAGTCAAGCTTTGGCTGCTAAACTTTATTGGCGATGGTGCTCTGGACAACATCAACTTTGGGCTCGTATTATCACTCATAAATATTTCCATGGTGCTGATCCTTGCTCTGTTTCTGCACTTCCTCTTGAAGGTCGTGGCTCAATGGTTTGGCATACTTTGAAGACAGGTGTGATGTTGGTAAAGAGGGGTCTGTTTTGGATATGTAAAGGAGGTTCTCAGGCTTTGTTTTGTTCTGATGCTTGGGATGGATTCCCTTCCATTTTATCCATATACCCTCATCTTCAGCCTCTTTGTGACTCTTTTCTTGCCGCTGGATGGGATAAAGTGGCTCATTACAAGACTCCTTATCAATTGGGACCTATTGTTGGTTACAGATGGAAGCATTCTTCTGATTGGCCTCCTGGAGGTACAGACATGGATCGTCAGGAGCTTTCTCAAATTTTGGCCTCTAGAGAGTGTTCTTCTTTGCTTGGTCCAAATGTTTTGGCTTGGGGCAGTACCTTGTCTAGTAAATATCATGTCTCTGCTGGGTATCAGGAGATAACTAGACAATTATTTGGGGATGCTGAGGTCCCTTGGTGGAAGCAAGTTTGGAATAAAGTTTCCTGGTCCAAGTGCAATTTTTTCATGTGGCTAGTGGCTCACAACCGTTGTCTTACCTGGGATAATCTTTGTAAACGTGGATTTCAGGGCCCCTCTTATTGTGTTTTGTGTGGTAATGGAGAGGAGTCTGTCTCCCATCTATTCTTCCATTGCTCCTATTCTACTCAGATATGGCACCTTTGGTGGCGCGCTTGGGGTTGCTCTTGTCGGCATGCTTCCTCTTTGCCTGAGTTCTAGGCCCGCTTGGGTACTGCTCCCTCCAAGTCTTCTTTTCTCCATGCTGCTTGGATTGCTGGCCCATCTTTCATGCTTTGGCATATCTGGTTGGAGAGGAATCGTCGCATATTCCAAGATGTTCGGCTTGGTGTTTTGCATCTTTGGTGGAAAATATCACATTCTCTTCAGAAAACTATTCTTGTGAAGTGTGAGCTTGATGGGGGTATGGAGCCAGTTGATCTTGCTATCTGTAATCACCTCAATTTTCATCTGCAGGATGGGGCTGCAGCTCATAGGTTTCCTTCTATGTCCAGGCAGCTTCATCATTAGAGGAAGGGTCGGGTTAACCGGGATGGGCACTGAACTCCTCCTCCCTGTGGAGTTTTGAAAATTAACACTGATGGTTCTTCCCGTGAGAATCCTGGTCCGGCTGGTATTGGCAAAGTGGCTCGTTGTAGTTCTGGGGATGTTAAATTTTTCTTCTCAATTCATAAGGGTGATTATACTAACAATCTCATGGAAGCTCAGTGTTTCTTGCGGGGATGGAGTAAGATTATCTGTGAGTCTGATTCCCAAGTAGTGGTGAACATGCTTTCTTCGCAAGAGCTTGAGGATGTTAGTTGGCAGCTGGCTACTGTTGTTAAGCAGATTCTTTTCTTCTCTTCCTCTTTTTGGTTCATTAGGTTCATGTATATTCCTTGTGAATGGAATAGAACTGCTGATTCTTTAGCCAAATGGGCATCTAGTCATGATCCGGGTTGGAATATTAGGGATAGGAGGCAACTGTCTTTTGAGATGGTGCAAGAATTTGATGATCTTGTTGCTCAGGATCGAGCTCCTTGTTGAGCTCTCCTTGTTCTATTCCTTTCTGTCTTAATCAATTTTTACCCCTCTTTTTGCAAAGATAAATTTTAAAACCTCTTGTGTACGGACACCATAATTTGATTGAAATTTCACTTTTTTCAAAAAATATGTTTAACTTCAAAAGAATTGTATGTAGATTGATGACATATAAATTAATTTAAGAAAACTCATAAAATATAAAAGTTATTAAAGTTTTAGTGAACCTCACTATTTTACATTTAGGTACCACCTTTGATTAAAAAGTAACAAAAATAGTAAATAAAATCATAACACTACAAAATTTATATTTCTGAAATCAAGATAGTGAGAACTCTAATGGGCTTTTGTTTCATAAAAAAATTTGATTGGGAAGACCCTCTAAAAATTATGGCAAGGCCTAAATTTCTCGATTGAATAGAAAATTTGAATCATCTCTATGCAAATTTGAATCCATCACGAATGCTCAAAATTTACACAAACTCATAGTTTTCAGTTGAATAGAAAAAATGTAAAACATTTAGAGTAAATGGGTTGTTTAGAATCCTTTAAAATATAAGATGGCATACCAACTTCACAACCCATGAATAAATAGTGTCAAAATATATTCAATATTTACTTGTCAAGAAAACTATTGATACAAGAGCATCCTGAGTATCAAGGCAATCTTGCATCACCCAAAAAAAAAAACATTTTTATCTATTCAACAAGGGTTGTTTCAGTGTAGAGTTGTTATTTGTGGAAACTTACTATCTTTAGTGAGTTGGTCATACAGGCTTGAAATGTTCTAACTTCACAGGTGGAGGTTCATCTCAGATATATCAATATGCCAATTGAGTTCCATTGCCATATCATATGTATTTTTGAAATTATTGAGGATTTTTGGTATAAAAATTTGAACTCAATTTTGAAGGCTTTAGATGCTTCAAAATGAGGTCAATCCCTATCTAACGACGCTTACATAGTCAGGGTATTTTAGATCAGGAGTTGTCATTTTTGAAAAGTGATTATAAAAACCAATCGAAGTTGTGGTTAAAAGTTTATGGCCTCTAAAAGTTGGGCTACATGAAATTATAATTTGCACTTTTTTTAGCCAACTTTAATGTAATAAAATGTGAAAAATGATATAATTTAGGGTTGGTCCTCCTCAAGGGTGGACTCTAAATTTCTAAAATCTTCCCAAGTGGTGGAATATTGCTTATTTAAGGAAGGTGTGTAGGGTTGCTCAAGGCAGTTCTAGGTGGCTACTCATAGCTCTTTATTACAAAATATTGTAAGAAGAATGTCCATATGGCTTCGCATGTTGTATTCATGAAATATGTAATGTCATACTTTTGGAGATAATAAGAAGCCCATTTCTTGTTCTTGCAAATTGTTTTCGTTTATCTATTTTTGTTGTGTGAATGTGGTCTTAAGGGGAGCACCCTTCATCAACTAAAAATATCCCCATACCATGCATGAAGCATAAATGTAACACTAACTATCTCACAACTAGAAATTTCCCCATTAAATTATAATTTAATGAATAGATCTTCTACAAATTTACAAAACAAGAAACAATTTAACCATTTATAACCTACAAAACCACTATGTCATGTGATGCACATGGAAATTTGTGTCCACTTAAGACCCACAAATGTGGAAATCACCAAAATGGTTAAACTAGAATAATAGAATAAAATAGGTTAGCATAATGACATATTTTGAACATAAAATCTACAAACCCCTCAAATCCAACCAGCAAGAAATTCAAACATACAAATACAACTAACTAAAAGGAAGAAGAGGTCCAAGAACTACATGTCTTTTTGTAGGCCAACTCGACAACCAACATCAAGTACATATATGTAAAGGATCTATATTATTCTAGAAGTTTTCAGATCATCCAATAATCAAATTCATAGTTTACATGTATTTAGTCTAATAAAATGGTGTCTTCTAATACCAAGGACAAAATATAATCACTCGACACAAGCACATCAAACCATAATCATGATAAAAGTTTCCCCATATTATCAAGGAGCCACAAAATAGAAACCCAACATGAATACTTTGTCATACACAACCACAAAATGAATGAAAACCACCATGTGTGAGGGTTATAATATACTATTAAATATGAGCTCTAGATCAATATCAAAATGAATGTAACCACATGATAAATTGCATAATTGTATGTCTTTTCCATCCTTCAAAGTGCTTTTTGTATCTTAAACTAAGATCAATACAAAACTTCTAGTGAGGCAAAGATTAATAACCAATTGATTCCTTCAAAGTAGACTCCCTCTATCTTATTGGCCTAAGAAATCCCAACACTCCCTCTATCTTGTTGGTCTAAGAAATCCCAACAAAAGAAACACCTAGAAAATTTAAAATATTACATGCAAGAAAAATAAAATTGCATGCAAGTACATGAACACACATTCAAGTACATGCGACTCAAATACATGCACACGTGACAAACATGGATATTAGCTCTAATACTAAATGAAAGAGAAAGATGAACCCAAAAATAACTTTCACAAAATGCACCTTCAATGTCCTACCTTTTTCTTTTGATTAGATTTCAATATTGCACTACAAGTACACACTACTAAGCCTTTCAAGAAATTATAAAAGTGATTAATTCTTATGCATTGAGCATTCAAGGAAAAACATAGTAGTTAGTATATGTAATAAAAGTTTGGCAACATAATGACATGCAAATCAACACTTCAAGAACATCAAATAAGAATCGAAGAAACTTGTTGACAAAAGTGAAGAAACAATGATATATATATGGACAAAATTTTATTTTATTAAAAATGAAACAAGACATCCACACTCCAAAGCATTAAATAATGTATTAATTTATAATAAATTATTACAATACAGGTTCTAAGTAGTTACATGGAGTCATTTTTCTTCTTCTAGAGAAAATTTGACAACATAATGCAATAAAGAAATGTTTTCTTCACTCCTTTCTTGAAATGTACATAGAAGACTTATAACATATAAAGAATTGTGAGTTTAAAGTGGCCTCTAGACTAAACCAAAAGAGGTGGGTGTCCAATTCCATGTGGTACATTCATCAACAACCTCTACATTTTCTAACCCCTCTTACATTTTCTTAAACCTAGGCACCTTTTTTCATCATTGAACATGCCTTCTCACACATTTCTTTGGTGTTTTGTGTGTAGGTGTTGGAGAAGAAATTATCTAGTGAAGGTCTCCTAGTTCATCTAGTGTTTTTGTGATCTCTTGCCTCTCTCTTTAGGATTTCAATATTTTTCCAGTGGAATTTGTCTAGATATATTATTTAGCCACAATTTAGCATTCTATTAGCTTAGGATGTTGTACAAAGTACCTTATTATTTCTATAATAATTTTTGGTCTCTATTCATTCATGATGCCATTAGGCCACACTATCATTTGCACCTTGTGTAAACTTTCTAAGAAAATGGTTTAGTAGAGTGAATAAGAAACCTTTGTGGTGTATATTTTTTGTTCTTGAAGTCCCAAGAATTAATAGAACTTTGTGCACACTAAAAACCCACATGTCATCAAATAATTAATTAAACTTGAACCTTTGTCACAGCTACCTCCATATTTATTTGATTTGAGGGTAGGTAGTTGCATTCTCAAAGGAAAATTATCATGTGTAGCAATTCATTTTTTCCACTATACAATTAGCCCCTTCCTAAATTAATCTTGAGGGGTTTTGGAGTAATTAGGATATACTAATTGGTTTTTTATATTAAAGCAACCAAAACTAAGGGGCTGGCCCATTGAACAAACAGTGATAGTCACATATAGAAGACTACCAGTGACCAACTTAGTAGCACATCATACTTGTGAATTTTAATATCAGAGGATATACTGATTAGTTATCTTATCGTGTCCTTATTACTTTATTCATTTTAACATTCTAGGGGATTTGAAATAAATTATTGCTAGTCCCTACATAAATTAATTATGTGTCCCTCTCTTCTATCAAATGTGTAATACTTGACGGGTTTATACTCTTTGAGTTTTTGATAGGGATCATCTTGATCTTTCTTTGTATTTTATATGTTATTTCCTTTTCCATTTGTGCATAGCTATTTCGAGTGGGATAATCAATAATGTTAAAAGTTTAGTTCCCCAAATTTATATGGTTGTTAAGACCATCATAATAATTATAGATACAATAATTATTGTTCCTAAGTGGTGGGATATATGTGACTCCATTAATAGTTGTAATTTGATTTTTGTTCTATAATAATTTAGTCACAAAAAGGTTATTGGCGTTGTCTTGTTTCACCATCCTTCTCTTGGCACTACATTCATTTTTTCCATTATCAATAAAACTAATTTATATTCTCAAATTGATTTCAAGAGGGAATTTTTTGGACTTCTTCCTATATATTCTTATTAATGGCATATAAGATATGATTGAATGACTTAAGGACCCTTTTGGCAGCATGAATTAGACTAGAGTAGGCATTTGTGAATTCTAAAAATCTCAAAATCTTTCGTTTGGGTGTGCCAAATCAGAATTGAGAATAGGAATACATATTCCAATTTTGGCCCAAAAGTGAGCATTTGCTATTCCACCTAAATAGGTGAAATTGGAATAACAATTCCTATTCTAGATTTGACTTTTTATTTGATGAAAATTTCAAATCCACCATTTCAAATCCACCTCAACCTTGACATCAAACCTATCATTATCACTGCATCCTCCATGTGCTTCCACACCAATCTGACCAATGCTTGTGATTTCTAGATTCCGAGAGAAATATATGGTGCAGAGAAATCATTGGCCCCTAATAGAGTTTTTTGAAATTGCACATATTCGATATAATATCCAAATCGTCAAAGCACAAACCTGATCGGTGATTTATCATTGCTAAACATATGCAGACTGTGGTATTTATAACGAAAAAAAGTATTTGTCATAGGGTCAATACCCCACTACCTCCCATGTCTACTGATTGATACTCATCCACACAATGACTCTTCTACACACACCTCCACCAATGCATTGAAGACCTCCAATGTGCATTGAGGTGATTCAAACACATTTCATTTGCCTACCTCATCTGAGTTGGGACAATTAATCCCTACCCCTACGCTTCTCGACAGTTCTTTTCTCGCCTACAACCTACGTATTCTAATCTTGTGCAATAACATTGACAAAACACAGTAAAATTGGTGACACCCCAAGTCAAGTTTTCAAGCTCATCCATTCCAAATACTATCATATTTGACTCATGCAACAAATTTCAATGATTTTTTAAGAAATTTTTGCGAGCCCATTGTTGCATGCCCTCAACTATGAATAACAAATCGAGAATTAGTTTTGTCGAACCAAACGGATTTAGAAAAACAAATCCAGAATTAGTTTTGTTGAACCAAACAAGTCTACAATAAAAAAAATCCATAACAACAAATTCAAATGATCATTTCCAATTCCATAGCCAAACGAGCCCTTAGCCATCCATGTTTAATATAATAATTGAAGAAAAAATGACTCCATTATATAAAGAAGTACATTTAAAATGAATTATTTATAATCATTAAAAATAATTATATGACAATAAAAATCAATTCGAATCTATCCAAATAAATTATAATAATTTATCATATACCATAATTCAATATACTTTGAAAATGTTTATTATATAAAAATTTATTGTGATAATATTTTGTAAATGAAGAAATATTAATGAAGATAGTTGAATTCTTAACAAGTTCATCTCAAAGTTATTTCAACTCAATATACAATAATAAAAGTCCACTAATAACTTATTAAACAAGAGACACAATGTGTCAAAGTTCTTGCGAATAATTGGAAAAGAAGGAAAATAGAGGTTTATAGATAGAAATGAAGAATAGAAAGAGAGAGCTAAAATAGAAAATGATATTAAAAAGACAAGTAATGGTAGAATGATAGAGAGAGTTGAAGGGAATTTAAGAAATATTAATAATTATAATATTTTAAGAAATATATAAATAACAATAGAAATTAGATTATATGAACGAACTACTCATTTCTACCAATTCAATTATAAGTTGAAATATTTAATTTTTAAAAATAAATTGTTGATTGCTTAATTCAAACTATCAAAATATCTGGTTAGTTTGAGGGGTAGTATTAGTTTAACAAATTGTAAAATGATTTTAAAAAAATTAGAGCAAGATTGTAAAATAGTAGCTAGTAAAACATATTTAAAATAAGAAATATAAAATATTTAACTCTATATTTGGACTTGTTAAGAAAAATAAATTGTACTAATTAATATTGATTAGACATTATTTTTGTTGAAAGTGGTATGAGGTGAAAAATAAAAAATATTACTTTTTTGAAAATCTAATGAAGATGTCACAAATGTGGAAAACGATAAAATTGTAATTAATGCATTCATTGATGCATAATAGAGTTAGAAAATATTTGTATTTTTGTTGGAGAAAATTGAATTTTCAGTGAATGAAAAATGTGATTTATAAAATAATGAAAAAGTAGAAAAAGATTTAAACATTTGAAATTTCTTTTAATCTTTTAAATCTTATGAATTGATTGATCAATTTAATTGAAAAATTGAATTGCCTTAGTATATCCTCCCTTTAGGAAAACTAATATATTTATACATTTATACAAGAAGACCTCCTCATCATTTAGACCTTTCTAATTATTTAGATATTTTAATATGATGATGTTCTAAAAGCTCTGTATGGAAATTTCTATACATATGGATCTTCATTTATCTATTCCTTCTAAAAAGTCTAAAGAACTATGACACATGGGAGTAAATTATTGAGAAATCTAGTTGTTCACCTAGAAAGCACACACCATGATTGTAATTTATAAAAGATATTTGACCAACCCATCAATTATTCATAAAAGGAAATAAACCATGGGGGCCCTATTGGAAAGTTTAGTTAATGGGATCCACAATAAACTAACCATTCAAAGTTGGTACTTGTTCAGCTTAATTTTTTTAGGTTGGATTTTGTATTGATTTAAAAAATGGCGGACTCCAAACAAATTAAGATCCAATTAAGCAACGGGTCATGGGCCTAAGAAGGTGGCAAGAGACTTAAATAGGCAATTAACTCTTCCCCACTCACAAGGAGAGAAGGAAAACAGTGATAAGCAGTGGGAAGAGTCGCAGCAACAACCCTGTGTTAATTCTTTGTGTTTTTGTGTTCGTGTAAGGTTAGCATCATGTCTTGGCAGACATATGTTGATGACCACTTGATGTGCGAGATCTCCAATGGTAATCGATTGTCTGCAGCAGCTATCTATGGCCATGATGGAAGCCCCTGGGCTGCTAGCGCTTCTTTCCCCCAGGTAGGATTGAAATGTTCAGGTTTTGGAATTATCTTTTTCTGATTCATCATCAAGATCAAAGTTCTGATATTGAATTTACCGTTTGCGCTATTCGTCATTAGATCAGATTTTGGAATCGCCCTTTGTCTTATCCTTCATCAAAGATCGGAAGTGCAGATTTTGGAATTAACCATATGAGTTATCATCGGGGATAAAAAGTCTAGATTGGAAAATTAGCTGTGTATAGTTTCGGTTGCAATTTATAAAATTCAGTAGCTTTAGGTTCAATTAGATCTTTTTTGTGTTTTATTGTGATTGAGGTTTGTGGAAATTTTGCAGCTTAAGGTTGATGAGGCGACCGCCATAATGCATGATTTCGCTGAACCTGGATCCCTTGCACCTACGGGCCTGCACATCGGGGGAGTCAAGTACATGGTCATTCAAGGGGAGCCTGGTGCTGTTATTAGAGGAAAGAAGGTAGGTACCCAATAATGTAGAAGTTAGTCTTGAATCCTTTTGAAATTTCCTTTGATTTGTAACCATTCCTTTTGGAATATCATAATAGGGTTAAAGAAGGTGGATCATTAATGCAGCTAGTCTGAGATCATTCGAATTCATTTTTTCAGTTGTGAATTTTTCCTTTCGAACAACCTTTGTGTCTGCCCCGATTACCTGCAAACTCACCTAGAGAATGGCAACCATTCGAATTGTACTCGATCATTTTTTAATTTTTTATTGACGATAAATCAACACAACTCTCTTGTTGTAAAAAATGCCAAAGCAAAGCTATAGATAGCTATATATTGTTCGTGTCAAAGGAGTAAATCAGTGAATTTGGGCTTTTAAGAGTTCATTTTGGGCTTTGCTAATAGCAATGATCATTTGGTTTGTGTCTTGGGAATCCAGTGGTGATAGGTGTAATCTTGTGATCCCTGTGAAAGAAAGACAGAATAGTTGGGATCTTTACGATGATGAACTGTTTGTTGAGTGTCGCTATTATGATTTTACAGTGCAGCAGATGAGTAAGCATCATTTAGATTGTTGGTTGTGTTGTGTGAGTCACAGGGTACTGTTTTTAGATTGCAAAGTTGTTTTTAAGTTAGATGAAGATTATTCTTTTCGACGATATAATAGAAAAAGAAGGAAATTGATCTGTCTTTGGATACGGAACTACCTATCTACAGGCAAAAATCTTCGGTAGATTTATGGTCCATCAATGTTGTTAGCTATTACGGTATGTGAATTATGCTACCACTAGGGTCATCATAGGGCACTTCGTTATTAGAGGCTAGGCTTTAATTTAAACTTACCCTTTAGGATGCTCCAGTTTAAGGCCGAAGTACATAAACATTATTTAGCAGGCTACACGCACCAATTGTCAGAGGCTAGGTAATTCTGATTTCTCGAGATAGACCTGATCAGAGGAACAATCAATCTATCCCTATGAACAGAGCTCAAGGATCTCGCCTCTGTATACCACCTTGATTGAGTGCTGGCTCACAAAAGGGAAAAGCTCTGGTGTAGATCGACTGAGTGGATAGCATATAAAAATTGGCCATTCAAATGGTAAGATTGGCAATTCCCTGACCATGATCTGGCTTCAAATGTTCAAAGTGATGAGTTGGGAGCACTTTGCCCTGCTACATCTGTTTGAAGTGTATGAAATATGTGTATCCCTTAGTGATTACTAAATTGGCATGCAAACCCTCACGTTACTAACAAAACATGTAACTAGCATGTACTCTCTATTCATAAGGAGAGGGAGAAGAGAGAACACTATCCAATGCATGCTCCTGAGGCAATACTGTATTTGATATGCATCAACAATACAGATTTGCAATTTGTAGAAATGCACTTACAGCATCGAATTGGCGGAGTTTGCATCCCAGCTATTATATCCAATCCCTTTGGGGCATAAGCAAGTTTTCTTGGTAAGAACTATAAGCTTTTGATATTATCAAGATAGCAAGATTCTATGATGACATTTACAGATATGGAAGGAAAACTTAACTTGCAGATGAATCCAAAAGAACCAATGAATGTGTATCACTGTGAAATCAATCTTAGAAGAAAAAATTACATACAGATGAATCCAGAAGCCTCCCAATGTATGTGTCACTGTTAAAGTGACATCAAACCTGAAATTATTAACAAATTTGGACCAAAGCTCCTCTATATGGCTGTCAGGAATGAATTTTTTAACAAGTAATTTAAATGTTTCTGTGAGATTGTGATTTGTTTTGCTTCCATACTTGTCAGTGTCCTGCATGAGATCAAATTTGGCCGAGCATAAATGGGTTTTGATGGGATCAGATAATAATGTGTTGATTTTGTTTACTTGAGATTTTGGTATTCATACAATATTATTTGTATGCTCCCTTTGATTTCTTTCCCATATGCTCTCTCATTGAATTTTAAGCTATGATCTGATCTACCAATTTTCAAACTGGCAGGGAGCCGGAGGAGTCACCATCAAGAAAACCAACTGTGCCCTGGTCTTTGGTATTTATGATGACCCTGTAACTCCAGGTGAATGCAATATGATTGTGGAAAGGCTTGGTGATTACCTTATCGATCAGAACTTCTGAGAGCCTTTTGCTCTTGACCTACTATACTGCATTGGACAGTTATATTTATCTCCAGTCGTCTGTAAAAATCAGTAGAATTTTTCTGTGAACAACTAAAATTCTGAGGAGAAACTACTTAGCAATGTGAGGTTAATCGTGTTTTTTGTGAATTTTCCCTTTGGGTTATGATTTTCAAGTCACAGGTACATGGTTATGAAAGATTCTTCTGTCCGTTGTTATCAGAATAAATTATTCTTTGTAGTGTGATTCTTATAACAGTTTTGAACATGTATGATCTTTTCTATTGAATCTTTGATATTAGCAGGATCCAGTGATATTAGATGGTCCTTGCAATATACTAGTGACGAAAAATTTATCTGTTTTTTTGTCCTCTTTTCCTTCTTCAATCTCTGGATTGATATTATTTTTAGCAGAATCTGCACTATTCTACATAAGCACTAACCCCATTGCTAAAATGGAACTCTACTTTTGGTTTGTAGAAATTTAACTTTGAGTAGAACTCTATCCTTTTGTTAGAGAATTAACATTCTAGCAGTCTGTGTGATAAGAAAGGAAGCTTCAGAATAGCAGTTCGTGTGATAAGAAAAGAATCTTCTGAACAAAAAAAATGTCTCAAAAGTTATTTGATCTATGTTTTGGATTGAATTCCATGATATGTTTCTAGCAGTCTATGTGATGAGAAAGGGAGCTTCTGAACAAAAACTGTCTTTATTTGATCAACATTTTGGATTGAATTCAATTATATGTCATGAAGATGAAAAGATTTATTGAGGAAGCGACTGTAATGAGATTTGTTCCTCATTGCAATAATAGGCTGCAGAGAAATTCCCTAGAACTTTGCAAAATACAATCAGGGATCTCTTAAGTTCAAGATTTTTTTTATGCTATCTTTTCCTCCTTGTTTTTCAAGTTCCACATTTCTGTTTTGTTGTTATATGGCATCATCCTTTAGCATAATCACCAAAACATTATTGTTAGCCAACTCGGGACAAGAAGTAATGCAGATCTTCCTATGAAAATCATTTTGAGATTATAGTCCTAGAGCAAATAGGCTTGAAGCATTGAATTGGGCCAAGGGAGGTGCTTTACCACTGAGCAGCATATCTATCAGTTTACATCTGATAGCAATAAACAATTGCATTTAGCTGCTTAGCTGCTCCAGCCTGTTCACCATTAAAATGCATTATTTAAAATATATGAAATGTGTTGACTCAACCATAAACTCACAGTAAGACAACGGTTAACTGACAGCAACCTAAGAGAAACAACACAACACCTTTCCTAAAAAAGGTGAAACAAAAGAATACGTTGTTTGCCTTGTCAAAACAATAAATGCAAGAATGTGGAAATGCTCAAGAAACTCTCAAATCAATGAAGGCAAGAGTGTGGCAAGACTAATTTGACTTGACAATGACGAAAAAAATGGATGTAAATGGTTGCACATGAATGTTTTTGAGTGTCATTAGGGTTGTCTAGTGCCCCGATTATCTGAAATAGTAAAGTTCTGGCAAATCTAATGATAAACGCAGGTACAAATTTGAAATGAGAAAATGGTTGATGCAAAGTATACGAAGTATGAAAAATCCATTGATACATCAACTGGCATTTTTTCAGCATGAACAATGTTCTATTCTATTACTTCATAAAAAAATAATGAAGGCATTGGAATAATTTGAAATTGGAGATGATGGAGATTCGAATTGTATAACAAGATTACATGCTGCTTTACGGGTTTTTCTTTAACCAAATGGCAAAAGCATACAAAGTGAACCAAATATTTCAACCTGCACTCAATCCCCAAGTCAATACAGGAACATGTAAAAACATTACATGAGACAGGGACAAGTTGACATGTTTGGGAAAGGAAGGTTTCTCGAAGCTTTTTTCTCTCCACCAAGTCATTAAATCTATTAAACTCTGGCAGAAATTTTGGTTGCCATTATTCTAATGAAGATAATATCATTTGCATGCATAAAGGTCAAGTTTTCTTGCAAGAATTCAACCAACATGGAGAGGGGCCACACGGATGACTTTTGAGTGTAATTTCATCTTGGGTATGCTTCTCCTTAGACATGCCATCCTCATATCATTGTGCTAAAACACCCTTGTCTAGTTTCCATGATTTTTTTTTTGTTTCTAATATTAAAATATTGGTTAGTGATAATGTTAAAAACAAATCACAACTTCAAAAAATTTTGCTCGGCAACAACTAATATTGAGTGCCGAGTGATAGGAGTACGGTGCCGAGTGGACTCGGCACATGAAGAAGCTGAATGACTCGGCACTATGGGCAACTCAACACAATGTATGCCGAGTGTGCTCAATAGCAAGGAATGTTGAGTGAGCTCGACAATAAAGGATGCCGAGTGAGCTCAGTCACCTTTGCAAGGTGATGCTTGGAAATAGAGTATGCCGAGTGAGCTCAGTCACCTTTGCAAGGTGATGCTTGGAAATAGAGTGTGCCGAGTGAGCTCAGCACTAACAACAAAGATGTAACCCAGTCAAAGACTAGACCGAGTGGACAGTGTAACAGAATGCCATTAAAACATAGAGAGTCGAAGGATGAAGATTTCAACTATGAACTTCTCAAATGCAAAATACTATGCAATGATGAATAGAAGAAGGGAACAACACAGTTTAGTATGCTTGCTTGCTTTCTATTCAAGTAATACAAAATTATTACAAAAGCCTGGGAGCATTCGACTTCAACCAGAAAACTTTAAAATCTTCAAATTGATAAAGCTTAAAACTTCAAACTTATAGTTCTAATGGATGCATACAACGTGTGGAGCAATCACTACTTCTCAAGTCAAATCAATAAAACTTATAGAATGACAAAAGATTCAACACGTGCAATTGTAAACACGAAACTGAAACCCTTTTGTCTTCTGAACTCTGACTTGATCTGTTGATCAATTTTCTTCTTTTCTTTGTGCGCTTGCACTTCTTTGCTCTGCAACTGATCCAAAATCCTCTACTAATTGAATGAATCAGATTCATTCCTTTTGGCTCTTGGCAAAAATGTTTTCCCTCTCATTTTGAATTCAAACTCACCTAACCACATTCAATATTTATGACCGTTGTGCAGACCGTCAGGTTGGTAGGTGGGTGTTTGGCTGCAGGGGCAACCGTTTATGCATTAAATATTTCAACACTCCCCCTTTGTCCTAAGCCAAACAAAACAAGGATCACTCATGATCTAAATCAACTATACCAAGACACTCTCTTAGGTGCACAAAAGTTTCAATACCTAAAAGCTTAGTAAATATGTTTGTCAGCTGCTGCTTAGATTAGCAAAATTTTATTTTGATATCCCCATTTTTCACCAACTCTCTAATGAAGTGATATCTGATTTCTATATGCTTGCTTCTCCCATGGAAGACTGGATTCTTAGACAATGCAATTGAGGAGATGTTGTCACAAAAGATTATGGTTCTATTCTCTTGCCTTTCATTCAAATCTATCAATATTCTCCTTAACCAAATAGCTTGACATGCTATTGCATTTGCTGCTATGTATTCAACCTCTTCTATAGATTGAGCAACAATAGGTTGCTTCTTGGATGCCCATGAAATTGCACCTGATCTCATATGGAACATATATTCGAAAGTGCTCTTCCTATCATCTAAACTTCCATCTCAATCACTATCTGTGTAACCAACCAACTTGAAATCATTTTCTGCAGTATACAAAATCTCAAATCCCTTGTTACCATTCACATACTTTAGGATCCTCTTTCCTGCTTACCAATGGAAATTCTTTGGTGTTTCCATAAATTTGGAAATCAAACTTACTACATGTATTATGTCTGGCTGAATTGTAGTCAAATACATCAAACTTCCAACTACACTCTTGTATAGTGTTGGATTCATACGTTTGCTGCAATCTTCCTTGCTCAACTTCAGACCTACTACTGTTGGTGTTGGGGTTGCTTTGTGGTTTTGTATTTTGAATCGCTCTAAGATCTGTCTTGCATATTTTTCTTGAGAGATGAAGATGCCATCATGCTTTTGTTTTATTTCTATGCCTAGAAAGTACTTCAAGGGACCTAGATTTGTCATTTCAAATTCATTCTTCATGGCCTCCTTGAACTCACCAATTAGGAAATTGTCATTTCTAGTGAAGATTAAGTCATCCACATACAAGACAACAATCAACACATTACCATTTGTTGCCTTGATGTGAAGTGTGGGCTCACCATCTCTTTTGCTAAAGCCATTACTCATCAAATATGAGTCAATCATGTTGTACCATGCCCGTAGAGCTTGTTTGAGCCCATAAAGAGCTCTCTTCAATCTATACACTTTGTGTTCTTCACTTGCAACTTCATAACCAGGTGGTTGCTCCACATAAACTTCTTCCTTCAATACACCATTCAAGAAGGTGGACTTCACATCCATTTGCAATTGCTATGACAACACACACGGTTACCATTCTTGCAACCGGGGCATATGTCTCATCATAATCTTTGTCATACTGCTGCTTGTACCCCTTGACCCACCAGTCGTGCCTTATCTATTTTTCCTTCAACATTGCACTTAGTCTTGTAAACCCATTTCACTCCAATTACTTGTTTCTTAGGAGGCAAAGTAGTTAACTCCCATGTCTCATTCCTTTCAATAGCATCTATTTTCTCATCCATGGCATTACACCATTTCTCTTATTCACAGCTTCTTTAAAATAAATTGGATCACTATGAGAAATAATGCAAAATTTACTCTCTCATCATAATTTTCATCATACCTTTCATTTTGGTATATCTCCCTTAGACTCTTGGTATTTCTTGGCAATAGGGAGGTGAGACTGGGATCTAAATTCTCAATATTGCTGCTGCTACTGTTTTGCATACTAGCTCAGGGTTGTCTTGATGTGCTTGGAGTTGTTGCTCAACATCTTAAGGGCTACTTCCCTTTTTGCCTTTGTCTGCAATCCATGTTAGCTACTTCATCTTCTTGCTAATCATCAATGTCATCTTTTTCCTCTTCAATAGTAAGCATTTTACTTGAAGTGCTTGAGGATTCATTTACCAAGCCATCCCATTACTGATTTTCAAGAAATTCCACATCTCTTGAAATGATGATCTTCTTGGTGATTGGATCATATAGCCTATAGGCCTTTGATTCTAAGCTATACCTTATGAAGATGCACTTCACACCTTTGTCATCTTGCTTTTGCCTTTGTTCCTTAGGCACATGTGCATATGCTATACATCTGAACACTCTCAAGTGTTCAACTGTCCATCTGTTCCTTGACCATGCCTCAAGAGGTATATTGTTACGAATTGTTTTTGTATGACACCTATTAATCAAATATACTGTTGCTGCTACAGCTTCTCTCTAATATTCAATTGGGAGCCCTTTTGCTTTCATCATGCTTCTAGCCATTTCAACAATGGCTTGTTCTTTCTCTCAGCCACTCCATTTTGCTGCAGAGTATAATTGGTTGTGAGCTCTTTTCTTATGCCATTTTTCTTACAAAAATTTACAAACATATTGGAGGTATACTCCCCTCCTCTATCTGATCTAAGGACCTTAACATAGTGTCCACATTCTTTTTCAACCAGGGCTTTAAATTCAACAAATTTATCAAACGTTTTAGATTTGTTCTTCAAAAATTACACTCATGTCCTATGATTGAAATCATTTATGAATGTTATAAAATAAGTACTCCCCCCAATAGAAGTAGTTTGCATAGGGCCTACCAAATCAGAATGCACCAAATCTAATGGTGCTTTAGCCCTTCTAGAATTCTCATAATTAAAGGGAAGCCTATGTTGCTTACCCAAAATACAAGCCTCACACTTGTCATATGAATCTACTATACTAGACAAACCATCTACCATTCTTTTCTTAGACAACAAATTTAAATCAGCAAGGCCAAGATGTCCATACCTGAGATGCCAAAGCTTGGAGGGTTCTTCAATCACGCTCCTAAGAGTTGAATGCTGATGTATCGTTGTACATGAATGCTTGGGAGGTGCATCACTAACTTGAGAAGAGAAACATGTCTCTATCCTCAAGGGGAATATTCAATTATTTGTCATTTGGATTGTTGCAAGTAATCTATTACTCCTATCCTTCTCAAGAATGACACACTTGTCATTTTCCATCAGCACCTTGTATCCATTTTGAATGAGTTGTCCAACACTCATCAAATTGTGCTTCACACTGGGGACAAAATACACATTTTGTATCTCATTTTTCTCACCGTGCTTGGTGTGAACCATGATAGATCCTTTGCCCACTATGGGAATAGTGCCATTGTTTCCCATCTTAATTTCAGACTTAAAAGTATTGTCAATGAAAGAGAATAAACTTTCATTACCATTCATGTGGTTGCTACAACCACTGTCCAAGATCCATACATCAGGGTTGCCTTCTTCACCAATGTTACACATGATAAAGGTTGTGGGATTGATTGCATTTCCCATGTTCACATCAGCCACATTAGCATTCTGCTTTGATTGATCACCCTACTTCTTCCAACATTCACTAGCATAATGCCCATACTTATGATAGTAGTAGCATTCAACATTGCTCTTATTAGAGTTGTAATTCTTCTTACCTGCTTCGGAGTTGTTTTGAGAGGTACTTTCTCTCTTTTGTTTGCTTGCCCGTCTAAAACTTTTTGCACCAGCATTCCTTTGACCATTCCTTTCATGACCTTTACTTCTTGAGCCTCTATCCGAGTCATTTCTTCCTCTCCCCCTGCCTCTTGAATTCTCTTGAGTCTTTAAAGACTACTCTTGGGAAGTTGTTGCTGATCTATTTATCTGGTGCTCATGGGTTTGAAGAGTTCCCATCAACTCATCCATGGTCAATGTGATGAGGTCATTTGCCTCTTCAATGGTCATGACAAGATTGTCATATTTTTGAGGTAAAATCCTCAATATCTTTCCCACAATCCTTTGCTCTACATAATCTTCTCTATTTGATTTGAGTTGGTTTATCAAAGTGGAGATTCATGAGCTGAACTTTGTAATAGGTTAATTATCCCTCATCTGAAGGTTCTCAAACTCCCTTTAGATCATTTATAGCTTCACTACTCTGACCTTGTCAGTCCTCTTGAAGTCCGTTTCAAGGATATCCCATGCTTCCTTTGCATAATTTGCTACTGCAATCTTCAGAAAGATTTTCTCTATCATTGCTGCCTCAATTAGACTTAATGCCTTGGCATCCTTTCTCTTTGACTCTTTCAACTGAGTCTTTTGTGAATTTGTGAGGGCAACATACAGTGTTGGGACTGTAACATCATTGAATCCATTGATCACAAACTTCCACAAATCATTAGCTACCATTATGGTTTTCATCTTCTTTGCCCATGTATCATAATTATGTCCATTAAAAGACTGTGGTTGTTGCCATATCATTCCTAAATCTCCTGTCATGTCAAATATCCCAGAAAACAAATGCCCTAACTCACTGTGGATGTGGGGCCTCAAAGCTCTGATACCATGTGAAAAATAAATCACAACTTCAAAAAAATTTGCTTGGCAACAACTAATGCTGAGTGACAAATTTGCTCAGCATAAGAGAGTGCTGAGTGACATGAGAACGGTGTCAAGTGGACTTGGCACATGAAGAAGCCGAGTGACTTGACACTATGGGCAACTTGGCACAATGTATGCCAAGTGTGCTCGGCAGCAAGGGATGTCGAGTGGTCACCTTTGTAAGGTGATGCTCGACAATAGAGTATGTCGAGTCAGCTCGACACTAACAACAAAGATGGAACCCAGTCAAAGACTAGTCTGAGTGGGCAATATAATAGACTGCCATTAAAACGTAGAGAGCCGAAGGATGAAGATTTCAACTATGAACTTCTCAAATGCAAAATACTATGCAATGATGAATAGAAGAAGCGAACAACGCAGTTTAGTATGCTTGCTTCCTTGCTTGCTTTCTATTCAAATAAGATAAAATTATTACAAAAGCCTAGGAGCATTCGACTTCAACCAGAAAACTCTAAAATCTTCAAATTGATAAAGCTTAAAATTTCAAACTTACAATTCTAATGATTGCATACAACAATGTCTAGAGCAATCACTGCTTCTCAGGTCGAATCAATAAAACTTATAGAATAACAAAAGATCCAACACGTGCAACTGCAAACATGTACTGGAACCCTTCTATCTTCTGAACTTTGACTTGATCTGCTAATCAATTTCCTTCTCTGCTTTGTGCTCTTGCACTTCTTTGCTTTACAATTGATCCAAAATCCTCTACTAATTGAATGAATCAGATTCATTCCTTTTGTCTCTTGGCAAAAATGCTTTCCCTCTCATTTTGAATTCAAACTCACCTAATTGCATTCAATATTTCTGACTGGTGTGCAGATTGTCAAGGTGGTAGGTGAGCGTTTGGCTCCTGGGGCAACCGCCTATGCATTAAATATTTCAACAGATAAAGGGATAATTTGTGTATTTTTTTATTAGACAAAAAATGAAGGAGCTACAATACTTTTTTTTTTGAAAGACGAATCCCATAACGAAATTTCAATATCTTAAAGTCCCTCCTTCGGTTATCTATAAATTTAGTAGCTAGCAATAATGGATTAATGATATATTACCTTGGCTATTAGAAAATGAACCTAATGAAAAGAATAAAGGAAAGTCATTTTGGTTAAAACTTTTCTTGTTCAACATGCTAGAAGTCATTACATTCTTCAACTCTTTTTAATCTTATAACCATTACATTAGGGAAATCATGAGATTAAGATATACGGATTATGTATTCCTAACTCTCATTAGAAGTAGGAAAATCATGAGATACAAGGGCTATGTATTCCCTTAACTCTTATTAGAAGCCCTTAAATCTTATTGGTCATTCTTACTTCCCAATCCTAATTTGTATTACAATGACAAACTACCAAGTACATGAGATTTAAATAAAAAGGCACATAAATAAGTTTCAATTTATTAGTTGATGTATAAGAATATTATTTCCAAGTTAATCGGTATATTAGGCATGAATTTCATTTTCCATCCATGGATAATCTATGCAATGAACACGATTAGCTCTATCCCTATTATGTTGTTTGGAATTTCCTTTTTAGCTCAAGCATTCACAAATATCATTCAAATGTACATAAACATGGGAGGCATCTACATGATGTTGTGATCAATCTAAAATTTGAAATGTGCTAAGCCTTCTCAAGAATGAACAAAGTAAGAGGGATAATCTATGTAATGAACATGATTAGTTCTATCACTACTATGTTGTTTGGAATTTCCTTTTCAGCTCAAGCATTCACAAATATCATTCAAATGTACATAGACATGGGAGGCATCTACATGATGTTGTGCTCAATCTAAAATTTGACATGTGTTAAGTCTTCTCAAGACTGAACAAATTTAGAGGACTTGGGACCACACATCTTATTTGTAAGCACCTAACCAAGCTCAAATTTAATATTTCTTTAACTCATTATAGAAGAGTAAGTTTAAGATTTATTGAGTATTTGAACATGTGAATAGACAATCTATGAAAAATAAATTTCAAATGAAGTAAGATATTTATCTTATGTATGTGAATAGGTAGGAATTTTCAACATTCATTTATAGGTAACCATGATTGGCCTCCAATGCATCTTGATTAATCAAATACCAAGATTGTTTTGTTGAAGTTTAATAGGTAGGTATTGTTAAATTTTCTATTGTTAAACATAAGCATAAAGGATGACTACAATGGCATCCCACAATTGATCATTATTCATGTTAATAAAAGGAAGATAGAAGTAATGATGAGAAGAATTTTTATTTATTATTTTAGGACATATGAGGTTGGACAATCATTCAGCCTAAGAGATTTTATAGAGGAAAAGCTTTGGGACAACTATAATTAAAATTAAAATATATTGGTTGTTTAGTGTTTGAGGAGGTTGAAGAAAATGGTGAAAATATTGAAAATGTGAGACTATCATCGTATAAAAAAAATTGTCTAGCAATAATCCTTTCCCAATTATAAGTAATGTTCACTTCTCAATTGTTCGACTAGAACAAAAGAGAACAAAAGAGAAAAAAATAAGATTTCGAGAACACTAGACTAGATCTAGATGAAAATATTAGATTATTAAGATAAAAAAGAATGACATTTTTTAATCAAAAGGACCCAAGGCAAGCCAAATATCAAGCACCTCGGTGATAGCCAATGGTTTATTCACAACAATAATCAAGTTTCAAAAAAAGAAAACAATAATTCTTATTCTTGGATGGTTTTAGTAGTTATAACCAAATAAGGATTACACTTGATGATAGTGAGAAGATAACATTTATCTTCTCCTAGGGAGTCTATGCCTAATATGTTTTACCATTTGGGTTATGCAATTCTCTAGCAACATTTCAAAGGGTAGTCATTAGCATATTTCTAGATATCTCACATCGTTTCATGGAAATATGTGAGAAGATAACATATACCTTCCCTTAGGGAGTCTACGCCTACTATGTTTTACCATTTGGGTTATGCAATTCTCTAGCAACATTTCAAAGGGCAGTCATTAGCATATTTCTAGATATCTCACATGATTTCATGGAGATATATATATATATTTCAAACTCTTTCTCAATACCAAATTCATTTCAAACCCTCTAAAGAGATTTTCAATAATTTGATAAGGAGAACAATGATGAAGTTTAGATGAACTCACACAAAATATGGATTTGGTTTTCTATCCTAAACACTAAGAAACTACAAGGTTTGTTGTCATTAGATTTCCTATAGATGAAAGCCAAAGTTCTCAAGCTTCTTTGAGATAAACAATTCAAGTACCTCAAATGAATTCCTCGTCCTTTTTTATAATCTTCTCATAGAGTTTTTGGAAAACTCTTAAAATTTTCACTTTTATAATTTAATATTTAACTTTTATATGAGAATTAATAATAAAGTGATCCTCTCATATAATTTCTTCAAAAATATTAAGTCACCTTGATATCCTTGTACCTCCATAATTGGCATCCCATTTGGCATAATAGTTAAATAGTTAATGACATTAATATGCACACTTAACCGTTTATATCCTCTTTAAACATAAAGATACCTAGTTTGATTAATTATATTTAAATTGATTCTAACTTGAATTTTAATTAATTAAATTAAATCATTAAACTCCATTAAATGCCAAATATCAAATTAACAACTGAGTCTTCCCAGTTTTCAGACATAATTGTAGTGTCTTCTAACTATCCCATTGACTTACCATAAACACTATGGGCCCAAATGTCCAAGTGACTTACTAAAACTAACAAGTGTGCATAAATGGAGTTTGAAAGACCTCTAGAAAACAAACCACAAATACATTAATATACTCAAGGGGAGAGTAATGGTGTAGACGCCCTAAGGGTCAACTAAATAACCACTTGATCACCCTCAAAGGCCGCCCTAATCCGCTAATAATAATTCAAAATTTGAAAATAACTGATGCTTAGGAAGGTAGAAAATGAGGACATTACAATTCAAATCTTCAACAATGAAATTCCTCTTGAAACTTCTTGTGACTTAGAGGGTTCTGGCTTCCTTCTTTCGTAGGACCATTGAGTTTAGAATAAACCTCTTCATGTTGTAATAAATAGTTACCTTCTCTCATCTTAGGGTTTTCTTTCACTTCCAAACACTCTTTCGTTGAATTTCCTAGCTAATCACACTTTTAAAAAAAATCTCAAAGATCTCTCAACTTCTACGTTTTAATGACATTTACTTGATAACAATATGATGTCTACTTCTTACAAAGGATATGATTTTGTGTTAAGGGACACACACATGTTTACATCCATCCCAAAAGTGCCATCTTTAATGTGGTCATTTTCTATTATATATTCTCCAATTCTGTCTCCTACAATCTTTAGGATGTCCCGTAGTATAACCTACAATGGAGATAATTTATGAACATAAAGGTTGAAATTGCAAATCTATTATATAAATAAAACCTTACGTATCCATCATCGGTAACCCCTATTTCAAAAAATGTTGTTTCCTTTTCCCTAAAAGACACTCAACCATGAAAACCCCCCACAAAATGACTCAAGTTTAATATTCTTAGCCCATTTAATTTTGACTCACTTTTGAAATTTAACCCTTACTATAATGCCCCTGTAACCTTGACATGAGATTCAAAGCACTAAGAGATGTAACCAGAGAACCAAGGTTATCTTGAATGTACATTTTCATCTAAGTGCTTGGATCTAAATGTTATGTTATGTAATCCAACTTACAAGCACTAGTATATGTATGCTTGTAAGATACCTCAACCAAGTGGATGAAATATTGTGAGATTATGCTTGATAATATATTTTCTGACTAAGACCCTAAATATTACATAGCACAAAACATTTGTTGTGATATGTGACGATCCCCTATCTGCACAATGATCTTCTTGTACAATCTATCTTGATGATACGAACTGTTGTGTTTAGGTTTATATGAAGAATCCTGCAATTTGATTATTTTTGATGAAATGAATATCAGCTAGATAATATCGTTTAGTTATTTTAGAACAACATCTTAATCATTTAATGTGTATGTTGATAGTGATCAATTTCTTTGATTAGTACATCTATTTGATTATGATTATTCTATTTTGGTCTAACACCAAGAATATATATATATATATATATATTCTTGGTGTGTTTTTTGGATGAGGGGAGCCAATCATAGTTACTCCTATGCGAAATCTACACGATGTCACACTCCTCCATCATTGTCTATTATTATTTTTCTATGTACATATATAATGCATGCATGTGTGTTTGCTTGTCTCAATGATGCAAGATTGTAAGTACTAGGTATTGACTCCACCTAGCTATATAGGTCTAAGTGTGCCTTTAAAATCCTAAAAAAAAATTGTTACAGAGGTATTGCCAAGGTTTCTACAAGTAACTCCTTTGGATATAGGTTTTCTTTTAGGTGGACCAGTTGACCTTTGTCAACTTTCTTGGACTTGGTGATTTTACATGTTCATTATTTTTGTTGTATTATTTGTTTAGTCATTTTATTTATTTCTCCTCATTGGGATGATTCCCGAATGATCTTTGTTATGTTATGTTTAGGGGTTTCATGCTTTGTTAGGAGTTTGACTTGACTTTCCTTATTGACTATGGATGACCTTGTTTGATCTTGTAGTTTTGTTTACATGTGTTTTATAGCTAATTGCTATAGCCTCTTTGGGTGATTAGATGTACTTTGAGGCATGCAATTTTACTCTATTTGAATGTTATATATATATTAAACTAAGTATAAATAATTAATAATATTGTTGTTGTGATCTATTAGTTCTTAACCACATCTATTTATATGTTCTCACATGTATGATATATTTTCCTTCCATTCCTAGGATTATTTAAAAGTTTTGAGTTATTTTTTGTTAAAATTGCCATGTATTTTCCTAGGGTTTTTAGCAACCCATTTTTGGAGATCTATTATTTGAACAATTTGAATTGAGTCTAGGGTTATCCTTGGTTTATTTTGTTAAAAGGGAAATTTAGAGATCTCAAATGGGTCTCTCTCAGATTTTCTTTTTAGGGTTGAATTAATGCCTTGCCATGTATATTTTGTCTGACTAAATCTATCCATTTTGGAATTTGATTTTCAATCAAGTGTGTCTGAATGGTACAGATTGTAAAAGTCTTGTATAGACCTGAATTTAATATCAATCATAGTTCTCTATCTTATATTTCATTTTCTAGTAGTTAGATATATTTTTGTTATATTTTGTGAAAGTTACAACTATTTTAGTGAATGTAGGTCTGAACCCTAATTAGGATTTTCTATTTTAGAACATAAGCCACAACTTTCATTTCCACCATTGGATCTTCGTATAAATTGAAGCGAAAGTATATAGAGATATTTTCTTCATTCTCATTGAAGTGGTTGTCTTAATTATTCGATTTATGAAAGATATGGGTTATTGATCATCAATGACTATTCTTGGTGTTTGAAATGAACTAATTTTGGAAGTTGTCAAAGCATTAGAGGCTTATAGGTTACTAGAGGCTTTTACGATCTTGCTTTTTATTTATTTGGTATTTTTCACATTGAATATTGTTTTTATATTATTTATGGCACTTTTAGATGTCATTTGATGTGTTTAGAGCAACTTAGTGATGTGAAATCTAAAGAGGGTATTTAGACTCGTATTTTGAGTATCTGAATTTGATTTTCTTTGCTTATGTTTCTCTCTATTATGGAAGTGCATGGATTGCCATCCCCAAAAGATATTTTTTGAGATATTCTTACTTATTACACTATCATTTTGTACTTTAGTGTTAAGGTTGATCTCAATAATGTGACTTATAGAAAAATACTTGAGAACTCAAGGGAGGGATGACTTGTTGTAGAGTCCTATGTTTTCCTATATGGCTTTTTGTGAGAGTAGGGTTCGTAGGTGCACTAAGTGGGTGACTTACTACAAAATTTGAGCCAAGGAAGCCAAAATCATATTCTTTGGATGAGTTTTGGAAAAGAAAACATAACTAAAATAGATGGGATTGGGTAAGGGCTTAGTAAAACATTTTAATAAGAGAACAAATTGGATTGATGGTCCACATAGGTTCTGCTGGAGTACTGAGGTCATTGTAGATACTAGGGTAGGTCATGAGGGCACTAGGGTACATGACTGCTAGGGAGGATCCCAATATAGAGGACTATGTGATGACGCTCACATAGTTTGTATCGTAGAGAACTCACCTCTTGTATTTTTTTGATGTGACTTTATGATTCATATGTTGGGCTTTAACACTTGTGCTTTGCTATTTATGTTGAGATATTAGAACTTGATGTTTATTGTTGTTTTAATGTTTATCTTGGGGCTTTGTTCTTTGGAGCTTATGTCTTGATAATTATGTTTTATTGGGCTTTGGTCTTCATTTTTGTGTTGGGAGGGGTTATTCCATAACCTTAGAGAACCCTAGTTTCCTATGTGGACCTTGGTTCATCTCCTAGCATGGGGGAGTGGACCTTTGTGGACCCACGTGGTTGGGTGACAAATAAATTGAGGTATTATTCGTAGTTCCATGGATTTATTGCATTCAATCTCTATTTGAAGCTATTGAAGATTATTCTCTATACCTTGCATTCCCAAAATATTGTATTACAATTGATGAATTCTATGAAAATGATGACATCTCATGTACTGGTCTTTTGAGCTATCGAAAGAGACTTAAGACTCTATGCAATTTGTAAATATATGGCTCTATGCAATTTGTAAATATACGGGAAAAGGGTATCTTTAGGAGAAAGGAAAGGGTTAAAATTATTATTATATTCAAAGATGCAACTTTTAGTGGAAATGTTTAGAAAGTCTTATTTGATGTTCATAATTCTTAAGAAGTAAATCTAAAATAATGCATGTTATCAAATCTTTGTATGATGTGGAATATATGCTTGATTATTATAGAAGGTTCATGATGTAATGTTATCACTTTCAAGTATAGAATTTAATAAAGACAATAATGGATTCCTTAGTACAGATGTTAGTTTGATAAGTTAAATATATGAACAAATAATCTCAAGAAAAAAAAGGCTAACCAAATGATGTGATTTATATGTGCAGATCTTGTTCATATGTGATGTATAGAATGTTTAAAGATGAAAATCATAACAATCATAATAGGACTAGATGAATGTATAAGAGTAAACCTTATAACTTGTCTACTTATTTAATGTGCAAGTTAAGTTGATGGATCTTATTTACGTATCTAAGTAGTCATGCATTGGCATATTGGGTTTCAACCTTGGTATCAATGTTAGGGAACCTAAAGGGATGCCCATCTCACCCTAAATTGTAGAAGTAATTCACATATTTAAGTAAGAAAGGCTTTAAAAGGACAATTAGTTCAAATTTTAGTACTTTTGACCTATGCCCTCTAGGTTCCATGGCAGGGGTGTTATACTTGCCAACTAATTTGTTGCCCACTTGAAAATGAAGTTACACTCCCTAAGATGCATATGAATACATTGATTCTCCAAAATTTAGAAAGGAAGAGACATGGAATAAATTGATTCTCCAAAGTTTAGAAAGAATTAGATGTAACTTACAAAGTTTGCAGGAGTTCACATCAATCATCTCTTTCGAAACCATACCTTCTTCCTAAATGTTGAGCAAAATTTCTATCATCACTAATCACCATTTTTTTTTGTATTGATTGACCGATCGGGTCTATTACCACAATTGCCAACCAAGCTCCTACGTGTATCATAATTTCTCTTGCCACCAAAACCCCTTGTCCTATTAAATCTTCTTTTTCACCATTCTTTAATGCAAATCTCTCATTATTCTTGTAAAAGTCTTATTTGATCGAAATATTTTCTACCAACTATTCCTTCCTCTAATTCAACAATAAATCTTTTCCCTCTCATATCCAAATTATATTTTTAACATGTACTAAATTATATACACTTAAATATATTCATTCATATATTTTTCCTATTATTTTTAAATAATAATTATAGAAAATACAACAAGTAGAAATAATTAAAAGATCACATTTACCATATAAAATCAAAATAAAAAATTACAAAACTAAAATACTAAAAATTCAAGAAAGGCCAAAGATTAACATACAGAAATATTTTAGAAATAACAGCACAAGCATATAGAAGAAACAAATCACACAATTACCATATATATTTAATAATAATACCCTAAAAGTAATAAATTGAGTTGACTTGACCTCGACTTAGTTTCGGGGAACATCAACAAACGCCTCCCTAACGGAAATAAGGACGGAAGCTTCTAGCGTTAAAAAAAATAGTTATTTATATATAATCAAAAAATCAATATCAAGCCTGCAAAATTCAAACAAAATCCGAGTAACCAACATATACAGGGCCAAAACTTTCGCTCTTGTTTGATGTAAATTCATAATCACCTCGATATTTGGTTTCCTTCGAGGATTTGAAACAAAAAGTTGATTGGACCGAGAGGAAATTCCCTGTGAAGTTTTGCTAAATCTTGTAGATCAGCCAGAATGTCTTCACCCGGAGAGTAAGTTCGAAATCTCATGTACATATGTACATATATTTTTCATTGTTTTTATTCTCTTTATTCATTTTTTGTCCAAGCTCCATTGTATTTAGTTTCTTACAGTCCTCGTGGGTGCTATGTAATTGGCGTAATTTGCAGCTGAGTTATATTTAAATTTCAATAAAACCGTTTCTCATTTTCTTGCGCTTCATTTAGATCATACATTTTCCCCTGGGTATCACAGGCACGCCACAGAATGCAAGGATCAGAAATAACTAAGTAAAAATTAAATAAGTTGTGTTGAAAAGGCGCCTAATAGGGTTATTTGGTAGTTTTGTTATTGATCATATTAACTGTCATGTTAATTATTTTTAATTGGGTATAACTTTAAAGCCGCGGCTTCTTGAATTGGCGAATCACATGTAGGTGGTTAAAATCTTGTAGGAAGATTCCCCGCCCCCCCCCACCCCCCCCCCACCCCCCCCACCCCCCCCCCCCCCGCGGGCACTCCGAGGGGTCTACAGTATTTAAACTCTATTCACCCTTATTTTCAATTATTTGCAAATTAGGGTAAAGTAATTATAAGCTGGATTCTGTGACTTCTGGAAAGGAGAGTTGTAGTTTAATGGCAATGAGGGATGCTTGTATGTAGTTCAAAAATGTCACTGCACTATGGTGACACATAATTCGAGCTGTAACGCAACATGGAGCAAAAACTATGAATTATGCTTGAACATGATGCATGCTTGCAAAATCTTAATAGTGTGGTACAAGGTTACCCTGCCACTGGCTAAAGGCCACTCATATCCCTACTCAAGATTTACCAAACTAAAAAACTTGTTGCATTATCAAGTAATACTTATTTATCCTTAATCTACGGAGAATTGTAAATAGCTTTGCTATCATAGATTGTTTTTTTTCAAATTTCTTTGTACATCTGTGAAATGCGTACCTAGTGATTTAGCTACTTCTGAGCGTGATCCTGCTTTTCTTTTTCTTTTTCTGATCGATCTTCTTGTCACTTAGACTGAAAAAGCTAATGGAATCTGATCACTCAGAATCAGTAGGAGACCTGTTCATAATATGGTCCTAAATCAAATATCCAATTTATTGCTGTGTCGGTACTATAAATATGCAGTTACAAATAATCCAGCCAAAGTTATAGGAATTAGACCTAACACAATTCCGGATAATGCCTCTAATGCTAGTATATTGAAGTATAATCAATCTTTCCATAGGCTCACCTTCTGCCCTGGAAGTATGCTTTGTCAGTTTATCAAAATGAATGTACAGAGATAACAAATGGTGACAAAATTATGAGAAGATTACATGCTTCATTGCCAATTAACTTTTTAATGCTAGAAACTATAAGTAAGTAGCATGCACACAAGTACATAGGATGTCCAATAATTCCATATCTAATAATTTATCAACCTTCTTTAACCTTCTTATTTCCACAATATCTGATTACTCACTAAACTACACACCAAACATCCAGAAAAATGATTAATCATCTCAATATTATCCCTTATTTTTTATCATCTCAGTGAACCCTTCATTCATTTCTGTTATTATTACTGCTATTGCTGTTGTATGTACTGATACAATCTCCATCTTCATCTTCATCTGATGCCAAAGTAACTGTCACATCTATTGACAGCTAGTATCTAGATTTAATGCCAGTGTAGCCATGTCCAGGTGCATGCTAAAATAATGATACATATTGTTTATCTTATTCTTCTGTTCAGGAGGCCACTAGAGTTGAATATTTAGACACTTCTTTCCTGAATGCATGGACATTTCACAGGTGCAAGACCTAGTTTCTATTGACTCTCATTTTTACCTTTCTTGTCGTTTCTCTTGTGTTGCAAATTTTGTTACTTTGTATTATTTATCTTGTCCATTGATCTACCATTTTAGCTTCACTCACCTTATGAATGTTTTAAAGGGCTTGCCATTTATTATTGCTATCATATTCTAGGTGTTTGGGTTTGAGTTAAAAGAATATCGAAGTAGTATATCATTTTTCTCACATACATTTTACTTCAACAATTGCTTATGCTACTAGCAATTGTAGCGATTCTTTCCGAAAGAGTAACTATCATCTGCTTATTTTTTACTATATAGCACACTCTGATTTGAGTATTATATGTCCTAGAATCTCATCAAATGAATAATTTGTGACACCTCTCATTTCTCGACATTGGAAGTAATTCTACCTCATCTTGTTGCTCATGTAAGCATCTCATGGAAGGTTCTTTTCTGATTAGCTCATCAAGGGTGGGGACAACCTGGTATTCAGAGTAGCATCACCCTCCAAGTTAATAGATAAGAATGCTGCAAGTAAAGCTATTGCAATACTTATAAAAGGAATATTTTCCCACGCGGAAGCAACTTTACCAGATTCTGTGTTAAGTGTTTTTAAATGCCTTCCTTGTTTGGTAATAAGATTTCATGCTTTTTTACAGCCTTCCTTCTTTCGCCTTTGTCTTCTTGGTTCCTTGTTTGCTTTCTTCTGGTACCTTGTTTTATTTGTTCTGTTTTCTTCATATCTTTGACTTGGTTTGTTGTTTACAAGGCTCATTCCTTTGGTTTGCTTGTCACCAGTTGATCTATGGCAGATCCGCTACAGCTCTCTCCTTGGATTTAGAGTGAGTAACCATCCACACCAGAGAGATTTATACTGTATGTAGAACCTTCAACATCAGATAGATTGACACTGAGTCTAGTCATTAGTCACATAAATGAATATCCAATTAGATCACTTCACTGCTTGCATAAGCTCGTTCATCTCTTAGGTGCTTCTCAGGTTTGACCAAAGAAAGGAAGGAATCTGGCCTGCTTTTAATGCCTTTGATGGACTGCTCGTTCAGTGTGGTGATATGATCTCTACATTATCAATTATTTTTGCTGGCCATTAAAATATTATTACTTGAACACGAACCAAACTGAGAATGCTTAATGGCCTCTGACTTTTAGTTCAATGTTTACATTAACGGCACAATGACAAGCTCCACTTTCATATTCCCAGTTGCTAAGATTCAGTAACCTCCACAATTTGTTTTCTATAGCAAACCTGTGATGCCGATAAGCTGGAAGATCTTACTTGTGCAGGAATAATAGCCTACACTATCATCAACTTTCCCTTTTTAGTATTTGGTTTTCTTTACTGAAAAATGTCTTTGCGTTCATTAATCCACTGGCCCATATCAGCTTTCAGTACAGTAATTTTATGATTCCATTCTTGGATTCACAGCTGCAAAGCAATTGCCACAGTCTCACATAAGTGTTTGCCCTTATACATGGAAGTCCATAGCTTTTAAGTCTTAGTTATTTGATCAGTTCGTAACAAGTTAACTAACATTATCAGATTTCCAGAATCCATTTTTAATACAAATTTGATTTCGGATTTGATTGTGTATGCTTTTTTTAGCATCAACGTTTTGGATCATACTCCATGATCCATCATTAGGATGAGAGAGTGTAGGACTTGAATAACAGAAATATGCAGACCAAGCCTCACCCATGAGATAAAAGAAGAGGAAGGGAGAAGAGATGACACAAAACAATGTAGGGTAGAAAAACAAAAAATAAAGCAACAAAAGTAAAAGAGAAAAATAAAGAGGGAATCAGCAAACACAAAAAGGTGGGAGAAAGAGAACAAGCTAAGATATATAAACTCAGATATAAACGAGGCTCTTGTATAGCAGGGAAATAAATTCGATACCCTATGCAAAGATGAATGTTGAAAACCAAGATTCACCTTCTAATGTTGGCCCAATTAACACAAGATAGAGTGTTAATTTGTAACCTATACCAAAGGCGTGAATTGCTGGGAATTACTTCTCCCTCACCTCCACAAAGAGGGGGTTTTATGTATGTAAGTATGCAATATAAATCTGAATCTAAAGGAATGAAGATATGTATTGAAATAGAAAAGGGAAGAAAACTCACCTCGAAGGATACAAACCTATAAATATGCAATCAAATGATGTCAGAAACTATTGAAATTTCGGATTTGGACTTGAATTGCAAGATCTACAAAACCTAGAAATTGTTCAGCTCCAAGATAGAATTGACTTGTAGGGACGGTATCAATTTGGGGCATGGTCAATTTGCGAGGATGGGGATGAAATGCGTCCCTGTCCTTTTGTGGCCGATGGCGAAATTGATTTCGGATCTCCAAGTTTGGTGAAATGGGTACTTAGATTTACACTCTGTTCCACTTTCAAAGATCTGTAACATGCAAGAAAAAAGGTTTTGCTTGTTGTTGATGGGGGGTTTGCCTTGGTCAAACCCCAATTTGGAATTAACCTTGAAATAGATAGGGTAATTCTAGCAAGTAGCTGTCCTTTTGTGGCCAATTGTGAAATTGATTTCGGATCTCCAAGTTTGGTGAAATGGGTACTTAGATTTACACTCTATTCCACTTTCAGAGATCTGTAACATGCAAGAAAAAGGGTTTTGCTTGTTGTTGATGGGCGGTTTGCCTTGGTAAAACCCCAATTCGGAATTAACCTTGAAATAAATAGGGTAATTCTAGCAAGTAGTAAAAGCAGATCTAACATGAAGCAATGCAAAATCAAACTCAACTTCAAAAAACCCTAGGAAAGGAGATCAAAGCAAATCTGAACCTTTGTGAATGAATGTGCTTGAAATTAGTCTTAGGAATGAATGCAAATCTTGGAGAGTTGATGTAGAAGATGCAACAAAGGACCTTGAATGTATAAAGGGAGATCTTGAATGTTGAAAATGCTGTGAAAGATCTTGCTCAAATCCCTTTAATTGCTTTAGTGCTTGATTCCTTGACCTATAATGGAGGATTTGCTTAAACACCTAGAATGCTTGAATGTTATTGATTGTGGATATTGGACGCTTGATGTGTGTGTATGGAGATGGAATGAATGAATGGATGATGCCAAATGAAGCAATAGATTGTGCTTATAAAGGATTTAGAATAAATTTTCTCCCGTCGGCCGACCAAGCAATGAGCAATGCCTCAAATCAACCCCGACACAAGGACCGAGAAGGGGACCCAAAATAGCTCTTGGGATCGGCACGTACTACGTCCCAGTCCTGGGATAGGGATGCACTATGTCCTTGTCCTGGGTTAGGGACGTAATACATCCTTGTCCTAGGGCCTATAAAACTTCAGGATTTCCTAGGGTCTTGAAACATGTGCTAATTTTGGGAGATTAAGTGCTTATTTTGAGGAAATCCTTGTTTTGATGCGGAAGAGGGGTTCATGTGATTGGAAGATGAAAAAGGACATCATTTGGATAGGTCCTACCTTGAGCTTTGCACCATAAAATAGGAATACCAAGGAAAATCCATTAGATCCTATCCTAATAACATCTAGGAGAAATAAGAAGAGCTGTGCAAATGCAAATTGGATGCTATTTATGATGAAATCACATTAAATGGATGCCAAACCATCATCAAATTGACGTGCTTCCAATTTAGGACGATACTTGTAGCCAACACTTTAGTGAGAGTATGGGCTCAACCCAAACTCTTAGTAAAGTAGAGAAAAAAGATTCTGACAAATGACATAGGGTCCTAACTCCATGTCCATGCACAAGGGTGCAAAAGCAAAAACAAGAGAGAAACAAAGATAAAAAGTCAAAGACATAGAAGGGGTTAGTACGAAAACAAACCCAAATCAACTAGTGATGAGACCTCGACCATCAATGTTTCACCCACAAATATCATATTTGGAAGGCTAGAACACACATGATGACATAATAAAGGCAGGAGCAAGATCATAAATAACATAGCTTCATGATCTATTCCTACTAGCATAAAAGCAAAAGAGAGGGAGGGAAAAAGAAGTGATTAGCTCGTAGGTGGCCACCCTACTGTGAACCACAAGAAGAGTTGCTTGCAAAAGATGACATTGAATAGTCTAATAGGGTTGTAGTTAACCCATTAAAGTTCCACCCATGGATCAATGTCCTAATATCACCATGGTGTGATCCAAAAAAAATTGCGTTACCCGTGTATGGGACTTAGCATATTGAATTTGAATACATTACCTGTGCATGGGATTTAGTATATTGAATTTGAATGCATTACCCATGTATAGGATTTAGCATATTGAAAAAGCAAAAGTGCAAAATTATAATACAAAGGATGACGTTTAGATGCCCCCTCCTTATCATGACTATATAATAGACATAATAAGGAAGAGAAAGATGATACCTACTTCACACAACAAGGAGATATCCTTAAAGAAACAATGCATACCATATTCATAGCAATGAGCATTAACCCTTACAATCTAAGAACATAGACAATCGAGAAAAGGATATATTGCTTATGAGAAGAGGCCCTTGAAAGGAAGAGGTTTTGTTAGCAAGACATCGGTCTTCAAGAGGAGTGTCTGAATAAAGATACAACTTGAAGACAAAACAGGGAAAGAAGAACAAGAATGCAACTATTCAGCCCCATATATACAGGTAGAATAGGGATCCTTGGATGAAATATGACAAACTTTAAAACACATAGAGTAAATTTTTACAATGAACATAGTTTTGCAAATAAGGAAGAGGTGATGATCAAAGACATGCACCTCTTGTGTATAAGAGAGAGCCATGATCAAGACACAATTCCTTATAGAAAAAGAATGTCATATGATAAACAAATGCCATTGTACTAAGGAAAGTTGATCCTTAGACAAAGAGAGATAAAGAATGTACAAGAAAACCTTGCCCCCCTAAGTGCGAGGCAAGAAAGAGAAGTCTATGGTGGATTATATAACAAAATCTTGTAAGATATAAAAGATGAACTGTAAGCAGCAATCACAAGCTAGCCGTCCACAAAACAAAACACCCTATATCCAACAACAAGTATCATAGAATAATGCAACATCATAGGATATGCAATTCTAAACAACATAAAATGTGAGAACACATATGAAGTAGACTTTAGATGATTATTAAATGAGAAACATTAAAATCCAAGGCATGAAAAGACATTGTTAGTATTACGAGGTAATTGGTAAATACTTGCTTGTTAATAACAGAGACCGAAAGGTCAATTTATACAAAAGAATGAGACGATGTTTCCTTAGGAAACGATCGTAAAGAATAGAAACATTCTATTCCAGAGAAAGCAAAAAACGAAAGCAAACTAAAGCTTAAGATATTTACAAGATAACCATTAACTAATAATAGACGTCTTATCTATTATTGTAATAGTTAGGCGGCAACAAAGCATTACATACCCACAAAAAAGAATGTACCATAAAATAATGCAAATCTATAGAGAAATAAAAGAGGGAGATGAAGGGATACCATGTTATGCCTACTTAGTTATCACGGAAGGAACAATAAAGGGATAACGAATCCTTGAGTGAAGAAAAAAAGAAAATCCCATATATACTTGAAATGAGAAGATGCACTTACAAGCATAAGATTGCCCTCGGGTTGTCAATCCCTACATAACACAATAAATGCATGTAAGAGAGTACATCAAATTATAAGAGAATGCAAATTCATAAAGGATATTTGATGCATTGGACAAGGGAAGGACACATTATGTCTCCCTAAGTGGTTTCAAATTATACTAGACATGAAATGTCAAGCAAACATAAGATTGCACTCGGAATGTTAATCTATAAGTAACATAATAAATTAATGCAAGAAAAGATGTCATCATATAAGAGGAAAACAAGTTGGCAAAGAGATAAAATGGATCCTATGATATAGATAGAAAAAGGAAATAGGGCCCTTTCCCCCCAAACGAGGAGACAAGGGAAATTACTATTATGTTGCTCACAAAGTAGGACAATGAGCCTACAAAGGATAGGCTAACAATGTCACATAGGAGCAACACAATAGGGATGTAGATGTATCAAGTAGAATGATCATGGAAAAGATACCATTCATCATTGCAATTCATATGAAATATAACATGAGCAATGAATTCTCTATATTGAAAATAAGGATGAAGCATAGAAAAAGAAGATTTCTTAGGTGTCATTAGTTTGAAATTTAAAGAGAAATAGTCAATATGCATACACTCATTAAATAAAGGTGTTTGATTAACAAAGTCAAGGATGTATGTTTTGTTATAGAAAGTTGGTGCGAAAGCTAAGGTTGTTGAATCTTGAAGACTTGAGAAGCCACCAAGGGGTCAATGTGATTAAGGTCCTTATAATCTAATGCTAGATTTGTTAAAATAAGGTCATAATGATCATCATTTTCAAAAAGATCTAATTTGAATTGAGATGTATCTTGAGAGGATGATAGAAAAAACTCATAAACGGTGTGGTTTTGTATTTCTAAAGGACTCATAAGAGAATGATAGACAACTCATAAATGCCTCATGTATAGAAGGAATAAGATGCATGCAAAGTGTTTGATTATTAGGAGAAATGATAATGCTATCATCTAATTGTGCCTCATGAGGAAGGAAGTAATCCATGTGCTTATCTATGGGTCCATTCCAAATAGTAGGAGTATCTATGTTAGGAACATCATGACTCACAAGTTGATCAACATCATCTTAGAAAATGAAAGGAAAAACTAAGTTCTCATCATATGCATGAAATGGAATGTCTTGAAAATCATGAAGAAAAATATGAAAATAACCCCATTGAAATGAAATGCAAGGACTCTGAAAGAATTGCAATCTAAGAACGAACTAGATGCAAATTTTTTTGTATTTTCACAATGCAAATATATGAAATGCAAATCTACATGAAAACAATGTAAATGGAGAAGGAGATCGAAATACCACTAATGAAAAATAATAAATCTAGATTACTTATAGATAACCATTAACTAATAATAGAAGCTTATCTATTATCGTAATATGCTCCCTTAATGGTTAATCTATCCACAACACCAAGCTATCCTCTGAATTTAACGAACTTATCAGGACCAAGAGGCTTGGTGAGAATGTCTATAGTTTGATCCGTGGTAGGAACCTACCGCAAGTCTATTGTCCCATCTTCAACCAGCTGTCATATGTAGTGACAGTGAGCATCCACATGCTTGGTTCGTTCATGGAAGCTGAATTTCGTGCTAACTTGATAGCGCCTTCATTATCAACAAACAAAGTGGTCGGTCCTACTGGTAACATCTCCATATCCCCAAGCATCTGACGAAGCCAAACAACTTTACAACCTGCCTTGATTGTCCCTCTGTATTCAGCCTTTGTAGAGGAGAGAGAAAATGTCTTCTGCTTCTTACTGGTTCATGCGATGGCACCGGATCCCAAATTAAACACATATCCAGAAGTTTGACTTTTTATCGTCAACAAAGTCTACCCTATCTGAATCTGTGAACCCACTGAGTCTAGGATTAGAACTCCGAGAGTAAAGAAGTTCGTTATCTGAAGTGCCCTTCACATAACAAAGCTCATGCTTTGCTGCTATCCAATGATCAGCCTTAGGAGCTGTCATAAAACGTGAGATGTAGGTGTTTGGAAAGCTGATATCAGGCCTAGTAGCAGAGAGGTAGATGAGGCTACCTACTAGTTGCCTATATGTAGTATCATCAACGAGAGGAGAATCAAATTGGGTTGATAACTTGAGATCTTTGCCCATGGGTGTAGATGCAAGTTTGCAATCTTGCATACAGAATTTGTCTAATAGAGCTCTGACATATTTGGACCGAGAGATGAATATACCAGAAGATTGTTGCCAAACCTCAACACCTAGGCAATAGTGCATGATCCATGGTCAATCATATCCAAAGACTGGCATCAATTTTGTTTGATTCCCTGAATCAAAGATGTCTTTTTTCCAGTGATGATCAAATCATCCACATAAATAACTAGAAGGATGATGTCACTGTCAGTAGTTTTGATGTACAAATTTGAGTATAAAGAACTCCTCTAGAAGCCTTGATCACTGAGGTACTTATCAATTTTCATGTATCATGCCCTAGAGGCCTGTTTTAAGCCATAGAGAGATTTCACTAATCTGAGAACCTGATGTTCTTTATCAGCAACCTTGAAACTAGGAGGTTGCGTCATGTAGACCTCTTCTTGTAGGTCACTGTTCAAGAAAGCACTTTTGACATCCATTTGAAGGACTTTCCAACCAAACTGTGCTGTTATTGCTCGGACTAATTTGATTCTGCTTATTTTTGCAATAGGGGCAAAGGTCTCCTCATAATCAATGCCTTGACGTTGAGAAAAGCCCTTTGCAACTAAATGAGCTTTGTACTTATCCAAAGTACCATAAGATTTGTATTTGATTTTGTAAACCCATTTGCAGCCAATGGGTTTCTTCCTTGGTGGAAGATCCGAAAGGACCCAATTGTTATTCTTCAGCAAGCTCTGTTGTTTAGATGTCATGGCTTGTTCCCACTTTGGAATTCCTTTAGCCTTATAATATGTTTGAGGTTCAAACACACTGTGAATGTTGGCCATGAGAGCAAAGTTAACAGATTCTGTAGGTTTGCTCTTTTTTCAAGTAGTTCTCCCATCAATGAGCTCATCATCACGAAGATCAGCAAGTGTCTTAGCCCACCACTTAGGCCGGAGAGGAGAATGACCAACGTTAGTCTCAGGAGATGCTCTATGATCAGGTTCCTCATTTGAAGAATCTGGATCAAACTCATGTGAAGCATCTACAAATCTGGGTGATCCTATAGGAGAAGCTGAAGGTGTTTGTACAGGGATTACTACTATAATTGGAGCCGTAGGAGCTATTGGAGCCCTCCCATCAGGTGGACCTAATGTAAGGCTAACTCCGAAATCATGAGCCTTCATAGGCTGGTTTGCTGGATTAGGAACACGAGAAACATGCATGAATGGTCCTTGCTGCCCATCAGAGACTACATCACGACTGTATAGGAGACAAGATGTCTCAGTGTCAATCAAGCGGCAGGCTTTGTGAAGACTACTGTATCCAACAAGCATGAGTTTTTTACTCTTGGCAGCCAACTTGGTGCAGGACACATTAGGGTTTTAAACAAAAGCAAGGGAGCCAAAAACTTTCAGGTGATTGATTTTGGGCTTGCGACTTGACTAGGCCTCTTCTAGAGTCTTAACTTTGACCGCCATTGTGGGTGACCGGTTCAAAAGATAAACTGCAATTTTAATTGCTTCTGCCTAGAACTTCTTCGAAACATGTCTGTGTTCGAGCATGGAGTGAGCCATCTCGATGATTGTTTTGTTCCAACGTTCAACTACACTGTTCTATTGTGGTGTGTGGGATGTGGTTAACTAGCATTTGATGCCATGAGTATCCAACAAGCTAGAGAATTCATTAGAACAAAATTCCCCCCATTGTTTGACCTAAGAGTAATAATAGATTTTCCAAACTCTTTTTCAACGAAAGGTTTAAATTTCTGAAAGACAGGAAGTACATCTGATTTCTTTTTAAGAAAATATTACCACATTTTTCTACTGAAATCATCAATGAACAACACAAAATATTTGGACCCACGAACAGGAGTGGCCATGGGGCTGCAGATCTTGGGATGAACAAGTTGAAGTACCAAAGAAGCTCACTATGTATCGCCACTGGTGAAAGGTGTGCGATGTTGCTTCCCATCCTAGCATGCATCACAAACTCCAAGCTGCTGAGTTTGAATCTTTGGCAAACTGAGGACAAGCTCTTCCCAAGCAAGTTGAGAGAGATAATGTAACTTAAAGTGTCCATACCGCTGATGCCAAAGTGTGCTAACATAAGACTGTCGAGCAGCCATAGCTAAGTCCTAAGAATCACCAAATTTAGTAAGTTGGAAAAGACCATGATCCTCAAGACCTGTTACAATAATAGTCTGAGTCGCCTTATCAGTGATGGTACACTGATGTGAACTGAAGGTGACATCCAATTGTGGAGAATGTTGCAACAACTGACTGACCGAGAGTAGATTTAGTTCCATCCGTGGAACATAGTAAACATTGACGAAAATGAGATTCCTCCCAGTAGGCTGAATGTTGCCTTTGCCAACAATGGTGCACTCTTCTCCTTCACGAAAAATACCAGAATCTGAATAAGGCTGCTAGTCAGTGAACCAGTCTTTGCGGTGGGTGAAATGATGAGAGGCACCTGAATCAATGTGCTAGGCAATTGACTTCACATGATTTGCAGGTGTTTTAGCCATGAAGGCGTAAAAGGCAGATTCTGTTTGCTCAGTGTGCTCTGCACTATTCGCATGTGACCAACCTTGTGGCAATAGTTGCATTGAATTTTCTTCTCGGAGCTTTCTGAAGCTGGAGCAGAGGATATCTGCTAAGACTTGCCTTTATCCTTCTGAAAGGATTTAGTACCAAAGGCTTGCTCTATGGAGGTGGAGCTAGAACTGCTACCAAATTGTTGTTTCCATTGATCTTGCTGAAGCAAGAGTGTGCAGAGATCTGTGAATTTTAGATCAACTCCAAAAGAAATGATGTTGAGAGTCTTGATAAAATGCTCATAGGACTTGGGTAAACTTTTAAAAGTGATCATCAAAATGTCCTCTTCCTCCATCTTGCGACCAATGACAAGCAATTGATCACGGATTTCTTGAATCCTATTCAAGTGAGCTTGGAGCGATGTTCACTCATCCTTGAGAATAGAAAACAGAGTGTTCTTCAAAAAGAAAGCTCTTCTTTTGGCAGAAGTCTCATGAAGATTCTTGAGATGTGCCCATATCTCAACACTTGTCTTGTCGGATGGAAACTGAGACACTGCACTAAACCTTCGAATTCTATTCTTCTTTCAGCACACCCACATGCCTTGTACAGACCCACGGTGTGAATTGATGAGCTCACAATCCCCGCGTGAGAAGAACAACTTCCAGTCTCCTGCTATGCAAATGTGGATTAAGACCCTGCTCTTTGATAATACCTATAGCTGTCTGTGACTAGTTACTAACCTCGCGACTGGACTAGAGTTTACTGTTGCACTCGTGCACTGTTAGTGGCCTTGTATATTTCTGGAATGATGCTGTCTCATGTGAATACCAAGACGTCTGGCTAACCCATTCCAGAATCTCACCCATTCTAAGAACCTTACTATGCAATCCGCTGAGAATTGACTGCCTCCTCTATACATTCTAGACAAACCAACCCCGTTGTGTATGACCTGATATAGTTACTTGCCGATGGCAACTAGAAGGAATGCTGGTTGACTTCTTATGATATAAACAACGTTCCTTACTGTGTAGTTGCTAAGACTTGGGTGAATCACTACAATCTCCTTTCACGTAAGTTCCCAATCATTACAACTTTTGTTCAATATCATATGAATCAGTCGCACAACTTGTATATAAAACTTCAGGATTTCACAACTAGGAACTTAGAGTTCTGCCAATACTGAGAGTCTCCTGCTATACTGAAACTAACACAAACTTATGGAGTTGGGGCTATGTCCAAACTCCATGCACCATTCCAAGGGTTTTCGTCCTTGGGATTTCGAGTTGTTAAAGTAATTGAGATCGTTTATGCAAATGTACTTACATTGCCATTTTAATTGATGATTTCCAAATGTAGATTTGGATCTCATATATGTATAATATGTGAGGAGGAGACATGTTTCTTCAAGAGACATGAAGAGACATGTCTCTATAGTTAATCACGATTTAGTTTATAAATAACTATATGCACAACTCATCTTTAACACATATATATAATATTAATAGATTAACCATATATGTAATATAATATTATATTATTTTATTATATAATAATATATAATACATATTATATTACATATATCATATATATATATTATATATAAGATATATAACGCATAATATATAATATATATTATATTACATATAATATATATTATATAAGAAGTGCGCCCGATCTCAATACAAGAAGGAGCCCGATAACATATTCAATAATATGCCAATACAAATCGTGATAGTCGATAGGCAAGGTTCTCTGCTGATAGTTGCCTTGCAAATATATATTAATCCAAACATATATATATATATATATATATATATATATATATATATATATATATATATATATATATATATATATATATATATATATATATATATATATATATATATGTATAATTAATAATCAACAATAACAGTTTATCTAAAACATAAACACAAATTAGATAAGCATCATTTTACTTCTCCTAATGCTAAAACATTAACACTCCCTCTTTAGCAAGGGAGAAGTAAAAATACCATTTGAATTTTAGAGTAGAACACTTTATAGCTTTATCGGATCTTCACACAATGAAACAATTATAGACAGATAACAAAAATCACCATGTTATGAACACTATCATAATGTATACTATAATCTCTAATTATCTGAAACAATATCTAGAGTAATCACAATGGAAATGTTACCTATGATCTCTAATTGCATGAAGCAATGTCTAGAGATGTCCATAGTGATAACATAAAATTTCATGATCTCTAATTGCTCGAAGCAATGTCTAGAGATGTCCATGAAAATTTGTTACTCATGATGTCTACTTGCACTTAAGCAATGTCTAGAGATGTCCATGATCTCTAATTACCTGAAGTAATGTCTAGAGATGTCCAAAGTAATAACATAAGATTTCATGATCTCTAATTGCTCGAAGCAATGTCTAGAGATGTCCATGAAAATTTGATGCTCATGATCTCTACTTGCACTTAAGAAATGTCTAGAGATGTCCATGATAACAAGTCTATTATTTACAAGATCGTCACCTTGTAAATAATTACCTTTTGAATAAATATGTCCATAAAAGGTCGTCACCTTTCATTACATATATGATGCTACTAAACAACACAATAGAAGCATAAACTCATGAATTGAAATTTTTTAATTCAATATTCAATATTACAAATCATACCAAGTTTTTCTCTTTAGAACTTCTTCTTATAGAGACGATATTATCCACAAAGGATTGCATCTCAATAATTTCTCCCTCTGAACATCGATCCTAGGAAGTCAGGTCCTCTTGTTACTTCCTCAGAAACTCTCTTTTCCCAAGGATGCCTATCAAACTCATCACTCCCTCATGATATGCGTAGGAGTAGGCCCATCACATCATGCAGTCACCCACATGGATTTCTAGACTCCCTTTGAGTATCAATCTTCTAAGCTCCAGCAATGCCTTCGAAGAAGTGTCATACTCCCTCTTAATGTAGAAGAATCTCACAATCTCAATCATCAAAGATACTTGCATCAAGAGCCACACTGTATCCATCTTGATCATCAATGTCTTTGGAACTACTATCATTAGATTTAGTTTGTTACAATATTTGGTAGCATATTGAAGTACCAACCTTATTTTCTTGTAAGAATATCCTCAAACATAAAGGCAAAGATCAAAGCAAATGACCCTTATTGTATATATAGAATTACAAATAAATGAATAGATAAATGTAAAAGATATAAGTACTTATCTGCCCATGAGGGTCATGGAATGAAACATTGTCTAAGGATGGTTCAAGTGGGAATGAAACATTGTCTATTATTCCCCCCACGATGTAAAGTTACCACTTTTATATTATTGAACACTTTCACATCACATCAAATTTGACGACTTCTTTCTAAGTTCCAACTTGCTCTTTTCATCCATTGAAGCTCCAACCATTCATTAAACTTAATAGTAGAAGCTAACACAAGCTCATCCACAATATGCCAATATCTTGATTGAGTATGATTGTCACCTGAATGATTCTACAATTCATATGTCAAGTATCATTTATCATAGATGATTAAGATCACATAGTTGCATGAATTAAAGTCTTCTTGACTGTTACAATAATTGAAGTCCTCTTGATTGTTACAATTTATTGATCATTGAAGATTCTATTACAACATGGTTTACTCCCTTTGAATCAATATGATCGAGATCATTGAAGATTGATTGAATCACATCCCCTATCTACTCTCTCTCATTTAGGGTTGTCTCTAATGAAATGTCAGACTCCCTCTAAATCTCAATCTCCATCTTCCTGTAGTAACAATCTTAGAGGAAAAGATCAGGGCACATAGTTCGTATAGAAATAAGAGCTAATACTCAAGGATAATAAATAATTCTGCAAAATTATATAAGATCATCCCAATATAATATAGATAAATGTGTATACTCTGAACATAAAGTATATCTTCCATTTCCTATATATGTATATATACTATGATCTTCACTTTACCATTTTAAATTCCATGATGGATCACCTCAGATTTAGGCTTGCTACACTTAATCACTTGATTTTATGTGTGGGCCCAATGCTCTATACCCTACTAACAAACTTTTCACTTATTTTGTCACTGATCCTTAAGACAAGTTTACCTTTGCTCAATGGTTATGTGGACCCTATCTGATTGCGAGTGACACCTTTTTAATTTCATCTCCTTGTATTTTCTTGACTCGCATTTCACGATGATTTGAGTGCGCTGGGCTTGCAACGTTAACCACTTGCTCAGGCTTTTCGAAGATTCAATATTGATTTTGGAACACGATAGCAGTGACTCCTATTAGTTCACGAGATGGCACCATTCATATCTGTCGAAATTCTGACATCTCCTAACATTTTGTCTTCGCTAAAGAGAACTTAGGAGTTCTTCGATTTTCCAAGTTGCAGGCGGATCATGATGCGTATATTTTATATGGTTCAATAACACGTTATGTATTTGCCCATGGCGCTACGAATAGGATTCATGCTTCAGTGCCTAAAAACAAAGAAAGAAGAGTTAGACGTCGATGAACAAAGTGAAAATATTTGAAATTTTTGTGAGGTCTCCATATGCGCATATGAAACACTTCAGGTTTGGACAAAACATGAACTTGACCATAACAATCATCTTCAGAATTTAATTGCGTTTCATCTCTAACGTTTATGAACACAACCTCAGTCACTTAACACCTGTGAGGTCCTTTCATGGGAATTCCATTGAACCTTTCCATTTGCTCCACAGGAAACCTCATATCTACTCATGATCATCTGCTTCATACATATTCTTGAATCCGTAATAATATTGTTAGATACAGATTACCAAATAAATTTGGATCAGTGATTGTGCGTTCTCTGAATCACCATCCTGAGCCCAAAAACACTTCTTTAATGCGAGACTTCCAACAATATCTAATTTCACAGTTGTATCTCCAGGTATTTTATTTGTTTACACCCTTTGCAACATCACCTGCTACATTTGTCTTTAAATAACATCTCTTCACTATAGGAACCAGTTCTGGGATTTATTGATATACTGTTCATTTTTGTGTCAATTACCAGTGACTTCCATAAAATATCTTTACTGTATCATGCTAGATAACTCCAGTCCATACAAGCAGATATATCCATCCTTCCTTCATACAAACTTGAGATAACGCTTTGTACATGATCAAAGGATATAGGAGAATGATAATTGACTCGATATTTGCAAAGATTATTTAATCAAAACAAAAATATAACATTAATTGCTGAATAAGGGATAAGAGAAGGTGCTTGGATGAAGGCTCAAATTTGTAAAATTTGGGCTCCATCACATTCATTCAGCAGTGAGTTTTTATGGGTGCCGAATTTTAATATTTGGACAGGCATCTGAAGCAGCGGTAATTTGAAAGATTTTTCATTTTTTTCCGAAAGTTTGGGAGTTTTGCCATAGCTCAGATTTGAGATAGAGTTGCCACATTTTTTTCCAGCAAGTGGTCTGCTTCGTAACTATTGGAAACAAGAACCGCAATTATTGAGACATTGCATGTGGGAGGAAATATTACATATTGCCAGTGATTGCAGAGTTAAGATTAATACTGGGTTGTCTCCACCGTATTATTCTAACAAAATTTTGTGATTTTGATCGGGTCTGCTTAGCATGAAATGGTTGCAGATTTTAGGAATAGATTGGCACATGAATGTGCTTTCTCACAAGGGTTGGAGGAATGGAAATCAGACTATCGAGTTAAGGATTTAAGGAAAACTGAATGAGCTCTTGGTGTGGATACCTTGATAGTTTCTGCACTTTGTTTCTCATGAAGTTTCTTCAAACTACTTGTTTCTCTGTAACATGGAGATGATTGGTGTTAATGTTTCTACAAATGTTTCTTGCTCTTGTTTAACAGTGAAGACCCTGTTTTTGAGCATATTCACTCAATCCAGTGAAGAAAGATGATTGCATATAAGGAATTGCATTGCCGATAATGGCATAACAACCCAAAGATTGGGCAGCATAATCATCATTGAGTCAGAAAGGTGACAGCTTCTGATTAGACATGGAAACTATCATCATTGAAAAGACAATCAAAGTTTAGTGATAAATATATATGTGCTTTCTTCGCTTTATGTTGCTATGAAACTGTTTCGTCCAAGTCTCCAGCTATAAGATAATTCACAACATTTCTTGAGCATATTTTTATGTATCCTTTACGTAAGTCTTTTCCTAGTGATCTGAGCAACTCATGTATTTAAACATTTGCAGCCTTGCTCTAATACCATGTTAAAGTAACTGAGATCGTTTCTGCAAATGTACTTACATTGCCATTTTAATTGATGATTTCCAAATGCAGATTTGGATCTCATATATGTATAATATGAGAGGAGGAGACATGTCTTTATAGTTGATCACCATTTAGTTTATAAATAACTATATGCATAACTCATCTTTAACACACACGCACACACACACACATATATAATATTAATATACTAACCATATATGTAATATAATATTATAATATTATATAATAATATATAATACATAATATATATAATACATATTATATTACATATATCATATATATATTATATATATAAGAAGTGGGCCCGATCTCAATACAAGAAGGAGCCCGATAACATATTCAATAATATGCCAATACAAATCGTGATAGCCGATAGGCAAGGTTATTTGCCGATAGTTGCCTTGCAAGTATATATTAATTCAAACATATATATATATATATATATATATATATATATATATATATATATATATATATATATATATATATATATATATATATATATATATATATAATTAATAATCAACAATAACAGTTTATCTAAAACATAAACACAGATCAGAGAAGCATCATTTTACTTCTACTGATGCTAAAACATTAACACCAGTCACATTTAAGCAACCAATGAGAACTAATATTTTGAGTTCATAGAATTCTTGTGTGTCCAAATCCCAAGATGGAGTCTCTTATTTATAACCTCGAAGTGAGGGAAAAGTGTTGGAATAAGAGATGTGAAATAAAACTCCAAATTCGTCCTCTAGTCACTTAAGTCACTTTATAAAGTAAATGACTTTTAAAACATAAAGGCACTTTTAATACATTAAGTGACGACTTAAGATAAATCTCCCTTATGATTGGCAGGCATCCTGATTGGTGATGTCGTCAATGTATCTAGATGTGGAGATAGATTAACCTGGTGCCGTAGAACTAGCGTGGGGGAGGGGACATGACAAAGACTTGATCATCATCTACAGATAATTTGAGAAGCGTGGCCTACCAATTATTCAGATCCCATGTACCTTAATTAGTACCAAGGGCAGTCAAACGCTATGTAACACCCAAAACAATTTGATCAGTATTCTGATATTCAAAAATTCCTATTATCCGTTGCTTCCAAATGCCATAATTCCAACCTTAGAATTTTGAATTGCTCTTGAGCAAAATATTAGTCAAAGATGCCATCGTGAAAATTTGTGAAGGCACGTACTTCAAGGCAAAAAAAGACCTAGAAAAATTGAAGGGGCACCCAGAAGATAGCTCGAAAAACCAAGAAAAAATATGTTGTTGGTTTTCGAATCAGTTGGCTTGAAAATTGAGGCACAAAAATTGATGCACCCAGAAAAATTTGATGACAACCCAGTTGAGCTCTCAAAAATCCATCAAGAATTTGTGATTAGAAAAAAATTTCGAGCCCAAAAATTAGAATTTAGAACAGAAATGCCCTGGGCTGAAAAAAGCTTGAAATCAATGGCGAATCTACAAAAAAACACACAATATTTGGGCGTGAATCTGTTACTTAGGGTTTTAAGAAACCCTAGGCGTTGCTCCTAGTCCTAGATGTGCAGAAAAATGGACGAAAATGCCCAAAAAAGAGTCATGTTTTTCCAAAAACAGATAGAAAAAAAACCAAATAATGTGAATATTGATGGTCAATATTCTCAAACAAAGCCTAGTTCGAAGCAAATATTTGATATTTCTGAAAAAAAAAATCGAAAATAGGGTTTGATAATTTAAGAAAAAGAAATTATGATTTTCGATTTTTTATAGAAGTGGCTCTGATACCATATTACAAAGTAATTGGTAAAATACTTGGTTAATATTAACAGAGATCGAGAGTTCAATAAATACAAAATAATATAACGATGTTTTCTTAGGAAACGGTCGTAAAGAATAGAAACATTCTATTCTAGCTAAAAGAAAGCTAAAGAAAGCTAATAGACAGAGTAACTAATATTAGAAACATTCTAATATTTAAAATAGATAACCATTAACTAATAATAGAAGTTTATCTATTATTGTAATACTTTATTGGTCGTTCACAGGAAATTGAAGCCATAGAACCAGCGGCATGTTTTTTTAACTTCTAGACCTTTCTAAACGATGATCAATTGGATTCCCATTTGCTTGCGTTTGTTCTTCAATGTATTTCAATACAAAATGGTTTGCAAGAAGGGTTTTAAGTGGAGGCTACCCTTCAACTCTTGGCTTGCTTGGACAAAAATTGATGCTTTTTTGACGGATAAATAACAAATGTGCTTTTACTCTACTATAAGAGCTTTTATATTCCTCTTTGCAATAATTGCAAATCCATAGGAGATCTCCTCCACCCAGTAGTTGTTGAACCATCTTCATAGATTTCAATAGTGGAGAGCCTGGGTATGTTTTGAATCGAGAGGTTCTAGTACTAGAAGTAGCTGTCATTTTATGAATCTATAAACAATATATGAAGCCACAAAAAATGAAAAATAAAGTAAAACTTGAGAGTTCATTTCATTTTGTAAAAGAAATGTGAAGGAAAATTTAAAAAACAAACAAAATCAACAAAAACCTACCACTTTTGTTGAAATCTTTCTCTTCAATGCCTTTGAGGAGTTCTCAGCATTTGCAACCATGTGGAATAACTCACAAAACCAAGTTAGAGCATGGAACAATCACCTCTGAAAACTCCTTGAGCAATGACAATCAAACAAGAAAGTTTAACAAATGGTTCTTTTTCATTCACTGTAGAAATGACATCTGTTTTACCTTTTTGGCCTTTTTGTGGTCCATTTTAGGGTTAGTAAAGATAAACTTTAGAAACTAAAGAACATGCATGAAAATTGTCAAATTCCTCCCAGGTTTTTCCGTTACTAACAAATTTGCTCAAAATTTCTTGAAATTCCGGTTGGATCCTTTACTGCAAATTTTCAGAGAATTCACAGGATCATGGGTGAGTTTTGGACGGCTTGCATCCAGACCAGACTTGTCACTAGACTAGACTGGGACTCTAGGTCGCCTTGGAGAAATTTGGTAACTTAGATTTTGTTATTCCTCTTCCTCTATCTAATTTTGTGAAGATATTGCTAGAAACCTGTGAGCAACTATCATCAACAGTATTGACTGGTGTGTTTTGAATGTCTCAATATAGATTTTGTTGACAATCATCAGAGCCATAAGGGCAGAAGCACTGTAAACAAAAGGTCTATATTTATTAGGGGTATTTTCTTCATTGGTATAGACAAAAGTCATTTAAATTCCTGAAAAGTTATATGCAATAAGATGTTGAATACAATAGTTGCATTATTAAAATCTGTTATATATAATATATTGTTTTTTTTTTCTCGGTAATAGAGTTTGATTTTATTAATAGTAAAGCATAAGTATAAAGTAAAAATCCTAACCCTCCCAACAACACCAAAATGTTGTTCACAAGTTTATCTGAAATCTACTTCAACCCTGCCAGCAGCTAACTGTTCCTCGACATTTACAAAATACACACAGATTTTATGATTATCTGAAAAAAATAAGGCCTTCTATCATGCCACCTACCCCAGAAACAATTGAACAGTTTACAAAACCAAACCAATCTCATTATAAATTGAAAATTCAACTTCAAAAAAAAAGCATCACCTAGAGACAAACAAAATGTATGTATGGAATCCTTACTATCCCTGCCTCCTCATCTTGCTGGCGCCCGATTGTGCTCGTTCCTTCCTCCATTGTGTGTACAAAGCCATTCATTCAATCTCTCCTCATTGAACTTAGTCAACCCAACATAATTGTTCTTGCCCCATTCATCATTGTGCACTTGGAGCCACTCATTCATTCTGTCATTGTCATCTTCTGTCCATCCAACTGCTTGCTTCATTTCTTCAGTGTCTTCATCCAGCAAGTGAATCAACAAAACCAATTTTAGTGCTAATCCCCCAAGAGGAGCCTCCTTAAATCTTTGCCACCAACGTTTCTCATCAAACTGTCATACAAATGGGGTGTATTTGGTCCCTTCAATCTTCTCCAATTTCGAGAGCAAAGCGACCCATGAGCGTGGGGTTTGGAACGATACCCTGTTGATCAAACATATTTATCTGCAATCCTGGAATCGACTGCTCAAGGATGTTATCCACGCCCCCAAGGATTTCTTGTGTAAAATGGTTTTCATCACCGGTCTGACAATCTCCTTCTCTTCATTTGATTGCAAACCCCAAGTCATATCCAATGAGAACACATCTGTTTTCCACTTCATTAAACATCTCTCCCAAGATAATCATCACACTTATTAAATTTTTCACTACAAACACAAACACTTTAGCTAACTTTTTCTTTGTGATCTGACTCAAGTGAAAGTGAAAGCCGTCCCCATCATATCACACTCAAGCCAGAATTCACATTCCATATGACTTCAATGCATGCAAAATTAATCACCAAATGCCAAGTTTTAGAGGCAAATTTTTCAGACTTCCATCACAATAAATGGGATGCCCATCGAAGAGCTGCATTTCACTTCATACACCAAAGCATGCAATATCTCTTAGTGCTTTTCAAAGATAAAGAAAAGGTAACTGTTATTTAATTCAAACTCTGTCATCCATCACTAGGCCTCTAAAGTCCTCAAGTCTAATCTCTTCCACTTTAAATGATAAAGCCCAATTTGATAGTGTCTGCCTCCTTATTCCCTTGTCTTTGAACATGTGTGATTTTATAATCTTCTAAGTGACCCAACTCCTCGTTGATTCGGTCAATGTAATTTAGAAGATGTCAAGCTTGCATGTCACCTTTAATTATAACATTTACTATTATTTGTGAATCTCCTTCTACATGGAGTTTTTGAGCTCCTAAATTTTTTGCTGCCCTTACAGCTGGTAATGCTGCTTCATCCTCAGCAACATTATTTGTTCCATCTGCTAATCAATCTTGTACCCCCACAAGCAATTATTTTACCTTCCCAATCACGAATAATAAATCCTTCTTTTGAAGGGCCTGAATTGCCCTTCGAGGCACTATCAAAATTGCACTTCCACCATCCCTCAATTGGTTTTACCCACATTACATTACTTACTACCTCAGATGATGGATTAGACCATCTAAGCCCATTCAATCGCCATATAATATATTGTTATTAATTGCAAGCAAATTGCTGGTTATAGAAAAACTTTTTTTTTTGAACAATAAAAAAGGAGTTTATTCCCTTTAGTTGCACACTAGAAAACATAATCTTTAACAATACACTGCACTTATTTACTTGAATATCTGTTGGATTTATCTTTCAGTGGATTATTAACTAATGATTTTATGCTTCTTTCCATATGTAAAATATATAATACATTGGCAATTTTGATTGCTCAAAATTTTCAGTTGGTACAATTCACTTCCTCCAGTGAGCAAGGCATATGGAACCTTGTGTCTTCTTACTACAGCAGGTTATCATTTGAAATTGATCAGTCCACAGCTCCTCTATCTAGACTATGATCTAGTTATAAAGCATCTACAGGTATGCTTTCTCATCATCCTTTGTAAATTTGTTTTATTTGACCCACTTTTTTTCTCTTATTCCATACCATCTATATTACTTCTTAGCTTTATGTTTGAGATTCCTATTGGACAGTAATGCTGGCATGAAAAAATATTTAAGATGCTCCTGTTTCTTTGAAAAAGAACTCATCACTATAAGCAGTAAATTCATAAATTTTTTTGGGTATTCATTATTTCCACAAATGTAGGATTTTCATTCTTAAGAAAATTCTACTAAATAGACAAATAAATATTTTGTTTTTATGGTTGTCGAGGGCTAAAATTTTGTTGACTGCATTTATGTCATCCAGTATTTTCCTTTGTACCATTTGTCAGTAATATTATATAGTTTGCACAAAGTTTCAGTAGTGCCCTAACTATAATAAATGATTATGATGTATTAGATGTTACTTGGATGTGTGATTAGGCCATCTGGTGAAGTATAGGCAAGAAATTGCAATGGAGTAGTGCTCCATCTTTATTGCAACTTTTTTTTTGTTTCTTTTTTGTATCATTTCTAAGTGTTGAGTTTCATTTCAAAGAATGGTCCTCATTTTTATGGAAGATTTCATAGAGAGGGCACACATATGAACCTTGAATACTCTCTTTAAAATTTGGCTGTCTTCACAGTTCAGCAAAGAGATATGTTAGACACTGTTCTGTTGCCCGAGTTGCAAAAGCTGTTTATTAATCTAACATAAGATAAATGAGAAAACATCGAGGGCTTATCAACCTTACACATGATTTCTATATTTACCATCCTGAGAACACTGGTTTTTTCAACACCTCTGGACCCTGAACTCAGAGTGCTGCTAACTTCACCTCTTCCCTGCACATTTTTGCTCACGCTTTTTTTGAAACAGGATGTATGGGTAAATCTCTGACTTCCTAGTTGCTCTGCTCAGAATATTACCAGACAGTGGGGGGAAAGAGAAACTTGAGGTCAGCTCCAGCTTTCCTTTTCTGTGTGCAATTTCCAGATATTTAACTGTCAATGCCAGGTCTGCTAGATGGTTTTGATAGCTTCATGTAGGCAGTGGATTTATTTATTGGTTGAGTGGTGATAGCTATTTATTTTATAGCTTTCTTGTAATTTGCTATCTTACAAATGCATCTAACTAAAAATAGAGTAACTGGTGCTCATATCCCCACATCCATATTGAATATAAATATGGATAGAACGTGATACACGTTGGATATTGTACCAATATGTACCAAACAAATCTTGATTTTCCAATCATGCTGGATAGAATGTGATTTGATTTTTAAAAAATTTGACATAAATATTTCCAAACTTGATTTAAAATAACTTCAGTCATGCAATTTTGTTTTGGTATAAACAAAACTTACACCGAATGAGGAAAACAATGAAATGTTTTTCTATTTCAATAATCCATTTTTTGGGTTATCTTCTGTTGCAACTCTATTATTTTTTGCATGTTGTAGATTGTTGAATCAACTCATAATTATGTATTAAACAATTATGTATCAATATTGCCTTTGAAGCAATGACAATCTGCTTTTATTATGTAGGAAAAATGCCTTACATTTAGAACTGTCCAAAGCAAGGGCACATGGACTCTCATAACATGGGTAAAAGCATAAATAGAAATTCCCAAAACCATCTTTAGTGCATGAAACCCAAAGAACGAAAGCATAAGTTAAAGAGATGGATGACCATGGAGGCATGGGGGGAACAAAGTCAAATTAAGAATTTCCAAAATGCTCCATCTCAAGCACAAATCCAAGAATGTCCTCCTTGTGTGCCTCGGTATCATGTTGAACACCCAAAATATGCAAAAGAGAATATGGTACACTAAGTGTGTGGCAGGGGTAAGCTATGAACTAGAAATTTCTAAGAGTTACTTTCCAACCTTTAGTTTATGTGCCCAGTTTAAAGAGGAGGCAAATTTGAAAGTGCGAATGCAAGAAGGGGTAAGGTGCACAATGACTAAAGGCAGGGACAACGCATGAATGAGAAATAATAAGAAACACGATCCCAAGCACATTCCTAGAATCACCTTCTCATGCATGTCAAAGCAACTTCAAAACACAAAGAGAGAATGTCATGCAGATCCAAAAGGGCGCACCATGACTAGGGCGGGGAATTGAGGAGATTCTAAACGTCTGCCTTGTAACTGCTATTCCTCAAGTCTCGATTATATGCACCATGAAACCAGATTCTTTGAATGACACTCATGCTTGCCAAACTAATAGGGGATTTGAGTGCAAAATCAGTAAAGAAGGCAAGGTGGAGGTAATTGTTTGAATTGGATTTTCAAAAATCCTTTCTTCTTGTGTGTCACTCCTATGCGCCTTGTCACGAGTGCATGAAACAATAAAATGAAAAGCCAAAGCCAAAGAGTTGGCACATAATGGATATGGTGGGGAAGAAAGCATGGGAAGAAAATCCATTTTATAAGAAAAACCTTGACCAACTTTAGCCCAATTCTTCAATTTCATAATGAAGTGTTGACATTCAAAGAGATATAAAGTTCGACTCCTTGAGTTTGTAAGAATGCCAAATTGCCAAGAAACACAAAAAACCCAACATGTGAAGCCTACCGATAAAGCTTAGATTTTCCTAATGTGAAGATTGTTAAGATTATAGCTACAGTTGGATTGATTTAATCTTGAGTTGCAATGTTGATACATACATACATATATATATTATATATTCTACTTATATATAAATCATATGTTATATTGTGATTTATATTGTTAATATATATTAACTAATAATGATTAATCATATAGACCTGTCTCCTACTCTTATATTTATAAGAGTTTGGGATCTGCATTTGGAAAATATCAATTATAATTGCAATATTATTACATCTGCAAAGATCCTAGAAATTAACATGGTATCAGAGCAGGACTGCATATGTAATAAAAGAAATATTGAAGGGGCAACATCCTGAAAATTGTTATAAGTACCCTGTGTAAATAACCTGCGATCTATGGGCAAGCAGATCCCATCGCACACGAAGAAATGATGAAAACGATTCTGTGCAAATATGATTGACTTCTATATAGCATTTAATATTATTGTGTACTGGAGTTCATCTTACTGCCGTCAGTCTTCAATACATACTAAGAGTAATGCTCGAAAAAATTAAAACTAAAATCTGGGGGTTCCACTAGTTGATGTTACTCCAATATTGCGAATACTTGCATACACCGTCAATGCATACTCTACACCAAATGTCGAATCAGGATAGCTGGGCATGTCAAGATTATAAAATTGTAATAGTTAGAGGCCCTGAAACCACCAGTTATTGGGAAATAATTTGTGGGATGAAACTGAGGGAAGGAGAATTCTCAGCCTACCAAATATTTATTGGCTGGAGAATTTTCTCCAGAAAGGAAAAAGGCATTTCAGCAACGTGTGGAGATGTAAAGTTAAAATAAATGGGTGAAAGATCAATGGCGCTGAAGAAACTTTTTGGCCCAGGATAATATAGCACCTAGTTTATTATTGCAGTGAGTCTGAGTTTGCCAACATTACATTCATATATTTATAAGTTTTATGAAAACAGGTTAATCTCGGATGTTTTATGAAAACAGGTTAATCTCAGATGGGTCCTCATATTGCAACGAACCGTTTGGGAGGCTATGTATCTCTTGCAGCAGTGGATGTCTGTGCTCAATGTCTAAGTTATACAAATTTGATATTGCATATATATTTTCTTCTTTGCTGGTTGCGTGGGTAAGTCTAGAGGTGTACGAATCTCTATTCATAGCTGAAGGAGTGGATATCAAATCACCAAATGAAGCATCAAATAAATTTGCCCACCAATGCTGAATGCCTCTGCAAAAAGACTGATCATGCGAAGAGCATCATAGATCATAACAACAGTCAGCAAGTGGGCAAGGCTGACAGCTTTTGGAAGTAGTAAGGCATTGGCCTAACAAACAAGAGGAAATCATCAAATCTGCTTTGCTAGTATAGAGGAGGAAAACCAACATCGCTTGTGTTGGTACTGCCCTGACTGTTGCTTCATCTAAAGCTTTATTCGAAATACCGTATATTCTCTTACAGCTGTAAATGATCTTCTGAAGATAAGGAATTAGATTTTTTACCGAATGGAGATCTGGGAGAGTTTCCAAGGACAGGGTGCAGCTCTTAGAGGATCTGGTCAGCACATTTCTTTTACAAGAAACTGTCAGAGTTCAAGACGTGGCTGCTGGAAGATAGCTTTGTTCATATCACTGATGCCTATGGAATGCTTAATGAGAGAAAGACAACCCTGCTCAAAGACATCAACAAATAATCTAAAGAGACATTGCATTCTATCAATAAACACAAGAGTACCAGCATTTCGTATTAAATTATTTACTCAACTGTGGTAATCAGTCCTCATACCAATCGAGGGAATTTGGTTCTGCTGTGAGACTTCAAACTATCAATATGGTTGAATATGAAGCAAATAATATTGTTATCAGAAATGGGGCTGCTCCACATCAAGACTGTTTATTGGTTCTTAATATGCAAATCCCATGCATTCATTCAAGACAGTTTAAATTCTCTCTAACTGAAAGGCATTGAGGCATGGGTTGGCATTGATACAAAGCTCACTGTGAAAGCTAAGAGTTGTGTTAATTCTATGCACATCAAATGGACAGAACATAGGCCATGGGCTACCGATCATATTAAAAGGTAAATATATAAGAGGTATACTAATTAAGGTTCTACTTTCACATCTGAAATATTTTTTTTAAATTATATATATATACACACACATTGTAAGTATATATGAGAATTCATAAAGATTGTATTTCTTCTATATGTAAAAGAAATAAGAACTGTGAGAAGAAATAAGAACTGTGAGAAGAATGTGTGTGCTGAATATTGAAATGATCTTATTATGCAAAATTATTTATTATCTTGAGTATTATATTAGTCTGCCTCTTATCTTATTATTTCAATATGTACCATAAGAGCTATTTGCCTTGATTTTTTCGTCCGAGTATGTTCTTGCAAGAAAAGGGTGATTAATATCAGATTTAGAGGGCACTTGACATTTCATTAAAGAGGCAACCTTGAAAGAGAGGGAGAAAATAGAGGAAACATGTATTCTAAAGAGTAAAACATATATGATCTCCTTAAAAGTTAAAACCAAGGCAAACCCTACTACATATTTAAGTGAAAGGTGAGAAATATTCTACAAGGAAACTACAAGGACCCTCTTGAAATTGGGAAATCAGATAGAATCAAATCAATTGAATAGAGAGAACTTTTCACACCAAGGAGATGATGATATGAGGAATAATAGCGATGATGGATTATTCATGGAAGCAGAACTTCAATACATTCCTCAAGATATGAATTTGCTTAGAACAAAATTATCGCTCATGAGAACTAAGTATAACTGAATAGATACTATCACCCAATGAGTGGGAATTTTACATTGTAGGGGGGAATAATAACTAATGTTTCATTCTCATTGTTTGACAAATGTTTATATAGAGACATCATCTTAATTGATGCTTATGGACCTTCATTGGAGCAACTTGTATCAAGAACATTAATGTACAGATAAGTATTTATTATCCTTGACTATTATATTTACTTCCTTATTGTACTCTCTCTCTTATTTGTAATTCTACAAATACTATGAGAATTATCTGCCTTGATCTTTTCCTTTGTATCTGAAGTTGATCTTGCAGGAAAAGAAGAATGGCACATTAGGCAGCTTATGACACTAGCTTAAAAGGTGTGATCAAGCTGGATAAAGTGAGGCTCTTGAAGCAAATATCCTTGATTATTGAGATTATGAGTATCTTTCTACATTAAGAGGGAGTATGACACTTCTTCGAAGGCAATGTAGGAGCTTAGAAGATTAATACAGAGGGAGTCTAGAAATACATGTGTCTCACTGCATAATTTTGATGGGCCTCCTCTTGAGTGCATCATGAGGAAGTATTGACTTATCACAAGAAAATCAGAAGATTGATATTAGACTCAGAGTGAGTGTGACAAGAATCCTTGGGTGGAAGAGAGCCTCTAAGGGAGTAACTACTAGAGCTGACTTCCCAGGATCATTGTTCAGAGGGAGAATTTTTTGAGATACAATCCTTTGTGGATGATATCTTCTCTATGAGGAGAAGTTCTAAGAGAAATTCTTCGTAATGCGCTCTCCTCTATTAGAGAGAAGTTTGAGGTGAAAACCATTGTTCCACCCTCTAGTAGAAGCTATGGTGGGTCCACCCTTTGACTTGGTTCATGGTGGATATCATGTGAGCTACTACATGATGTTGTGATTATGTCATGAAAGGTGACGATTTTTCATTGATGTATATATTTAGAGGGGAGCTATTGAAAGGTGACAATCTTATCAATAGTTGGATCTGTTATCATAACCGACTACATTAAGTTGTTGTCCCAGAGTGCCAAAAGTTATGATAACGAACAAAAGGTAACTATTGAAAGGTGATGATCTTATCCATAATAGACCTATCTCCTAACACCTAAATGTGTTGGAGCAAGTGATATCATGTTTCTTCGGGTTGGATTTTGTCGAACACCTTGATAACCAACTTATCATGGTTCTTTGGGTCGGATTTTGCCGGACACCATGAAAGTTGTTATGGTTCTTTGGGCCGGATCTTGCTGGACACCATAACTTAAATCTATTATAGAACTCACTTAAGGTGGTGTTCAAATCTTGTAATCAAATTGCTTTAATTCTCTCTTTTTTTAAAGAGGGAGTGTTGAGAAATTTAGCCTCATAGTGAATTGAAGCAAATTCCATATGTAATATATGTGTGAGTTGATAGATTTTTGTTGATATTCGTAAATATCACATTGAGATGATATATCTCCATATGCTTGAGAGCATATTGTGTTCCATAACAAATCCTCCCTAGCTAAGAGGGAGTGTTAAGATTATAGCTATAGTTAGATTGATTTAATCTTAAGTTGCAATGTTGACATACATATATATATATATATATATATATATATATATATATATAAATCATATGTTATATTGTGATTTATATGGTTAATATATATTAATTAATAATGATTAATCATATAGACATGTCTCTTCATGAAACATGCCTCCTACTCTTATATTTATAAGAGTTTGGGATCTGCATTTGGAAAATATCAATTATAATGAAAATATTATTACATTTGCAGAGATCCTAGAAATTAGCAAAGATGGAGAAGCTGATACCTTGAGAATTGTGGACTCCATTGTGGGTCAAAGGTGCCAACACCTCAATGGTAAGATGTAGATGTGAAATAAGGAAACAGTAAATATCTTGCAAAAGAGATCGCTCAAGAGAAATCTATGAAGAAATTGAGAATGCTTGTTCAAGATAGCCTTTAGGAATAGCTCAGACATATCATCCAATCAGGAATTTGTATTAGCAAACAAAATTTATGGACTGTAATCTTTGTGGACATCATTGAAAAACAACTCCTTCAGTAAAACAATATCACTAGCCTATGGTCAATCAAGGCTCATGTTCTTATGAAATCGACATTCTTGAATCACACAACAAGATTTGACTCCCCTGAACTTGACACAAGCTGGCTTCCAATTTTAAGATAATGCAAATGAACCCTCTACATGTGTTAAACCCTCTCCTAGTTGCAAATGAGATACGTAAACAAGCTAGTTGATGCAAAAAGTTGATTCCATCCTTATAAGATATTTGCAAATCAAAGCTGTAGTCGACTTCAAAACACAAGGCTTGATAGTTGCCTCTTCAATAGATAATTTTCATTATAAATAAATGATTTTAATGGGATTTTATCACTTTGAATTTGAATTATGATCTGATGGTTGCCTTTTAAGTTTTACACACACACACACATAGTATTGAAGTGGAATATATTGAGGCTTATTAAAAAATTTACTTTATTATAAAAAGTAATGAAAATTCTTAAAAGACAAAGCAAATTTAATGAGAAAGTGAAATAATATTTTGCCATTTTGTCCTATTCTCCTTGAGAAGCATCTGATTTTGTCCTTTAGTAGAAGTACGTAGAAGATATAGTATTCATTGTTTAGATGCTTCTAGAAGGCAATCTCACTCCTTGGTGTTGAGATGATCTCCACCATTAATCTTGTAAGCCTTCTTTGTAAAAGGCAAAGCATTTTGTTAAAGTTTGATCATATTTATATGCTAATGCATTTTTCAATTTTAATCAATGTTTTGCAGGTGTATATGCAGATAAACAATACTTTTGATATCCTCTGTTGATGACAATATCACAAGAATAAAAATATCAATACCAATGTGATATAAGTTGATATTGATCTGCTCTGATCTCAATATCAATATCAATCCAATATATACAATGACAGTATTAATCGATATTTAACTGAGACAATGTAATGTCCTTGATATAAGTATCGCTACTGTGTCTTGACTTTGCGCTGATCAATTTCTGTACTTGATCAAGACATGGAGATTGGTCTTCGTATATATAATGTGGTAGGAAACATGTCTCTACACGAGACATGTTTACATTAACTTGCCTGATAATAGTCTTCTACCGATCTTAATTTGATAACCTTAATCAACATTGGTACAAATAATCAATGCAAAGCATGATTTATGATTGTTGTATGAAACCCAATCATACATTTATATGTTTAATAATATATGTGTGTGTGTTTTGTTAGATATATGGATGCATGATCATTAATTATAGATCATGCATTATGATAATCAAATAATCAGATCAGTACACAGAAGGGATAGAGATTGAATGCTCAAGGTCAATAGACCCCTTATGCATTTGATTTCATCGGTTAGAATAATCCGGCTGAAGCTAGACTTCTCTAACACTCTGTCGTAGCTAGGGAGGATAACTTCTACCCATAATGTAAGCACACTAAATCCATTTATTGTTTGAGATAAAGATATCAACTCGTTATGAAATCAGAAGTTATGGCATGTCCATGAATATCAAGTTACATGATATTCACCATACTCACAATATCCATTTTGGTATGTGCACAGACATCACGTCACATGATGCATACCATAAGTGTATGTATTCAAGGCATATCCACAGATACTATGTCACTTAATATTTACCATGAATATCTCAATAATATAACTTATTATGACCATCTATAGGCACATGATATCCATCATGATAGTACAAGTGTACATCATTGAAATATCATCATCTCTCACTGATGATCACAGGGGCCCATGAAGTCATGGAGTCACACACTTGATGATAAAAGAGTTAACACATTAAACATCTTTAGAATATATCAGTTCAACAAATTACATTGCTGAGACTCAACCTCAAATAAGATTTTCACTAATTTGAAATCGGCCCTTTTTTAAGAGCTTGCCAGATAATATCAATTTCTTGAGGGGTATCAGATCCACAATTTTCTTTAACATGACCTCAGCAATACAAAGACTTGACGCTTACAACTAGAAGATCACACCAGTAAGCTTTAATGTACCATCTCACAACTAATTAGATCTACAACAGTAGACATACAATTTTCATTAAATTCCATATGCTTGACACAGACCAAATCATCAAATCAACAAAATTTATTTTGAACAGAAAACCCAAAAAAGATACAATTATTCCCTTCCAAAAAACAACACTCTCTTTGAGATTGAAATCCCCATGACAGCTGCAACTCCAATAATCTAACTTCTCTCTTTCAGTGTTGTTGAGAGCAGTAGAAGTGCCGATTCCTTCCATAAAGAGCTAAAGATCACATTTCCTTGCCCACATACATTAGATTTATAGAAAGCTCTAATTTCTTTTAAACAGATTTTATTGCAGCACTCTTCGGCAATCTGTATTTATTTGCTGCACCACAACAAGCTTTGCCAATCAGCATACACATTCATTTTGCATGATATTATTCACCACTGTTTATGTAGACCTCAAACAGATCATAGATTATTCTTACCTTTAGCTCTCATACCATATTGGGAACCCAAATTGGGCTCAAAGACCACAAGCCCATTTCATTAATTTGTAGAAGCGTACATAATAAATTCACTATTTATTGTAGGTTCAGCATTTATGAAAGATAGGTGAAATAGTGAAAGTGGAATGGTGTAGAAATGGTCTGTACAGTTCTAGAGATTTCTTGGTCAGCAATTTGGTCCGTGCTGATAGTACTGGATAGTAGATAATTAATTTATCTTCTAACACAAGCTTACCTCTAAAGTATTCAACCTTTGTCTTAGAGAGAGGCTTGGTGTGAATGTCTGCTGTTTGTTCACCTGTAATAATATATCTTAACTGGACAACATTTCTCTCCGTCATGTCTCTAACATAATGGTAGGGAATTTCTATAGGCTTTGATCTGTCATGGGACACAGGATTCACTAAAAGGTTTATACAACTCTGGTTGTCACAGTGATTGATAGTAGGACCCGTGGATTGTCCAAACAATCCTACAAGAAGTTTCCTTAGTCATATAGCTTCTTAAACTTCCATGGATGCTACAATGTACTCGGCTTCTGTGAAGCTTTGTACAACTGAAGATTGCTTCCTACTTAACTAGGAGATCATAGCTAATCCTAAGATGAAACAACACCGTGAAGTGTTTAACCAATCAACTATACTTCCAGTCCAAACTGAATTTGTATATCCGTGCAGATTTAGATCTACATTAGCATATTTTAGACCATAGCCAATTGTGCTGCGCAGGTATCTTGGATTGTGTTTTACTGCAACTAGATGTAATTGTTTTGGTTCACACTTTAACTAAGTGCATTCACTGCATAGCAAATGTTTGGTCTAGTATTGACCAAGTATAGCAAGGATCCAATCACCTCAGTAAAGAATGGAGTCTGCCAATTCTGAGTTTGCTGCTGCTTCTTTAAACTTAGGTAAGTTTGTTAACATAAGAGTGGCCATTGGTTTACAATCCATCATTTTGGATCTTTCAAAATGTCAACAATGTGGTTTCCTTGATTTAGAATGATACCATCAGCCTACTGCCATACTTATAAACCAAGGAAATAGTTTAAGGGCCTTAAATCCTTCATGTCAAACTCGGATGCTAGGTCTTGTTTACATTTGGTAATGAGATGGTCTTCTCTTGTAATTAATAAGTCGTTGACTTAAAGAATGAGAAACAACATTTCACCATTAATAACTTTGAAGTATAGATTCGGATTTGCATCATTCTTGGAGAAGCCCAAGCATGAAAGATAGTGATCTATCCTGTCATATTAAGCTTGAGGACCTTGTTTAAGACCATATAGAGCCTTCTTTAATTTGCAAACAAGAGAACCATTACCATGTATTACAAATCCTTCGGGTTTCTCTAAGTATACTTCCTGTTCTATTATGCAATTAAGAAGAGTAGTCTTCACATCCATTTGGTGAATTTTTCCATCCTTTTGAAGTGACAATAGTAATCACAGCCTTGACAGAGGTGTATTGAGCAACTGGAGTGAATGCCTCTGCATAATCAATTCCCTCATTTGGGGAAAAGCCTCTAGCAATGAGTCTTGCTTTATATTTTTCAAAACTGCCATCTGCAACATCTCTGATTCTGAAGCCATTTAAATGAAACCAATATTTTAACTTTTGGTCTAGGACCACGCCTTAGGTGCTGCCCCTAGACCCCACAAGGGGCATTGCCCCTTGACACCTAGCATGGGGGCATTGCCCCAAACCACCCGTAGAAGAAATCTGGAGGGAAACTGCGCTGAAGGAAGTGGGAAAAATTACCCTCTGAGTCTGATTAGGCTCCATATAACAACACAATAACAAACTACTAAAAAATAGACTATTAAGTCAATGATAGATTTAATATTGAAGAAGATTTTTCCCAATGAAAGCCACAACGCACAGAATTTACAGGCTTTAGCTTGACTCCACAGACTTGGAAGGTCTAATGACCCACAACAGTAAAAAAGGCAAAATATAAGATATATCCAATATCGTACTTAGGTAAGTGCTCTGCAGTGCTAGCATAGGAGAATTATTCATATTGGCTTGCTTAGTTCCAAAGGTTTTTCTATGAATATAAATCTCTAGTAAAAGACTTACTTTTTGTAGACTACTGGAATGTGCAAATGACTTACAGAGTAGGGTTATTTTCACTCTTTTCTAACATTGTCAGTACAGATTTGTCATCCCAGATGCACGGTTGAAACAAATTGGTTAGCACAGACATGTATCCAGAAATGCCATGTGGATGGATGCTGATATGATGTACATGGGGCATATCCATATCTATATCTGTATCTAAAATGGTTGAAATATTGTGGCTGGACCCTTAGCTTTATTCTGTAACTTGCTTGGCCACAAAAAATGTTTATATCCAAAAATATATGAAAGGGATGGGCTTTTGTCCTCAAATATATATATATATATATATATATATATATATATATATATATATATATATATATATATATATATATATATATATATATATATGTATTGCGCAACAATATTTTCCTTTTGTAGCCTGCAAGTGTTGACTCTGTTTTTGCACTTAGGAATTCTATATCAGTGCTCATCAAAACTTATTTGACAAATAACGTATTGAGAAAATGTGCTATATTTAATTATACAGAGATTTCTGATTTTTTTATTCACATCAGAATGTGTAAATTACCAGGGATTGTTGCTAGTCACATCTGAAAAATACATCTTGATTTGGATGATCTGTTGGCTATTTTGGCAATAAACAGTTTTAAAATGTGCACTTTAGACATCTAGTAGGCTTGTTAGACATGATAAAAGGTAGTGTTTTGTAAATGAAACTTGATGTGAATAAGAATTTGTATTGTATAGTCGCTAACCTTCTTGTACCTTTGGATTCTACGGTTCTATGGCGTTTTATGCTGGGTCTGGCAAATTACTTTCTTGATTTGCACATACCAAAGTCCATCAAAGAAATATGTGAAATTTATAATTGTGATAGTTTTTGTGCATTCCATCTAATATTAAGCTCTCTGGGGAATTTGTGCAGATATGGAGGCTTTTGACCAACTTCTTTTTTCTGGGTCCTTTTTCTATCAACTTTGCAATTCGTCTAATAATAATGTATGTATGAAGGTTTCCTCATCTAGTGATAATTAGGGCTTGATTTTGTGGTTAAGTGATGAAATAGTTGTTATTGATTCAAATCAATTATCAAACAGTAAGCTTGATCATAGTGCCAAATACATTCTTTGGCTTTTTGTGATCCAACAGTTTTTATTTTTTTATTTTTCATGAAATACAAAACAACGTTTGACTTTACAGAGCAAGGTATGGTGTGCAATTAGAGCGTGGACCATTTGAGAGGCGGACAGCTGACTTTTTGTGGATGATGATCTTTGGGACATTGTCTCTTCTTGTAAGGCTTAGAAAATGAATTTGGCTTACCATGTTATGCTGTTATTTTTTGGGACACAGAGAAACATTCTGTTGAGTGTTAATTGTTTTTTGTTTGTGCTTCTTGATTTTTAACGCCTTAACATATTAGTTGGGATGGAATGATATTTATTGAAGATTTATCTTAACATAGTGCTTTAAAAGCTTCTCTAAATAAAAAATTTGGATCATGTAGGGATTTTCTCTTGTGCCAGCCTTAAATTCATATTTCATGGGAAGGTCTCTTGTTTTCATGCTACCATACATTTGGGCAAGGGAATTTCCCAATGCACAAGTCAACATTTCTGGCCTTGTTACATTAAAGGTATGGATTATTAATAGGTTGTAGACAGAGTTGTGTTTATGCCTATAACTGGTTACTTTGTTAATTCAAACAGTCATGATTCTTTTTCTGTTTCTATTGAAGCCTGACACGGTTTATTCCAATAATATGAAGATGCCTTGACTAGTGTGCTTTGAAGGGACTTTATGAAGAGAAATTTAATCTGGAAGTATAAATTATGCTTATATATTTCATCTAATACCTGTCATGTGCAGGGTTTCTACTTGCCCTGGGCAATGCTAGCAATGAATGTGATATTTGGTTCACCTCTGATTCCAGATTTATTGGGCATCGTTGTTGGACACCTATATTACTTCCTAACAGAGTTCCATCCTCGTGCTGGTGGGAAGAATATATTGAAGACACCAATTTGGATGTATCCTTTACATTGCTCTCTTAATTTGAAATGTAGTGCCTGTCTAAACAATCACTATGTATATCCTTACAGAACAGGGGACTATAAAATGATGTTTGAATGATTATGTAAAACGTAATCATTTTTTAAAATGAAGGGAGGTTTACAAAAAGAAAAATATATACCTATAATGTAGGTGCATAATGATACAACTGCATACATGTCAGTTTATTAACTGCATACATGTCAGTTTACAGTGGTTAATATCACCAACATAAGAACCAATTAGTACGTTCCCTAATGGCATTACACTCAAAAAGATCATTTAACTCTGAATGATAATTCACTCCCGCATTTAGCGCATTTACCCCACCATTTCATAAACTAACTGCTCATTTTATATATTTACTTCAAACTTTCAGATTTTTCTCCAAACTTAATGGTCAAAGGTTCTAAGGAGCTGGATGCAAGCAAATCATAACATATAAGTTGAGATACAAAGTACACACCGTGGTCATTAAGGTCCAATTAGATGAGCTTAAGAAACATTCACCATTCTGAAACAGTGAAGTAGGAGCGACTTCTAGAATATAGTTCTAGAATATAATTCACCCCAAGTGCATTATATTCTAGAATATTATAATGTATATTCACCCCAAGTGCATTACATTTACATCACACAAGTGCATGTAAATTCTAGATTACAATTCACCCCATTAACTCACTGTGGTGTGTTGCAACAAAATGCATCCTACCAAATTCATTTATTTTCATTGTTTAAATTAATATGTGAACAACACTAGATATCCTCACGTCTCGTATGCTTGAAAGTTGAGCTAAGATTAGACTTTTCACATCCTCCATGTTCAGCATAATTTCACTTTACAATTCAGAAATATGGGTTGTGACTAGGTACTCTATACCCTCTCTAATAACTGACACCTGACAATGCTTGTGCTCTCTCCCTCTATTTTACACCTAGGAAGGCCTTGCACTAGAATGTATGCTTGAAAATAAATATTTTCTAATTCTGTGTAGACCAAGTTATTCAGTTGATAAAGGTCCAGTTTTTATCCTGTTTAGCTCTAGACTCATCCCTTGGGAGGAGTAAAAAATATCTCTATTTCCTCTGTTCCCTTCGGTTAATTTTTATTTATTTAGTTTTACCATAAACTCTTAATTTTGCTACTGAAGATGGCACATACTGTAGTCTTGCCTGTTGAGGAGTATCCACCCTGTGAGAGTGGTTTACAATGTACCTTCTATGGCATTCTCTTACTTGTTTTTCATCTTTCTATATCTGTACGAGGGCGGGATTTAACACCATAGAATTGAAATTTTCTTATGTTACAACCCTGCTAATGGGTTGTAACAAAGTATCTGGTTGTGTGATTATTGTCAAGGTGCAAGCCTATTAAAAGCACTAAACTGCTACAGAAAGCTGCATTAGTATTGATGAGAACTCCATCACAAAGTAGCGAGGATACCACTTAGATGCTAAGAGTTTTAGGTCGGATCCCCTTGCAGGCTGCTCATAGCAGCTAAAATCTAAACTAAACTATAACTCTGTTGGGATCCAATGTGCAGAGAAGCCCTTGAAGGCATCTTTTTGCTGCTGAAGATGCCATGCTTCTGTGCCAATTACTAAAGGTAGAAGGGTTCTTAAAGGCTGCAGACAGTTTTGTTTTCTGATTTCCAGCTTAATATCTTTTGTCCTTGGGTTAGAAGCAATGATTTTTGTATGGGGCACAATCTTGTCAGGGGTGGGCATCTTGAAGGGAAATCATCTTGACCTTTCCTCCAAGGATGCTCTTCTCAAAATGAATACTGATAGACATGATGCATGTCCTGTTAATTGTATTTTAATTAAGATTGACGAGGATTGCAGTATCTCTTTCCATAGCTTCAGTTAGATCCCTGAGGTGGAAAAGAAATAGAAGGGAAGTACTTGTAAAGTTTATATCAGATTTCTATGACAGTACAGACAAATGTATAGTTTTTATTTTCAGGTTTGATCTCTGCTGGTAAAGGACCTGATATGCTCCACAATATATGAAATGACAATGTAAAGATATTGATGTAATGTTTCTTCAAACTTCAATACTTATATTACCTCCGATCTGCTTGCATTAATTGATTTCGATGCTTACAATATCGGGCAGTAATGGACATATATACAAGAAAGGTCGGGTATATGGGTGAATGGGCATGTCTCCATTTGGAGACATGACCATTCACCCATATACCTGATTGGTGATTTAGTCACACCCGATGTTAGTTGTATAAAGCCTTAAATAAAGCCCGATGCAAATCAAATCGATAATGATCAGAATATAATGCGATCATTACTGAGATCTGATCTCAGATATAAACAAATAAATATGCACAGTCGGTTTTATATACAGTGATCATCATAATTAATGCAGATTATATATGTGCATATATACATATCAATATAATCATATTGATACGTACGTACATATATATATATATATATATATATATATATATATATATATATATATATATATATATATATATATATATATATATATATATATATATATATATATGAAAATATTCTCATATTGATCAGAGATAGTGTCTAACTGAAGCTACATGTTTTAACACTCTCTCTTAGCTAGGGAAGACAAAGTGCATATAAATTTTCTCATAATGAGAAGTAATATCCTCCAAATATTTTAAGAAATCAAGTCTCATGATATTCTTTCAGTTATGGTGTGTACATAGATATCAAGTCTCATGATATCCACCATAAAAGATCATGGCATATCCATAGATATTAAGTCACATAATATCCACCATGAGTTTAAACATATTGATCTCAAGTAGATATCAAGTCACATGATATCCATCAACATGCTCTTTTAACTATCATGATTTTCCATGAATATCGAGTCACATGATGGTCATCATAATAGTAATCCAATAATTATAAAGTCGTCACCTTATATTATTAGAGTCAACATTTCAATATAAAAGATCGTCACCTTTTAATATTGAACATAGGGTAGGCCCATGAGTCATAGAGTCACACATGACAAAAGAGTTTACACTTTAAACATCTTTATTAAATTATACAAATTTACAAAGTTTGAGACTCAATCTCATAAACTTACATTTCAACCAAACCAAGTTTCTTTCAGAAATGATCAACCTTCACTTTAGAAAGTGCCTTGGCGAGAATGTCAGCTATTTGATCACCTATATTGATATATTCCAACTGAATAGCTCTTCTTTCCACCATGTCTCTTACGTAGTGGTAAGGAATTTCTATATGCTTGGATCTATCATGACATACCAGATTCACAAATAACTTGATACAACTTTGGTTATCATAGTAAATAGTGATAGGTTTCATAGGCTCACAAAACAAGTTAGAAAGCAACTTCCGAAGCCACACTGCTTATCTAGCTCCTATTGCTGCTGCAATATACTCTACCTTAGTAGAACTTTGAGCAATAGAAGCTTGCTTTCTGCAGATCCAAGAAATCATAGCTAATCCTAAGCTGAAACAACTTCCTGATGTGCTTTTTTGGTCTTTTACACTTCCGGCCCAATCAAAGTCAGTATATCCATGTAACTCCAAGCCGGTATTCTCATATTTAAGTTCATACCCAATAGTACCTTGGAGATACCTTAATATATGCTTCAAAGCAACAAGACGAATCTCATGAGGTTCACACATGAATTGACTTAATGCATTCATAGCATAGCAGATATCAGGTTGAGTATTTACAAGATACATCAGGGACCCAATTATTTGTCTGTATAAAGTGGGATCAACTAGTCGGGATTCCACACTTGCTTCCTTTAGCTTGTGTAAGTTGGTTTCCATAGGTGTAGACATAGGTTGACAGTCCCACATTCCAAATCTTTTCAAAATATCAACAATATACTTCTTTTGATGTAGAAAGATATTCCCGGACTTCTGACATACTTCCAAACCAAGAAAGTAATGAAGAATTCCTAAGTCCTTCATTTTGAATTTTGAAGCTAAATCTTTTTTACACTGATTAATGAGATGTTCTTCCCCTGTAATAGGAAGGTCATCAACATAAAGAATTAGAATTAGCATATCACTTTTAGTTACCTTAAAGTAGAGATTTGGATCAGCCATGTTTTTGGTGAATCCAAGACTTAAAAGGTATTTGTCAACCCTTTTATACCAGTCTTAGGGAGCCTGTTTGAGTCCATATAGAGCCCTCTTCAATTTACATACATAAGAGGCAACATCATGAGTCACAAATCTTTCTGGTTGTTCCAAGTATACTTCTTCCTCAATTTTTCCATTTAGAAAAGCAATTTTTACATCCATTTGATGGATTTTCCAACCTTTGGTTGCTGCAATGGCTATTACAACTCTAATTGAGGTATACTTGGCAACTAGTGCAAAAGTTTCTTCAAAATCGATTCCTTCCTTTTGAGAAAATCCTCCAGCCACAAAACGAGCTTTACGTTTTTCAATGCTACTATTTACAACATACTTAACTTTGAAGAGCCATTTTGAAGACACAACAGATTTTCCCTTAGGTCTAGGAACTATATCCCAAACATCATTTTTTATTATCGATTGATACTCTTCCACCATTGCATCTTTCCAAGCTTGATGTTAAGTGCTTCTGTAGTATTAGAAGGTTCAGGGTTTGGACTCTCACACATGAAAGGATTGTATATCAATTTTCTAGGTCTCTTGCTTTCTCAGAAAGTCCCTGAAGGTGCTACAAATCCATCTCCTTCTTGTATAACTTTCCTTGCCCAAAGTGGCCTTTTAGAATGATCAAGACTCTCTTCTTGAGTCTCAGGAAGGATCTCGATTTCATTTGAAGTCTCTTCAGGGTACTCCCTCTAAATCTCAGGAGCAAGAACCTCTTCTTGGGATACGTCAACTGTATCTAGTTCATCAAAAGTTTTGGCTCTTCTGAAGGCAATGTCTTCTTCAAAAATGACATCTCTTCTTAGTTCTATTTGTTTCTGTGTAGGTATGTAGACTCTGTATCCTTTTACGATTTCACTAAAGCCAATAAGAATTACTTTTCTTCCAGAAGGTTCTAATTTTGTCCTTTTCTCCTTAGGTACACAAACATACACAGGACATCCAAATATCCTTAAGTGACCAATGTTAGGTTTCTTTCCTGAAAATGCTTCTTCAGGGGTCTTATTGTCCAAATATGAGTGTGGACATTTATTTTAGATATAGACTGTTGTGTTAGATGCTTCAGCCCAAAATGACATGCTCAAGTTTTGATCAAAAGTCATAGCCCTGGCAGCTTCTACAATAGTTATGTTTTTCCTTTCAGCAACTCCATTTTGTTGAGGATCTTAGGGGACTGTGAACTCCCTCTTAATCCCAGCAAATGTGTAGAAACTCTTTAAATATTGTAGAAATGTTCTCTTTCCCATTATTTGTTCTTAGAACATTGATTTTCTTTCCTAAGGAGTTTTCAATGATTGTTTTGAATTCGTTAAACTTAGAATCTCTTCAAATTCTTTGCACTTAAGGAAGCATATTCATGTCTTCCTTGAGAAGTCATCAACAAATATCACATAGTACAAGAATCCTCCTATAAATGGTAAAGACATGGGTCCACATAGATCAGAGTGCACTAGTTCCAACACATCTTTAGTTTTGCTTAAACTACCAAGGAATGACTTTTTAGTGTTTTTCCATAAGGCACAACCTTTGCAGGATTCATTGTGAATATGGCTTAATTTGGGCATTCCGGTTACTAATTTTTCCATGGATGTTAGGGCACGAAATTTGATATGACCTAATCTTCTATGCCATATTTCATTTGAATTTGAAGTCTCACGCACAAGTGCAAAGTTTGTCTCAGTGCTTAACTCATATAATAGTCCTTGTCGTACTCCTATTGTTAGAGCCTTCTTTATGGTTGAATGCTTAGGCCAAGCTAGTACCTTACCTTCCATGAATGCAATTCTATAATCATCATCTTCAAGTGCAGATATAGATATTAAATTCCTTTTAATACCTGGTACATCAAGAACTCGAGAAAGCTGAATAGAATTCCCAGATTTCAATTTGATGGTGCAGGTCCCAATTCCTTTTACGGAATGTGCAGAATCATCACCAATTGTAACTTCATCTGTTTCTATTTGCATGCTTTCTAGGTTGCCCTGATATCTGGTGATGTCTCTTGAAGATTTATTGTCAACTATCCAAGTGTTAGATTTGGTTGAAATTTGACTTGACAACGCTGAATAGAAGGCATATTTCTTAGATTCATGTCCTTCGTTTGATTTATCAGATAGGCAAATGACGCTTGAGGTTTAGATCGATCGGGACAATTTATCACATAATGTACATATAGATCACATCTGAAACATTGAATTTTGGACAAGTCTTTCTGATGTTTAGACTATCCATTTCCATGAAACTTTCTTTTCCTTTTGTTGTTTTTCTTTTTTTCCTTCTTATGGAAGTTAGTGCTAAGAACTTGAACGTCTTCATCTAGGGTTTTATGTTTTCCCTTAATCATTAATCTCAATTCTTCTTGAAGACAATCAGATCTTAATCGATCTAGTTTTGGAATTTTAGATCTAGCACTTATACCTTGTACAAAAGATTCCCAAGAATTTGGAAGTCCTAACGCTATTAGGGATAATTCTTGGTTGTCAATCTCATAACTGACTACAGATAATTGATCTCTCAAATCTGTGATCCTCATGAAGAATGCATTTATAGTTTCTCCTTTGTTCATGCTGATATTATTCATTTGTCTTTTAAGAGCAAGTTTTTTGATAGTGTTATTTACTAAGTTGCCGATTCGGGTTCGAGGATGGGTTCGGGTTTGAGGTTCGGTTCGTGGGTTTGGGCAATTTTTTTTTTCCCCATTTGGGTTTGTGGGTGGATTTGTGAGTATATATATATAGACACACACACAGAAGAGAAACATGCATACTTGCAAAACAAAATCATTTCACAATATGAACAATTGTTGCTTGATCATTATCAATGCCAAATGCCAAAGGGTTTTGGATCCCTTCAAAACATGATTTTACCTGAATCTAAAAACATTAAATACTCGCTCATTAATCTATCTTCATGATTGTAAAGAAAATTATACATTGAATTACTAAATTGCAAAACATAGACTAGTTCATCAAATAATACATTGAATTATTAAATTGCAAAACAAAGACTAGTTCATCAAATAGTAAAGTTTGAAACATGATGATAGATGACAAGTGTTTAGTAGTTTATCAATAATCATAGTATCAAATGCCCTTCAAGGGTCAATTGGATCATCATAAAATGAGAGATCAATGGCTTCATCCCCAACTGCAACTATATCTAGAGCTTCATCATTGGAACCCAAACGGTTCCACTAGTACCATATGCTACTATATCATCGTCCTCCTCCTTGACATAAGGGATTAGATGAGTGAAATGTTTTTAAAATTTTTATTAAGTTCCTTTGAGAGTTACAGAAGAAAACAATTTAAAAAACACACTCTTAAAAGTTGTTTCTAGCCCCGGGTTCACTGTGGGTTCGTCTGGGTTCGCTCCAGCAAGGACCCGAACGAATCCACAGTCAAAACTAAGGACCCTGCCCGGACCCGTAGCGAACTCAGGGGCGAATCCAGACCCGTGCGGACTCGGACCCGAATCCAGGCAGCAGGGGACGAATCCGGCATCTTAGGTTATTTATTATGAATGCATTTTCAAGAGCTCGAAACATGTGATATGTTTTTGCATGTTTTGCCACAATAGGCACAATGTGATCTCGAACACCATCCACGATTATGGCCTTATCATTATTCTCAGTCCATAATGTTTTCTTTGGGTCATCTTTAGGTTCTTCTATATCATCTCCTACCCAAGATTCCAATTTGCTATCTTTTAATAACATCATTATACGAAGTTTCCAGGATTTGAAATTATCAGCACTTGCAAGGTGATGTTCAAATCTTAAACATGTTTGTCATCTTGTGGAGAAGGGATAGGCTGCAATTTAATGTGAGATTTGATCTCCTAACTCAACGAGATCTCTCCTTAATAGGGCTCTGATACCATGTAAAGTTTATATCAGATTTCTATGACAGTACAGACAAATGTATAGTTTTTATTTTCAGGTTCGATCTCTGCTGGTAAAGGACTTGGTATGCTCCACAATATATGTAATGACAATGCAAAGATATTGATGAAATATTTCTTTAAACTTCAATACTTATATTACCTCCTATCTGCTTGCATTAATTGATTTCAATGCTTGCAATATCAGGCAGTAACGAACATATATACAAGAAAAGTCGGGTATATGGGTGAATGGGCATGTCTCCATTTGGAGACATGACCATTCATTGATATACCTGATCGGTGATTTAATCACATCCAATGTCAGTTGTAACAAAAACTAATCCATCATTTCAAAGACTTTAATAAAGCCCAATGCAAGTCAAATCGATAATGATCAGAATATAATGTGATCATTACTGAGATCCGATCTCAGACATAAACAAATAAATATGCACAGTTGGTTTTATGTACAGTGATCATCATAATTAATGTAGAATATATGTGTTTATATATATCAAAGTAACAAGAATCGGAATCGGATCGGAATTGGCAAGGCTGAATCGAATCGTGAATTGGCCATGAATCGGGCACGAATCGGGCACAAATCGGCAAATTTAAAAAAACCTTGAAATTTAGTGAATAACTTATTTCATAAACCCTTTATCGCTGATTCGATTCACCGATTCACAAAAAATCGTTTGGCTTGAATCAAATTGCCGAATCGCATGGATCGTCGTGATTCTTGGAAATATGATATATATATATATATATATATGCAAATCATATTTATACATATATATACATGAATATATTTTCATATTGATCAGAGATATTGTCTAACCAAAGCTACATGTTTTAACAATACCCAATAGAAGAATGGAAATAATGAACTATCCAGACAATTCAATTACAAGAATATCATGGCTGCTTCCAATTTTACCTTACTTGTACCAGGACAGGACAAAATAGTTTATTTAAAGCTGTTGTTTATCTGAATTGTACTTTGAAGGATGTTGGCTGCGATCTTGAGGAGAAAAGGCGAATATTTTAAGCTCAAATTTTGGTCGCATGAACAAGCAATTCAGTCATAGGTCCTATTAGTGCAGAGAAGTTCAAGCTACACTTGGGGAGCTCAGGTAAGACTTCAATTTAAAGCATAATCCTTAGTATGCTTAATGATAAGTTGTGCTTCGAATTAAGCTTCTATTCCAGGGGGACAGTGAACTATTTAAGGAACTTAATGTATTATGTGCAGTATTTGAACAAAACTTGACCAATACAAGATTGAGAATTTTGAATAGCTGAAAAAGTAGATTATTTTTCAACTTGGGGTGTATAAAAGATGGAATTTTCTAAAGGAGAGATGAATGCTTTATACATCAATTACATCTGAAACAACCATCATACGTGTTTCATACATGAAATAGAAAAAATACTGAAAATTGTATGATTAAGTTCTTGGTGAAAACTGAAGAGTCAAGACACTTTGTTATTACTACAGGAGGTAATTGGTAAAATAATTGAATTTTCTTAACAAAGAGCAAGTTATTCTTATAGAGTTCACAACTGAGATTTTTCTAAAAAGAAACATATAAATAATATAAAGAATCTATTACAAGATATTTACAATATCTAGAAGTGACCATTAAACTAGAAATAGAATAACATAGGAGATATTATTTTAATACCCTTCCTTAATGGTCAACTTATTGGTGACACCAAGTTGCCCCCCGAACTTGACAAACATCTCTAGAAGTATGGACTTGGTGAGAATATCAGCAATCTGGTCAGTAGTAGGAATAACCTACGAATCCTTAGATCAATCTTCAACCAATTGACAGATAAAATGACAATGAATTCAAAATTGCTGAGTGCACTCATGGAAGACTGGATTTTTGGCAAGTTTAAGGACCCCTTGATTGTCGCAAAAGAGACGTGAAGGACCTATGGGAGGCATATGGATGTTGGAAAGAATTCTATGAAGCAAAACTGCCTCACTACCTACTTTGAATATCTTGCTATATTCAACTTCTATTGAGGAAAGAGTTACAACTTGCTACTTATTGATCTAAGTAATAACACTTGTGCCCAAACTAAAGACATATTTGGAAGTAGAATTTTTTTCATCAACTGAGCATCCCAATCCGAGTTTGTGTAACCAATATGTCGGATATCTTTGGTTTATCCATAGAGGACACCAAAGTTCCCTTGACATAGCATAGGATGCACTTTTTTGCAGCCAAATGGTCTAAATTGAGAGCTGTCATGAAGCGAGGTATTTAACTCATTGCAAAGTTGAGATCAGGTCTAGTGGTGGTGAAATATATCAAACTGTCCACTAGTTTTCTGAATGTGGATTCATTCTCAACAGGAGAACAAGATTTGATTGATAACTTGAGACCAAACTCCGTAGGTGTAGATGCAAGTTTTTGATCCCGCATTTTGAATTTGTTCAGCAGAGCTCGTGCATACTTAGACCAAGCGATGAAGATATCATTTGATTGTTGCCAAACCTTGAGACCTAGAAAGACTGATGGCGATTCTGTTTGATTCATTGAATCAACTATTCAAAATTGCCAATGATAATCAAATCATCAACATATATAACTAGAATGATGATATCACTGCTAGCAGTTTTGACATCAAATTTGAGTGAAAAGATCTCTAAAAACCTTGATCAGTCAGGTACTTATCGTTTTTCATGTACCACGTCCAAGGAGCTTATTTGAGGCCATAGAGTGCTTTCACCAGTTTGAGTACTCGGTGTTCTTTATCGACAACCTTGAATCTAGGAGGTTGCACCATGTACACTTATTCTTGTAACTCTCCATTTAGGAACACACTCTTGATGTCCATTTGATGGACGGCCTAGCCACATTCAATTGCTATGGCAAGGACTAATTTGATGGTGCTCATCTTTGTAGTGGGATGAAAGATCTCTTTATATTCAATTCCTTCTCACTAAGAGAAGCATTTGGCAAAGAGACGAGCTGTGTACTTATCTAAAGTACCCTCAACTTTGTATTTGACTTTGTAGACCCATTTGTAACCAATGGGTTCTTTTCTAAAGGAATATCCAACATAACCCAAGTGGTATTACTTCAACAAACTTTGATGCTCAGATTGCATAGCTTCTTCCCACTCTGGTATCCCTTTTGCACCTGTGTGTGTTTGAGGTTCATACACACTATGAATGTTGGCCAAGGTTTGCTCTTTTTTGAGCAGTTCTACCCTCGATGAGCTCATCATCATGAAGATCTCCAATTGTCTTAGCCCACCACTTAGGTCGGAGAGTAGAAGTGCTAACATCTGAAGGAGAAGGTGCAAAGAGATCATCATCAAACAAAAGGTCAAACGAATTTTGAGCAAAATTAGGTGGGGTGGTTGCATGTGTAGGTGAGCTTGTTGGAGAAGGAAAAAGATGAGAGGTTGGAACAAGAACATTTGGAGCCTTCTCAGTTGAAGTCCTCCAATCAAGTGGACCTAATGGGAAATGGATATCCAAGTCTTGAGCTTGGAGACACTAATCCATTGAATTCATAATTGGAGAGAGCTGAATGACCCTCGTTCCTCATCAAAGACCACATTAGGGTTGAAGATGAGACGATTAGTCTTGATGTCAACTGGGCTATAGGCTTTGTGATTATTACTGTAGCCGGTTAGCACGAGTTTTTGGCTCTTGGCATCTAACTTGGTGTGTTTAGCATCAGGGATCCAAACAAATGTAATGGAGCCAAAAAAAATTGAGACGATTGATTCTAGGCTTATGACTTGACCAGTCCTCTTCCAGAGTTTGATTCTTGACAACCACTGTAGGAGAGCAATTGAGAAGATAGATGACTATGTGGACAGCTTCAGCCCAAAACATCATTGGAACCTACTTGTGTTCAAGTGTAGACCGAGCCATTTTCAATGATCATGCAGTTTTGAAGCTTGACGAAACTCTTTTGATCACAAAAATGGGAGAAGGCAGAGGAACAAAACTCACTGCCATTGTGAGTTCTAGAAGTAATAATATGCTGACCAAACTCTTTTCCTACAAACACCTATAAATTTTAACAAAGAGAGTGCCCTCATATTTTATGACTGAAAGTATCAACAAAAAGTAAAAAATACCCAGATCCAGTATCAAAGGGAGATGCCATAGGTCCACAAACATCAAGCATAGACCATTTATATTACCTTAGAAGCTTTCCAAGACTTGTCGTTTGAAAATGGAGTGCTGTGTTGCTTCCCAACCTGACATGCTCTGTAAACTGTAAGATTTTGGGTCTAAATTGTCAACAATCCTATGACTAGATCTTTTTGAATTTTTGAACAAGCTGAGAAAGATAGTGCAGATTCAAGTGCCCATACCGTCAATGCTAGAGAGTTCTAATAGAGGACCGATGGGCTGCCATAGCAAGCCCCTGAGTCAATAAGTCTAAAAAGACCATGAATGGCATCAACTGTGACACAAAATCCCTAGCTGGGATATAAAAAATGAATTTCTGCTAAAATAAATCCCTTGTAATTTTGAGATATGGTGCAAGGTATGCTATCCATTTGTAGTACATAAGCACCAAAGACCAAACTGCTGATGTTCTCACCGAGCTACTTGCCAGAGTGAAGTTTGTGCATTTTTGAAACAAGCTTGATATTGTGAAGAATGAAAGCCCTAGTTGAGAGGGAGTCTTAGTATCTGTGATTGCTTGAGATGTACTATAATGAGTTCCTCTCTGTGAGGGAGAAGTTCAAGGTGAAATTCCTTTTTAATGCATTTCTCTTTGAGAGACTTCAGGTATAAGCCCTTATTACTACCCTTTGATATGGTTCATGGTGGATGTCATGTGTGTGATGCCATGGCAAAACCACGTGAGAGAATCTGTGGTGATTCTATTGTACTTGTGTCATAAATATCTTGTGAGGTGACAATCTCGCAATGATAAAACACTTTTGCATTTTACCATCTTCATGAGGTGACAATCTCACAATGCAGGTTGATGTCTCATTAATGGGATATTCAAATTGGTGGATATTACATGAGGTGACATTTGAGGACATGCCATAATGGTGCACATTACATGTGGAGATATCTAAAATCCATAATGGTGGATATTATATGCGGTGATATTTGAGGGCATGCCATAATGGTAAATATCATGTAAAGCTATATTTCTTCTTAAAATCCATAATGGTAGATAATTTGAGGACATGCCATAATGGTAAATATCACGTGAAGTGATATTTCTGCTTAATACCATAATGGTGGATATCATGTAAAGTGATATGTAAGAATATCCATAATGGTAAGTATCATAATGGTGGATATCACATAAACTGATATTTAAGGATAGCCATAATGATAGGCATCACGTAAGCGATTACTATAAGTAAGTCATATAATACATGAGGTAGTATCTTCATTAAATATGAATGTATTTATTATGATATAACTTGAAATGTTTTCCTCCCTAGCTAAGAGGGAGTGTTCACGTTATTGTAGCCATGGTCAAACTCCTTGAGGCCGATATAGATAACATAAAGGTTGTGATAACATAATTATTGTATTGACAATAATTATGTTGTATATTATATTAAATTTAAGATATAACTATTTTATTAATAATAGTTATTATTTATACTAATTATATTAGGTAATAATGTAATAATAATTTAATATATTCATTATAGTGATGTCCCTCGGTGACAGGGCACCACCCACATATGAAGGTAGAATGAGTTTTCATGTAAATAATGAATAAAAAAATACAAATAATCTGAAACTCAACAATGACAAGGATGAATCCATACTAGGGAAAATCCTGAAATCTCTCCTCTATGCACCATTCCCTGTGCCTCCATCATGTGCACCCAGAAAAGATGAACAATGAAATAGGCATGGCAGGAATGACCTAATTCCTTGAACATCCTCTTGACCCGCCATTACAAGACTCCCTCTCATACCGGCCTTGAATGGAGCTCTACAATGCAAAATTAAGATTTAGCAATCAATTTTAATCTTCCAAATTCCAAGGACTTCTCATACAATTGAGTAGTGCAAGTCCAATTTCCAGATCCAAATTTGCAAATTTCTTACCCTAAATCCAAGAACCTTACTTTGAGTCCAAAAGTACTAATCCAAGACTTGCTACTATACCCACCTTAATCCTAGAATTCTGAATCTCATTCCAAGAGAGGCTGGTCAGTTGTCCAAGCCACACAAATTAATCACCTCTGAGCCAAGTAGGGAAATTAGATTTCAACCAAGTTGTAGAGGTTAGGAATATATATAGCTTTTCTGATAATTTATTTTTACTACCCTGTGTGTGTTGGACCAGAAGTACGATTCTTCCACAAAACTGTGAAATCTGATCATGTTTCAGGAGCAGCCAGTAATACCTTGATTCTTAATAGTTATATAATGGAGCATTGAATTCCCTTCCATCAATCCAGAAGTTGTGATTATTAGTTTAAAATGTTGAGATATAGTATTGCAACATGCCATTTGTGTCATTGACACTTTGAGGGCCATAATTATCTGCTATCCAAAAAATCAGACAATTTTTTCGTTCTGTTTGGCAAGGCTTCCAATTATCTTGCAACTGTTCACTAGCATTCCCTACCAGAAGAGATATGATGTTTGAGAGTATCTTGCTCTTGTCTAATCTTGAAATGCACCAATAATACTACCTTAGTTACAACTATTTAGTTTTTATAATAATTAATTTTAATATATTGCAATATTGAAAGATCCTTCTTGGTTTGAGTTCTTTATATCCGGCATAACTGAGTTGGAGATGGCATTTATGGTAATTAAGCATACTGTAAACATTATTGTTTATTTTCTTAATTTTTTCTAATTTGTCCATGGTGGGGGATTGGCAAATTTTCACCTTATTTTGGGAATATCTGTCAAAGTAATATATAAAATAAATATTTATACTTTAAAAATAAAAAAAGACCCAAAAGGAACTTAACAAACCAAAAATACAGAATTTGTAAATAATAATAATAATTCATTGATTCCATAGTCCGTCTAATAGATTGATAATTATAGACGATAAATAGGTGTTGGGGAATAAGCTTAGAAATTGGACCTATCATCTTATCGATATCTTGTGAACTGCACATCTTTCTTTTCCTCCTTTCCACCTATCATTCTCGTCTTTTATCCTGTATTTCCTATGGTGAATTCTGAAACAACAATGGAGTTGTTGTAAAAGTTATTTTTGGTTGGTGGCATTGGTTGGCCCCCCATTTAGGGTTATATTTGTTTGATAATATTTAAGAAGTTGCTGTTATTTTGTGGGTGATGTAGTGGATGCACTGAAGCCTTAATAATGGCCAAATTACATCAGGTGTGATCATATTCTCAAAAAGGACCAAAAATGGGGGAATAGGATGAGGATGCCCCTTCCACTCTTAGTGCGTAGACTATCCAGAGGGGAACCCTGGTTTTCACTTTGATCATTTTCCAGAGTTGTATGACTCCGCATGGGCTTCGTGTCATGTAAGATTTTACTATTTTTTTCTTATCTTGCACACTAGTTAAACTATATTCCGAAGTTTATGACTGCATGTGTCCCAAGTTTAAATTACAAAGCTTCAAATGTGATTACACTAACTTCTAAGATGAGACAAACTGCATCAAACCTTGAGAAGGCTATTGAAGTTTCTTCAATTCTGGTCAATTTATAAACCTGACATTGACTATACAGATAATGTGCATCCTAATCAAGCCTGAAAGTTATAATGCCAAAATCCTAGCGTGACTACCTGAAGGCCCTAATAAATGATTGGTGATCATTTCTCACCCCAATCTGTGTGATTTTTGAAGCTTATCTAAAAAAAGAAGACTTTTGTTCTCTTCCCAGGCTGGCATTATAGACCTTAAGTATTTTACACAATTATTTCACTACTGCTGCTTTTATTTTGTATAAACCAATTTTCTGTAATTGCTTTTTTGAAATCTCCTTGATAAGCGATGCAGACACAAGTTAGTTGCAATTTGGAATGTAGGTCCTCAGGCAAGCACTCCTGTGCAGTCTGAACCAACAACAGGCACTGCATTCAGAGGAAGAAGCTACAGGCTTGGACGATAGTCCTTGTAGAAGGCAGGATTAAATCAAAATAGATTCTGTGATCTGACAATCTGAATTTTGTACATTTTTGCTTCATTTTATGGCAATGCTGAAGCACTTCATTATATTTCTGTTTCATCCAATTGAATTTGATGAATGATAAGGCATTGGATTGTGTTAAGTGTGGACATCATTATGGAATTCAACGTTTTCTAAAGAGGCCATTAGTAGTTCAAAAATAATGTATAATGTATATTATTTAGCTTGCATTAAATTTACCTTTTATAGAATTTTTTTAATTTTTAAAATTTAAAAATGTGTTTGCAAAACATTCATGTATTGGGAGCAACTTCCTACGTGTTTTCACAATATTTTGTAATTAACTGTTTGAAGATGTTTATTGCTGAATTTTAAATGAATGACCAAGTCATATTTCTTATGGCAATAATCCTGTATATTAATATCACTTTTGATGGGATTATATTTTTAATTTCTTTTTCAAATCTCTTAATTATGCTGAAATAAACCCTTTGTTCCAAAATTACCCTTTCATACATATTTTCTTGACCACTTGATATGGTTTTATGCCATTTTAATTGGTGTGTGTTGTGTGTTTGAAAATCTGGACGCTTTCTTGCAGTTTACTTTTGGGGCTGTCCTGCACAATGACCTGGCTTCAAAAACTATCAGGCATCCTCTGAAATTCTTGCTTAAACCATCAGATGGAGATATTGATGGTGCATGCCTTGTTCAATTCTGTCTTATCCTGAATGTCAAGTAGAGGTTAATTTTATGAAATATTTATAAATGCAATCCAGAATTGAGCAATTTATTGCAAACTTATATTAATATAGTGCTCATATCATGTGCAATCCTTCTCTAAACTATGGAAGAAATTATTTACATGAAATGGCTGGCAAGAAACTCATAAAATCTTTTGCATAGGCTAATGAACAGATGTAACTTTCCTTTCCCGCTTTTGTAATTTGCACCAAAAATCTGTTTTATATTTCTCTCCACCATTTCTAGAGTACAATAATGGTATCTTGTATCCTTGACCTTTTAGTTTCGCATCTAAGTTGGTGCAATCACGATTAGAGCTAAGCTATTAACAGTCTTCTTTTCCTTTTTATTTCCACTCCTGTATAGTTCTTTTGTGCATGATCATATGTGTGACTGAAATGTTTGATATAAGTTGCTTTGTCCACATGCTTTCCTTGACTTTTCCTTGCATGTAATCTTTAACCAGACAATATTTTATGCTAATACTGATTTATTCATCTACTTTTCATTTTGTTTAATCCAATTCTTCTATTGCCATATTTGGAAAACAAGGCAACTCTCATCTATAACTGGTTTAGATTACTTAGCAGCTGGTTAAAAGTAAGTGCCTCAGAAAATACGCCAATTTCATCCTAAGCATTATCATATGGAATATGTGATTTGATTTTGAGGCTTCTTGTGCTGAAATGTTGTAGTAATCTCTCTATATATCTCCACTTCAAGGCTGATATATTGTCGTTCCAAACTTCACACTTGTGTTGGACCATCAGTATCATTAGCAACCCAAAAGGAGGTTTTAAATTCTTTTAGTTCCCTATTAGCACAAGGAAATATGTTCTATAATAAAGCTCTCCATCATCTTTCTATCCTTTTTGCATTACATGTCAAGGCCAAGATACTTAAAAATATTAACCACTTACTTGCAAGTGGCAGCTTTCGAAGACATACCATTTGAACCTTTTTTTTCTTTAAGGTAAGGATCACAACCTTAGTTCTGTTGGGGTTCACTTGCATCCCTGCCACTAGACAAAACAATTCTAGAGCTTTCAATAATCAAGTGATGTGGTAGTTTTGCCATTAGAATAAGAATTTTAGCATCTAGAAGCAACTTAATTATGTTAGTTAGATGAACACCCCACCACCAAATTTGTTTAACCACTCTAACTTATCATTGTACACTCAAATAGCATAACATATAATGGGTAACCCTAATCACAATATCAAACTTGAAACATTCTAGTAATCCTTGCTTGGTTTTAATTTTTCCTTGGATCGTACAATTGTCACACAATAGTGCTATATTTTTTTGGAATCCCTAAATTTGCTTTAGCAACAATGTCAAGAGCTCTCTTGCTGTCACCAAAGCAACATAAAACCTCTTCTCATTTATCCCAAACCTTTTAAATCAAGCAATATACAATAATTAGTGGTAGAGTACTTTGGTGTAATGCCTACTTGCCTTTTCACCCTCGTTTCACCTTTGCCTAAATACTAATTTGTCACTTGTTCATTTTCCCAAAATGTTTTATAAAGAGAAGGGTGATCATTACAGTGTGGTAGTTTGAAGGATTGTTGGTATCACCCTCTTGAGCAAAGGGATGATGAAACTCACGTTCCAATTCATCAATTTGTTTTATTGAATGATGTCGTTAAATATTCATTTGATGTGTAGTTTGATGGTTTCCATGTCCCATTATGTGTATTTTGCTTTATTCCTTGCAAACTTGTCAATTCCTTTGATTTTTATTTATTTATCAGATGACAAGATATTAGCCCTTGATTTGATTACTCGAAGGATGTCTTTATTTTTTTTTGCAAAAAGAGGGGTAAAAATTTATTAAGACAGAAAGGAATACAACAAGGAGAGCTCAACAAGGAGCTCGATCCTGAGCAACAAGATCATCAAATTCTTGCACCATCTCAAAGGACAATTGCCTCCTATCCTTAATATTCCAACCTGGATCATGACTAGATGCCCATTTGGCTAAACAATCAGCAGTTCTATTCCATTCACGAGGAATATACGTGAACTTAATGAACTGAAAAGAGGAAGAGAAGAAAAGAATCTGCTTAACAACAATGGCCAGTTGCCAACTAACATCCTCAAGCTCTTGCGAAGAAAGCATGTTCACCACCACCTGGGAATCAGACTCACAGATAATCTTACTCCATCCTCGCAAGCAACATTGTTCCACAACATATAAAATAGCCTGAGCTTCCATGAGATTGTTAGTATAATCACCCTTATGAACTGAGAAGAAAAATTTAACATCCCCAGAACTACAACGAGCCACTTTGCCAATACCAGCCGAACCAGGATTCCCACGAGAAGAACCATCAGTGTTAATTTTCAGAACTCCACAGGGAGGAGGAGTCCAGTGCCCATCCCGCTTAACTCGACCCTTCTTCTGATGGTGAAGTTGCCTGGACATAGAAGGAAACCTATGAGCTGCAGCCCCATCCTGCAGATGAAAATTGAGGCGATTACAAATAGCAAGATCAACCGGATCCATACTCCCATCAAGCTCACACTTCACAAGAATAGTTTCCTGAAGAGTGTGATATTTTCCACCAAAGATGCAAAACACCAAGCCGAACATCTTGGAATATGCGACGATTCCTCTCCAACCAGATATGCCAAAGCATAAAAGATGGGCCAGCAATCCAAGCAGCATGGAGAAAAGAAGACTTGGAGGGAGCAGTACCCAAGTGGGCCCAGAACTCAGGCAAAGAGGAAGCATGCCGACAAGAGCAACACCAAGCGCTCCACCAAAGGTGCCATATCTGAGTAGAATAGGAGCAATGGAAGAACAGATGGGAGACAGACTCCTCTCCATTACCACACAAAACACAATAAGAGGGGCCCTGAAATCCACGTTTACAAAGATTATCCCAGGTAAGACAACAGTTGTGAGCCACTAGCCAAATGAAAAAATTGCATTTGGACCAAGAAACTTTATTCCAAACTTGCTTCTGCCAAGGGACCTCAGCGTCCCCAAATAATTGTCTAGTTATCTCTTGATACCCAGCAGAGACATGATATTTACCAGACAAGGTACCGCCCCAAGCCAAAACATCTGGACCAAGCAAAGAAGAACACTCTCTCGAGGCCAAAATTTGAGAAAGCTCCTGACGATCCATGTCTGTACCTCCAGGAGGCCAATCAGAAGAATGCTTCCATCTGTAACCAACAATAGGTCCCAATTGATAAGGAGTCTTGTAATGAGCCACTTTATCCCATCTAGCGGCAAGAAAAGAGTCACAAAGAGGCTGAAGATGAGGGTATATGGATAAAATGGAAGGGAATCCATCCCAAGCATCAGACCAAAACAAAGCCTGAGAACCTCCTTTACATATCCAAAACAGACCCCTCTTTACCAACATCGCACCTGTCTTCAAAGTATGCCAAACCATTGAGCCACGACCTTCAAGAGGAAGTGCAGAAACAGAACAAGGATCAGCACCATGAAAATATTTATGAGTGATAATACGAGCCCAAAGTTGATGTTGTCCAAAGCACCATCGCTAATAGAGTTTAGCAGCCAAAGTTTGACTACTCAATAGAGCAGATCGAAGACCAAGACCACCCTCCTTTTTAGGCCTACAAACAGTTGCCCAATTAACCAAGCTCCATTTAGTACTACGCAAATTACCACTCCAAAGGAATTGCCGAGAAAGAGCATCAAACTCTTTGAGAAAGTAAATAGGTGCAGCGTGAACCATGCTTCGATAAGTAGGAAGAGCTTGGATAACAGCTTGAAGAAGAGTAACCCGGGCAGTAGTAGAAAGCCATCTATGAGTCCAATGATTTACCTTATCCTGAAGCTTGGTAATCAAATTTTGCCAGAAGAGACGTGGCTGTCTGGAAACAGCAATAGCGATGCCAAGATAAGTCAAAGGAAGTGATCCTATCTGAAACCGTAGGATACCAACAATCCTGTGCTGAATAGAATCAGGAGTGTTAAAAAAGTAAATGGAAGATTTGTGCTCATTAACTTTCTGACCTGAAGCTGCCAAATAAACGTCCAAAGCATGTCGAAAGGCTTCAGCTTCCTTGATCCTAGCAAGACCAACAAGAGCAGAATCATCAACAAATTGAAGATGGGAAAGAGAAGGTAAGCCATTACCCCATCGCCAGCCTTGAATAGAATTCTGGGACACCTGATGCTTAATGAATCTGCCCAAGCCTTCAGCCATGATGATGAATAGATATGGGGAGAGAGGGTCACCCTGGCGGAGGCCTCTAGAAGCACCAAATAGTTGAGAAGGTTGACCATTAATAAGAACAGAAAAAGAGGCAGAAGTAACACAACTTATAATCCAACTCACCCAGTCAGAGCTAAATCCAAAAGAAAGAAGAATACTCCTTAGGAAGCTCCATTTAACTCTATCGTAAGCCTTAGCCATATCTAGCTTAACAAACATGGCTCTCTCCCTTAAAGTAGCCATAGAGTGAATAACCTCAGTAGCAATAACCACCCCATCCAAAATTTGTCTGCTAGCAACAAAACCACCTTGTTCTTCTGAGATAATAATGGGAAGCCACCTTTTCAATCTCTCAGCAATCAACTTATTAATAACTTTGTAAACCACATTACATAAGGCAATTGGTCTAAAAAACTCCAATTGATTAGCACCCTCTCTCTTAGGAATAAGAGTCAAGAATGTAGAGTTCAAAGCTCGAAGCATCTGCTTGCTAGCATAGGATTCTTTAACCACCTCCAACAAATCATGATTAATGATGTCCCAAAATTCTTGAAAGAATTCAACTGGAAAGCCATCAGGACCAGGAGCCTTCCCCTTAGGCATGCCAAAGACCACCTCCTCCAGCTCTACTAAAGAAATAGGACGCATGAGATAATCATTCATTTCCTGAGTGATAAGGGAAGGAATAGAGGACAAAATAAGATTTTCTTCATTATCAGCAGGAGGAGAGTCCTCAGAGAAGAGGGTAGAGAAGTACCAAATAGCCTCCTGGAACAAAGCTGGCAAGGAATTCAGTTGGATACTTTGAGAATTAACCAAAGAAGAGATAGTGCTCTTATTCCGGCGAGATTGCACTATTTTATGGAAAAAGGCAGTGTTACGATCACCTTCCTGGAGCCAATCAACTCTAGCCTTTTGCTTCCAAAAAATTTCCTCTCAAAGTTCCTATTCTTCTAGAGCTCTAGAAGCAAGGGATTCAGCCTTGCCAAGATCCTCTGAGAAACCTCGATCTCTAATCTCCCTTGTGATGACATCAAGATCTTCTTGAGCAAGCCTCTTCATAAAGTGAAGGTTCCCAAAGCATTCCCTATTCCATATCTTGGGCTGCCTTTTAACATATTGAAGCCTTTTAGAAAATGAGAACATTGCAGTACCATATGCAAGAGCACCATCTTTCCACCAACAGAAAACAAAATCATGAAGAGAGGAGTCCCGAAGCCACATCAACTGGAACTTAAAAGGAGGATGCTTTGGAACATAAGCCCCTATAGCGGAAAATTTGATTGGCCAATGATCTGAACCCCTCCAATCAAGGATTTCTGAAGAGATACTAAGGGTGCCACTAACCCAGAAGCAAGAAACAAGAAATCTATCCAGACGTTCTAAGATAGCAGCAACACCAGTCTTGCGATTATTCCAGGTATAGAGACCATTAGAAGGCTTAACATCAGAGAGATGCAAAAGAGATATATGTTGCCGAAGAAGAGCAGAATAAGGCCCCAATCTAGCCAAACCACCATGCTTCTCCTCCAGACTTAAAACTGAATTGAAGTCCCCTGCTAACACCCAAGGATGATAAGGATGACAATTTCTAACATAATGAATATGTTCCCAAAGTTCCTCCTTTCCCACAAGATCAACAAGTGCATACACATTAGTAACCATGATCACCTCTCTTGAGTCTAGAGCAGAAGCTACCATAGAGAGAGCTGAGTGAGAAGACATTCAGCCAAGAGGAGAAATTTTTTGAGGATCCCAAAATATAGCTAAACCACCCGCACTGCCTGTTGCCCGAACACACTGGCATTGGCCATGAGACCAAATACTAGAGGCATGTTGGACCATAGACTCCATAGAGAGCTTAGTCTCTTGGCTACAAAAAACATCAGGGCTATGCTCAACCACCAAGTTATGAATAGCCTTTTGTCTAGGGATGCTATTCAACCCCCTTACATTCCATGAGAGAATAATCATCATTGGGTAGAATTGGAAAAATGAGAATCCAAAGGTTCCACTGAACCAGACTCAATCAATATATCTCCTGTGAGTTTAATCTTCTCTTGGTCTGTTTTGCGCCCACTCCTGAGAGGAGGAGTAGAAGAAGCCCGCTTAAAGGGTCAAGACATCAACCCCAAGGGGAGAGGAGAACCCTTGCCCTTACTTGATGGTAGCACATCCTTAACCAAGTCAACTAAAACAACATCATTATCCTCCAACACTGCAGGAGTCACGAGAGCCTCTGTCACAGGAGCTACAGGGACCTCACAGTTCTGATATACTACAACTTGGGATGCCCCACAAGCATCATTAGGAACATATCTCTCATCTGGGCAAACAGGATCAGAAGAGATAGGAGGAGGAATACCCTCCTCTAGAACCATACTATCCAGCACCTCAAAGCGGTTAAAACCTGAATCAGATAATCTTTCTTTCAAAGGCCTCTTTTGACCACGACCCTTAGCACAAGGACGAATAGGGGTAAATCCATCCTTATCCTGCATTTGAGCCTTACCCTTACCTATAGCATCTTGTGGATTCATCCCCTTGGTAGTATTAGCCATTTGAGATTGTCCTTTCCCTGTAGTATCTGCCAAACCACCAGTATTGCCAGCTGTAGAACCATCCACTCCTTTGAAACTTGAGTTACGGGGGCATTGACGCAATAAATGACCATACTCATGACAAATCCGGCAACGGAAAGGGAGAGATTCATAATCTAACTGCTGCACCCAAGAAAAATCCCCCATACAAATTTCCAAAGAATCTGGTAATGGGTTATTCAAATTAATTTCAACACAAATTCTAGCATAAGAAATAACCTTTTTATCGAGGGATTGATGTGCGATCGCAGCCGGCTTCCCCAACAAAGCAGCAATTTGTTGAAGGATGTCTTCACGCCAAAATTTCAAAAGAAGACGAGGCAAACGAACCCAAACTGACACTGTTGAAGGGAGATCCTCAGCAGAATTAAAACCTGAATGCCAAGGTTTGACAAATAACCCCACATGATTGTAGAAATAAGGGCCTCCTTCAAAAACACGATCTCGATCAGACATGCAAGAGAATACAACAAAAAAATAACTATTCCCCACCAACATAATCTCCATATCGCCTTCCACCTGCCATGAGCGGCGGATCCATGCCTCAAGAGCGGATAGGGAAATCCGGATTCCAAAAAATTTGCATATCAAAGCATGCTTGGTCCAATAATCAATGTCCTCCATTACAGCCGTTGGAGGAATAACCAGAACAGGGCGATCATGGCTACGTGGAAAACAACCATTAACTTTTTTCAGCTTGGAGCTCTCCACTGAATAAAACGATTCGGATCGCATTGCATGCATAGTTGGAGAAGAACCATCTGTTCTCACCAACGGAGAAGAAATCCCAGGCCCTGCCATGCAAACAATAAAACCCCAATCCAAAATCGACTGTAGAAGATTTCCAAAAACACCGACGCAAATTATGTCCAGTAGCTAGCAATCCAAACAGAACAGAAAAATAGTAAAGATCAAACACCAAGAACAGGCTAGGGGAAAAACCCTAGCCCAGCCGACAGCCAACGCTTCTCCACATTCTCAAAACAATCTCTTTCGCTATCAATCGAAACCAAGATGTCTTTATTTTGGGCTCTCTCAAAGAATTGATTTGCATATTTTATCCATTGTAAATTCCCAATGTGCTTTCTTATTGAAATTATTTCCAAAAATCAATCTTTTCCTTATTGTCTCACTATCTTTATTCATTCCTTTTTATTTTCCTATTTCCCAAGTTTTAACCATTCTCTTTGCCACCATATAGTGATTCTTTGAAATATATTTCTATTGCCTCTCTTAACTTGTATCTTTTGCACATATTGGGATCCTTGTATTATTGAGGTCAACTTGATGTTGCCTATTGTTTTCTTGATTATATTGGCCATCTCAATAGCTTCCATTTCTTGCAAATGTTTATTCTTTTTTTTTGAACTCTCTCTCTCTCTCTCTCTGGATCATATATTTTTGTAGAGTGTCTTTTGACATATTTATCTTTACACATTAGATTACGATTTGGTTTCATTTCTATGGGGCAATCTGTCACTTCTACTAACCTTGTCATAAGTTTCTTTGAACCGATGACATAATCCACCACACTTTTCCTATTATAGGTGCTACATGTAATTTCCATACTCAGCCAAGCTTTTATTCCATTTCATATAATCAAATTGTACAAGTTACCACGATTTTGTCCCTCCTACATGTTGCCTTATATTTTTATAATAAGATTCTTATTTGGTTTTCATTATCCTTGTCTAACCATCGAATGGTTGTCTCTTATTCCCACTTCATTTGTAAGGCATAAAGCATGACTATTTGTTACTCTTGGATTGAAGGTTACTATGGAGATAATTTATTTTATGGTATTATACACTTTTATGTCCCTTTTCAACGACGTATAATGAAAATCTACAACTTTTTTAGATTTGCCTAAATAATAATGAAAAAGTTGTAGATTTTCATTATTTGGACCTTCATTCTACTACATGCATGATACCTTTATGATCTTTTCCAATTTTCGTAAATTTGTTCCAAATTGGTATTTTAGTGTAACCCTTAGTATTCAAAACCTTACATTCTTCGTGTTCATGTTTTTTAATGAGGAAAATTATGTCCTTCACATATGCTATGGCCCTTAAACTAGGACCTCTCCTCTAAACATAAATATTACAATTGTAGCTAACCATTATGAGGTGCTCTTGGGAGTTCTACCTACCTAGTTGTCATCACTATTTATATTGTTGATTTATGCTTTCCTTTGCTACAACCATGCTTTATTGCTTGTTGCCATCATGACCTTCTTCTCGCTCTTATCTCTTGATCGGGGTATGAAGCGACCGTATAGTTTCCTTGACACCGGCCACTCCAGATCAATGAAACCCCATAGTACTCCTCTTCGCCAGTGACCCTCCTCCTGTAGCACTTAGCGATAGAACAAAGCCCTTGGTCGCCCCCATCCATCTCATTCATTGTTGTCCTTATCTTCGAGGAAGGATCCCTAATCCTGTTCGGGATTACTCTTGCTCTCTTCTTCATCTTCTTTTTTAGGTTTATGCTTGCTCTTTTGTCGGCACCATTTGGTGCTCCGTTTTGTGCTATCTTTTTGGTTGTAAGCTCCCAGTCCCATAGACCTGCGTTGTGGTCTCTTGTTGGACACTAATATATTTATCTTATCTCATCTAACTTTGATGGATTTAAATCTTCCTCTACAAAATTGTGTTCCTTTGAGAAGCAGTTTTTCCATCTTGCGTTATTCTACAAACTATTCTTTCTTGATTGATATGTTTCATTCATTTCAACTTGTTTGCAAGAAAGCTTTTTATTATCTTGTTAGTGTGCATGTCTTGCCCATGGTTTTTCAACCCAGTTATTATTATATTTTTTGTTATACCATGTCATTTCCTTTCCTCCTACACTTTGTGTTCTATTTGTTTGTTTGCTCATCATGTCTCTTGCACCTATGAATTTGCCTCTTCTAATTATTCCTTTAGATTAGCTTCTTTGAAATCTACTTTGATTTTAATATTTATAAATGTGGGGTTTCACTCTTTGCCACTGCCTTATTGATATTTACATTTTTTATTGCTGAGATTTTTTCTTGTCCCACTTGCAATATGTGCATTTCATCTTTACGGAGCTTGTTTCAAATTGTTTTGTAATGCACATGGCTTGTAGTCATTTTGTAGGTTGTACGGTAGGCCCATAATACAAGAAGTATTTTTTAAAATTTGCATACGCTATGGATTTTGGGTTACTTTAAATAAATTTCATTCATGCAAGTTTTTGACCGTTGGCTCATGAGTATAGGTTGGAGATAAGATGAAAGATTTAGAATTGGTTATCAATTGAATCATGTCATTGACAAAGTTCCAACCTCAATTTTTAACATGTTTATTTGCTTAGATGATTCTAAAGTACGCTAGCATTGTTATTAGGAATTTTTTTTCAACTTTTGCTTGTTTTATTGAATATGTGATGACAATTACAATATACTAAGGAAGTTGGGTTGTGTTGGTGCAAATGGGACATTAGTCATATAGACACATAAATGTGTTTATAGTGAATTTGAAGAGATCGCATTCATTGTATATGACTAACCTTCACTTCATGATTGAATCTGGTTTTTTAAATTATGAGCTAGCTTTCCTTTGTTTTGAAAGTTAAAGAATGTGCACATGTCCACACATTTTTCTGTAAGTTCAAAAAGGTTTTTAGAGTTTCAATGGTTTGCTAAAGGACTTACCCTATTTACCAAAATTTAAATATGTTGATTCAAGGTGGATATTATTATAGATCTTAACACAAGGGGCTCAACCTTCCCCTTTGAGATTGGATTCAAATTAAAATAACATGGCAACCATGATGTCCCAACTTAGTCCTTTTGTAGGTACTTTTCTTGGCTTTATATTCAAAGGCAAACCGTCACAAGCTCAAATAAACATTAGTCTTTAGATTCAAACGAAAAACCCTTTGACATTTGACTGAAACTTGTTGGAAATTAGAAAAGTTGATCAATAACTTATTTTTTTCTAGAAATGTATCTTCATTAATCCATATAATAATTAGTTTTATAATTCAATTTATATAATACATTTGAATGAAATCATACACAACCTAGAGAGCATATGAGACACAATGTTTAACCCAAGAACCCTTTTAGAAAAAATGTAGCAATAAAAGATAGTTAAAATACCACTTATGTAAGTGCAAATCTTAAATATAAGAACTATTAATATTCTTCCTTAATATACAAAATTCTAGTTTACAACCTCTGTATGCTTTCAATATCACCACATTGCCATATAACAATGAAGCATTGAGTTGTCCTATTGTATATCCTATACTATATGTAGACCAAGTCAATGCAATAATTATAAATAACTCAACATGCTAATAATTGTTGTAGCTTCAACCATCACAAAACCAAACAATAAAAGTATCATGGTGTAGCATCTACCACTTTCACACAGAATCTCTAAATGGATAATGCACTCATTTACTTGGGTACTTCCATATGATTAAATCATAGACTATTGACTAACATACACGCTGATACATATAGTCATTTTCTTTACTACTAAGATCAAACCCTTTATTTCAATAATATAAACATCACCTCATGAGCTATGGTTCTCTACAACACATTCCAAAATATCAACCTATCATATATTGCCACATGCACTCTAGCAATGCTACAAATACATGAACACTATTAGAAATACTCTAAAAGCATACTTTAAAAAATGACATGACAAAGAGACCTCATATGATTTCTATCACGACTCCACCAATGTCAAAGATACCACCTTGCCAAATGCACTCTAGCACTACAAACACATTAACACTATTAGAAGTACTCTAAAAACATACTTTAAACAATTATGTGACAAATAAACCTCATGTGGTTGTTGTCATGGCTCCAGCAATGTTAAAGACTATTTGTGTTTCAACTGCTAGAACACTAATGGTATCTTCTGGTCTATACCTGGCTTACTTAATGATGCTATTGGTTCTACCGACCTTTTTATTACAGAGACACATGAGAGTCCCATGCATCCTCTTCCCAATATTTCTAGTTATTAGTGGCTCTCCTCTTTTACAGATGAGGTTCGGTGCTCTGGTGGGGTTAGAGGTTCTAGTGGGATCGCCTGTTTTATTCGGGACCACCTTTTTAGTACTATTTCCTTGGTTCACTCTAATAGCTATGCCAGGTTCATGTGGATTCGCATTGATCAAGGGACCTTGCTCTATAGAGATACCTATATCGTCGTTTGCTACTTCCCGCCAGCATCTTCGTACTATGCAGTTCACAGCATTGAGGGTGAGGACCCCTATGAGGACCTTCTTGAGCACATTACCATATTCTTGGCCATGGGGGACACCATCATTTTGGGAGACTTTAACATGCAGACCAGAGACCTACAAACTCCCCTCCATGATCGTAGGGTTGATCCCATGTGTATGACTGCTTCTGATCCTAGTTTTGTGGGTCTGCATCAGCTCTCTGAGGATTGTCAGGGGCTCTTCACTAGGTATGGCCGAAATTTACTTCAACTTTTTGAATCATCTGACTTAGTAATTTTGAATGGACTCTCTTGCTTTCCTAGCTCCAAACTCTTCACTTGTTGGCCACATGGTGGTGGTGCTAGCATTGTGGACTATGTTCTCTCTATGACCTCCTTCATCCCTCTCATTTGTTTCTTTACCAGCTCTCACATTCCTTTGACTGATCATTCTCTCCTTAGCATCACCCTTCAGGGACCCCTGACACCTCCTCTCCCTTTCTTATCCGCTTCTTCTTGCCCCTCATCTTCTAGCAGCCTCCCCCCCATGCTCGCACTTCTTTTCACTTCACCAATGGCAATGTAGAGCTCTTCATCCATCACCTTAGACGACTTCTCCCCTAGGATCCCTTCTCTAACTTTGGGGACATCATCTCCATGTTCCACTCACTTGCATCTGCCTTATGGGAGTCTACCCTTCTCTCCATTCCCCACCACACCTCCTCACTCACCCCTCGCTCCACTCACAAATCTTGCCCCATGAACCGGTGGTTCGATGAGGACTGCAAATCCTTTCACCACATGCTTCACTCTACTCTAATAACTTCTTCCTCCTCTTCCTCTTAGTTGAGGCTCGACTACCGTCACTTTCTGCGCCATAAGAAACAGAAGTTCACTTTGCTGTAATGTAGATCTCTTTGTGCCACGTTCTTCTAGCCTCCAAGCTCTTTTGGTGCTCCATGTTTCCTTGCCACCCCCCTCCACTTTGGACTTTCACTCTCTTGCCTCCCACACGTCTACCCTCTATGATATCCCTGGTCAGCCCCCTCTCCATCTCATCCTCCCCTCGACCCATTGTCACCTCTTCTCCTTTTCCCACATTGTTGAGGCAGTTAGAGTTATGAACAGTAGAAAAACTCTAGATGAGGAAGGATTCCAAGCTGAATTCTTCAAGTTGGGTATCTTTGTCTTGGGTCCCTTTCTTTCAGTTCTCTTTAATCGAGTGCTTTGTGTCGACTTTCTCGACTCTTGGTCACAACATATTATCTATCCAATCCATAAATTTGAGCCTACTTCCAACCCCAGGAACTATAGGACCATCATGGTTGGGCATACTTTCACCAAACTCTATGCAACTATGTTGAATGGTATCCTATCCAGAGAGCTCAATCAACAACATTGCTAGGCTAGAGGTCAGGCTGGGTTTCGTACAGATTTTTAAACCATTGATCACATTTTGACCTTACGGGCTATCATTGAGGAGGCTCATCACCACTCGAAAAAAGTTTACTATTGTTTTGTTGACTTTCGCAAAGCCTTCGACTCTGTTCCTCAGGTGGCTCTCTTTCAGCATCTTAAGGATATCAGGATCTCAAAGATTCTCGTTACACCTATTATGAGGTTATACGAGTGTGTTGTGGGCAGATTCAGGACTCCACAGGGATTCTCTAACCCCATCTAGAGCATTATTTGGGTGAAACAGGGCTGCCTTCTCTTGCCCACTCTCTTTCGCATCTACATCGACGAGCTTGAGGCATTTCTTCATGATTGTTCACTCCCTGGTGATGGTTTTTACTTGCATCAGGTGTTGATCTCTATTCTCCTATTTGTTGATGATGTGATTCTCCTAGCATCTTCCCTCGATGGTCTTCAACAGCTCCTTGATGGCTTGGCCTCTTTCTGTGCCTCAAGTGAGCTTGTTGTAAATCTGGGCAAGACTCAAGTTATGGTCTTCAATTTCTTGAGGACATCACACCTCCATTTTTACTTCCAGGGTAGGGAGATAGAGATTGCATCTTCATATACTTACTTGGGGGTTAAGTTGTTTGGACCTCAGTTTAGCTTGAGACTAGCCATGCAGGCCAGAGTCAACAAGGGTCTCAACTCCCTCGCTATTCTTGAAAAAAAGTGTTTTTGACACCACTTCCAGGACACCACGACTAAGATGTCCCTTCTTAACTCCCTAGTCAAACTGACTATCCTCTATGACTCTACTATTTGGGGCCCCTCCCTCTTGGAGTCTAATTGGGCATCTGTTGAGAGTGTCCAAACTCTTTTCCTTTGGCGCATTATCAGATGTCATCAGTCCACACCACATAGCATCGTTCTTGCAAAGTTTGGTTCTCACCCTTTCAGATTGGGGACCATCTTTGGTTTAGTTTGGCTTCTTCACTGGCGCCGAAGCTTTGTTGATTCCTCTGATGGTTGTCACAGATATTCCTACTTGGCTTATTGTTCATCGATGGAGGTTGTGGGTTCGAACTCTGGACACAAGTCTCATTGTTGGTACACCCAGGTCTCTGCCCTCTTGGGCTCTATTGATATTAGTTTGGATCATTTTCTCCCCTTCCAGTTTTCTCTGGATGCTCTAGGCCATCTTCTTCCACCTCAGTGGGAGTCGAATGAGCATGTTAGACTTGACATCTATAGACAATATGTTATCACGACCTGGAAGAATCCCCCAGGTGGGCTCCACCCACGTATGGCCTTCTATTCTGAGCACTTCCTTGATATCCAGGACAGGATCATCTTACGCCCTTGGTATCTCACTCATCATTGGGCTCACGCTCTTCGCATCTCATTGGGATCTTTTAGAGTGGGATCTCACTCATTATGTATTCAAACTAATCACCAGATCGACAAGGAGGATAGGATTTGTCGGATTTGACTGAGTCTCACTTTATTTTTCGTTGCCCCATTTACTATGAGATCAGAGGGAGATTTTAATGTTTTTTCAGAGAGTGTCGGTCTCTTCCCTCATTCTTCAGATATATTGACCAACATTGTCTTGCACTCTACCTTCAAGATGCCATGCAACTTCGTGAGCACACTATACAGCTCTAGCTTTGCTCAACGTTGACCCCTACACAGCTCATCACCTCTTTCTTTAGTCCTATAGTTCCTTCTTGAGGATTGAAGCAGCCTCCCTGTATTATCTTTGGTCACACTAGATCTATAAGACCCCATGGGAATCACACTCGGCAGCAACCTTCCAGAGTATCTGATTGCTCTAATGCCCACCTTTCCATTATGGACTACTTCTTGTCTATGAGGAGTTCTTAGTTGTTGTTTTTACTTTTCTTGGTTCTTTTGTTGTTTTGCTTTCATGTTCTTTCTGTGGACACCGGTTGGTGCTTCCCCATGCTAGTGGTTTCCCTTTGTACTGTTTCCAATCCCTTAGACCCTCATTGGTCTCCTGTTGGACATTAATAAATTTATCTTATCTTATCTTATCCTTGCAATATTAAAAAACTCAACTCATATGACATTATATTGCAAATGCTTCCAAAATTACTATTTAATTTGTGATAATGTATAATAGGAACTGTTTACAAATGGTCAAGACTTTGATATTCCAATAATATCCAACTTGACATTTTGCATAAGAAAGATAGAATGCAAGTTGAGAAATCATTAGATAAATGAAAAATTAAACCTATTACAAATAATCAACTACATATACAATAATTTTATCTATCTAAATATTCCTTGCTGCTAGGAGATCTCCCTAATCAAAGAGATATTGCACATCTATATGTTTGGCATGATCTTAGTATATAGCATTTATTACCATATAAATTTGTATTCTATCACAATTTCTCATTATTCTTGATTTTTAATTAATATAAGTGTAAAGTCTTTTTAAGTTCTTTGCAAGCATGTGTTGAAATCATTATTTTTGTACTTTGTCGTTAGATAAATACTATTGCAATAAAATTTGATTTATAGTTCTTAGCTAGTTATTAATAAAATTTATGTGCACTAATTCAAAATTAGTATTTTTAATATTTTAAAATTCAGATTCCTTTAATCGACTCTACACACATATTTTTAAATTTATAAATGAAAAAGGTATTTCTCCTTGAGTTGATTTGATAATTTGTTTGGGGGTGTTAGACACATTTTTTCTAGAAAGAATTGCTTGAGGGTGGTCACTTTTTTCTAGGATAATAGGATTTTTCGCCCCTTCACTCTATGTGTTTAAAAAATATTAATCAAATAACTTTGAATGCAAAATTAATCAAAGAACCTATAATTTTTCTCCAGAATCATAAAATCTACTTGTATTCCTCTACATTTATGATATAAATCAACAACTTAATGAGGGGGTTGACACAACCATAGTCCAAAGGCATCAAAGAGAACACCAACACATAAGAATAGGTGGTAGCTTTTACAATAACAACACACTAATAATAAAAGTGTTGGCAATACAAAAATATCATCAAAGAGAAAAAAAAAAGACATAAGCATGGGTGTTGACTTTTACAATAGCAACACACAAACAATAAAGGTGTGGGAAAGCCATAATACAAAATATAAACAATGCACTAGTATAAATGCTAGCAACCCTACTCAAGTGTGAGAAGGCAACTCACTCACATTATGCAGGAAAGAATGTGAGTTTCAAAAATTTATTTTCTTGCATCGTTGGACAATTGTTTAGGCAATATTGTCCTTAAGATCCCTACAACAAGGGGGAGAGGCTAATGAAATTTTATTAGGAGAATTTTCAACACTAAAGCCAAATTATTAAATAAGTTGTATATTGTTAGCTAGAGATTAGAGTAGAGAAGGAACAATAGGTGAAGGAGGGTCCTTGCGACCAGAGGGAAATGCACTGGTAAGGGTATAGTGGCCATGTCCACCTTATTGAACTATGACTCTTTGTTAGAGGATGAATTAGAAGGCATAACAGTCAAATATAGTAGTCATGTCCGCCTTTAGCTAACCCATAACTAACATAGCCTCATTCACCTTTATAAAATAACCAATAGACTTTCCAATGACCTCAAAAAATGAGTTCTCTCCAAAAGTGAAGGGGAAGATTAAGGAGCCAAACCACATTAGACGCATACTAATTGGTTCATTGAGCATTAAAGAAACTATCTAGAGAGAGAGAGAGAGAGAGAGAGAGAGAGAGAGAGAGAGAGAGAGATTCCCCAAAACCTATAGATTACTTAACAACAAACTTGATCTTCAAAAAATGTAAAAAGAGCAACAAACAACTTTTTTAGAAGGGAAAAGCTCAATATTACGAAGGAGTAAGGGTCTCCATGAATCCATCACCTAACAATTTTAAGATTTGGAAGAGAGTGCCAAAAACTAGTGAATCTATAAACCAAAACACAATTTTGGTAGAAATCCACATTTTCCACCACACCATGACTACACTACCACCATAGGGGTTGTCTTCGCACAAAGACAAGTCAAGATTTTTCCTTTTAAGGTGAGGAATTGACAATATGATCAAAAATCCATCCACCAACAATAGTAATACCAAAACTAGATCTTTGAGAGGGGTTCCACAAAAGTCTCGCTCCAAAAATTGTTAGGAATAACCCCCACCAAAAGTGGCGTAGTGCCTACAACACCTAACTAAGGAAGACTTAAAGGCAAGAGGAGTTGAAAAAATAATTTGTGAAATAGGGGCGATAGATAAGACAACACATTCAACCACACACAACAACCCAAAGGTTGTGAGGTATAAGGGTTGTGTTAGCGATAGAAGGGGCATATTAACACTCACACAACCTAGTAGGAGAAATAAAAGATTTGGCATAGGAGCCATTAGAAATAGTCATAAGAACCTTTAAAACCATTGTGCATACCTCAAAGGAATGAGTAGGAGATGAAGTCATTGTGTTGTTCAAAACTGCAAGTGATGGAGTCATTGAAACATTCAAATCCACCTTCAGGATTTTTTCCATCAAACACAACCTTCAAATTTATTGTTGTAATGACCACAAATGCTAAGGTCACTTGTCTTGGAAGTGTCTATCTAGCTAACTAAATTTTTCGAATAAACGATTTTTCACAATTTAACAATTATTTTATAGTATTTGCTTTTTTTTTAAATTTCATTAACAAATTATAATAAGGGTGATTATGTCGGCTAGTTATTCATAGGCACTTGTATTCCTATGTGTTGACATAGTCGGTCCATAAAGTTTTTAACTTCATACTGGAGTAGGCATCCTAAACGGTGATAATAAGTCGAAGGAGAAGGTGATGACAAGTTTGGTGGCTCGCTTGACAAGAACCAAGAACTCCCATCAATCAAAATGCATGCTTTGTTAATTAAAAATAGGTTAAGAATTTCTAGCACCTTTAAAAGTTGATTTTTATTTTTTAGTGCCTTAATTTTTATTTTTATTTTTAAGCTTCCAGTACATTAAAGTTTTATTTTTTAAGTTTCAAGAATTCAAATTAAATTGGCATTTAAGTTCCCAGTACCTAAACCTTGTGGTGATTGAGGCATCCAACATGAGGTAAATGATGATAAGACTTTGTATCTTGGATTTTTTTAGGTAACTAGTACAACATTATGAGTAAACGAATTCAAAGTTTCTTGTAAAATTTTGGCATTGTTATATTAAAAAAGTCTATATGTTATTAATTATATACCTTCATCTTTTACCTTGTTCTTGGTGTTATTGCCATCACTATTACAAGTCTCGCACCTTGATTTGCCAAATATTCTTTTTTGCAATCAAACAAGGCCAAAAGTTTTTCTGAAGCAACATAAAATAAATGTGGAAGCTTGTGCAACAAATAGAAAACTAAATACTATATAAGAGACTAGGAGTGGAAAAGTACAAGTTATAGAAGCATGTAAGAGTCTTGAAATAACAAAAAGTTTATTATAAAAGAAACCAAGTTGTCACGTACAAAGTTGAAAACTAGATGGTGCTGCTATTGTAAACCCTAAGAATACCACTCTTGCTCTTACTTGTGCAGCTCCCTCTGTCCATGTGGATCATTCCTCTCATTTTGTTGTTGCTCTTGCTCAACTCCAAGCTTTGACTACCAATGTACAACTTTCATAGCAATTCAACCATTGTGCTTACAACTAACTAGATGGAGTTTCATCAAGTGGAGCCCTAAAGAAAACATCACCTGGATAGTTTTTTGAGAACACATCAAAATTAGTTCTTCAAACTTACTCTTCTCCACAAACAGTGAGTGAGTAGCCTTTATGAGCATGTACTATTTATTTATTTTTTGTCTTTGAAACCAGCTATTGTGTTGCTAATAAGTTGTTGATGCCTTCAGATTGTGGTTATATAAGGGCAGATGCTCTTGTTAGGTTGCTTATTATAATTAAATAATAATAATTTGCTAAAATAAATCTTTACTATATTTTATTATTTATATGAAATTCATCATATTTTAAATAAATATATTTCCATTCAATGCACGTGTAACTTTCTTAAAAACAAGAAGAAATTGGATGTTGGGTGTTTTTGTTATTTTGTAAGTATGCAAATCATACTAAAAAATAGGTTTGATTTGATTTTAGAGTTCTTTAAAAAGTTATATTTGCTTCTTCATAATCATTGTTTTATGTGGTATTTTTCTATAATTTTGTTAATTCTTGATAATATTAAAAATAAAATTATAATGAATATGGGTTGGGTTGTGACTCTATTTTAGATTTCCTTAAAGATGTTTGAGTTCACATATCTATCATTGTTGTTTTGCAACTAGACACCAAGTAATTAAAAACATTTACACAAAAAAAGCATACAAATATTTTCAATAGTATTATTTTATATTTGTGTGTAGTATTGTATAATACATGACAAGAAATAAATTAAATATATAATATGATAAAATCTATTATGATCAACAAATATTATATAAATATATTATATTATATAGAAGTTCTAATTTAAGGAGAAAAAATATAATCACATAAAAAAATTCAATCATTTTACATATTCAAACTAAACAATTCAGATCTAAAAATAAACCATCAATTTATGCAATACACATTTTATAGCTTAAATAAATTAGCTTACAATTATGATTATTCTCATTTGAACTACCATAAGACTTATGATTGAAATTACAATTATCAATATCAAAACAAAAACAAAAACGAAAATGATCACATTTCTATTTAAATTATACTTGATAATTTATAATAAAAAAATGCTCCTTGACTTTAATTTATTTATAACAATTCAAACTAATTGCAATTTACGATTTGCAAATTTTCCAATTTAAATAATTAAAAATGTGACAACTCAATTTTGTAGAATACCTAAAATGTATTTAATAATTATAAAAATATTTTTTTTACATTAAATTTATAATGTAAAAGAAAAAAATTATTTATATGATAAAGATAAATAGTGAGTATCTAAGTGACACTTTGTGGTAGGTTTCTCCAATAATGAATTAGTGCATACCAATCATAAATAACTATATATTGGTAATTGAAATATTTCAAAAGTTTAGTTAATTTTATATATTGTTAGAATTTTTTTTTGTATTTTGATTGGCTAATTTAATTTTGTGTTCTTTTTTTTCTTTCCAAGAGTTTAGAAGATGCGGTAAACTTTTTACGGTAGTGCTGGCACGACACGCCCACTGGTACCACGAGGACGGGGGAGACTAGAACCCATGACCAACCCCCTGCAACAGGAAAGATTTAGCCAACCGAGCTAGGGCCCCCACCCTTAGAAGATGCATTTATAAGATATATTATATTGATTAATTAATTTAGTTGATAAAATTACCTTTTTGGCTAGAAAATTGTCACTTTGACCAGAAAATTGTTAGCCCTTGTCATTAATTATTTTTCGACCATTTTTATCTCACTCCAACTTTAACTCTCTTTTTTCCTATTTATTTAATTTAATAAGCTATTATCTACACTGTTAAATTCTTGTTTTTCTCCTACTTATTTATCTCCATTTTAAACTCTTGTATTTAATTTATAAATTAATTTATCTATACTTTTAACTCTTATTTTTTTCTATTTATTTAGAAAATTGATTGAAGTTTTAGTTTTTAAATTATTTAAATTAGTTTTTCTTTTACTTTAAATAATAATTTTTATGTGGGAGGAGTTCCTTTTTTTTTTAATTTCTCATATTAACTTTTTATATTAATTTTTGAACATTTTTAAAAATACTTATTTTATTCATATATTTAAGCCAATAGACTTTAAATTAGTTAAGTTTTTAGTTTTTATAATTATTTTTTAAAGATTTAGTTTATTTTTTAAATTAGTTTAGTTTTTCACTTTAAATATTGATTTTGAGTTTATCGAATAGGATTAGTGATTAGGATATTTGTATGATTGAAGCTTTTGTTTTTAAATTATTATTTTTATTAAAAAAATAGTATAGTTTTTCATTTAAATGTTGATTTTTAGTTTAGGCAATATGATATTTGTGGGAGTCGTTATTTTTTAATATATTTTTTTAATATTTGTCATATTAATTTTGCATAATAATTTATTTTACGGAGATCATTTTTAAATAATTATTTTTTTCATATATTTAAGTTGGTAGATTTTAAATTAGTTTAGTTTTTAGTTTTTAAAAATAATTTTATTCATATATTTAAACTAAAAAACTTTAAATTAATAAGTAGGAGATTTTTTTTAAATTGTAATATTGTTATCACGGTTTAACTATGTAGCTTTTGAGTCAAACTCATTGACTCATGTTTAATGAGTGGTGATTTACAAGAATCCATCGCTATGACTATTATTTATTTGATTTATTATTAAATTAAATTAAATTTACTTAAATTCATCATTGCAAGCACAAAAGCTTGCAACTGCTAGTTATACTTTATATTAAAAAATAAATTATTAAAATTGTACAATACTTACTTTCTATTATTTTTTTCAAAATCATAATAAATTACCATTTGAATTTTTTATGATAAAAAACAATAATTAACATCTTATATATTATTATTTTCTAATACTTTCTAATAAATAATACATAGTTAGTTTTACAAACACAAACTCTCATTTTAAAAATAAGACCAACATATAAAATTAAGTTTTATTATTTTATTATTTTATGGTAGAATTTTATATTTTTTTATCTATCCTTTTGTATATCTTTTTTTTTAAAAATACATTAGTTAATTATTATAATATTCTATTTCTATAACTATTATAATATTTTTGTAATTCTTATAATATTATATTTTTATAATTATTGTAATATTCTATTTTTATAATTACAATATAAGAGCAATTAAAGTAGAAAATATATATTAATGAATGAAAGGGGGAATTTTAATGACATACAAAAGATCAATAGTCTAAAAAAATCTAGACCATTTTCAAGCAATTTTAAAAAAAATAAAGTTTAATGAAACAAGTGCCACACAGTGGCATGTACTTGTCGTTAGAATAATGTATTGTTATAGGAAGATTTATTTATAGATAAAAAAATAGTTGTATAGTCAAATTATATTATAATAAAATATTATAGAAAATACAATGATTTTGCATACCATGTTAATTCTAATTTAAATTTAAAAAATAAACAAATTAATTTACATGGTAATATTTTTTTTATATATGTTGCTTCGGGATTTTTTATTTAATATTTTTTAATCTCCTTAACCTTCATCTTGGTTGTGATTTTGATATTAAATTTTTGAAAAAATTCAAAACAATTGTGATATGATTCATAAACTTAATAAATAAAAAATAAATAATATAGTCTTCCTATTACAATCATTACAATCATGTTAGATAATTTAATATATTTAGTCATACAAAGCATTTGAATAGTTAAAAACTTCAAATCCAAAACGTACTTAACTTTGGAAGTGAAAAACATTTAGGCTGATAAGATTTTGTATTTGATTTTTGTTTGAATATTTTGAATTTTTAAATATGATTAGGTTTAGAATTTACAATATAGTACAATATAATTATAGTATAAGGTGTTTTAGAATTTAAGATGACAAATAAAGAGTGTGTTAAAAGAAAGTAAACAACCAAATTAATACTGTTAGTATTTGGTAAAGGTTAAATGTAGTGAAAAATTAATAATCATATAATTCAATATTCTATGTCATAAATTTTAGGAGAACCTCCGAAAAAAGGGTTCCTATAATGCAAAACCAAATCAACCAATCATATAATTTCTATAAAATATAAAACTTATATATGAATAACAAGACTTTAGTTATATTTTAATAATTTCAAAATAAGTGCTTGTGATTGTTGGATTGATGTTAAATTAATTGAGTAATCTTGCAAATACAATAGTACTAGCCTGCGAAATAGCCTACGAATACAATAATAACAAATGAATCTTCCACTATTAAGAAATAATTCTTCTGAATCCAAGACAATGTGCACTAAGAATAGGAATTCATATTACATGTTCGAGCATTCTTTGAAAATGGTTACACACCAAGCAAACTGAACATATCAAATTAGTGAGAGTCTAATGTTTTACCACTGTAATTACCAATCTGTTCGTTGTTTGCATTGACTGGTATTAGTAAGAGTAAAATGTAAACGAATACATAGTATTTAATATTTAACATAAAGTAAAACATAATTTAGAAGATTTCCGCCACCGGAAGGGCGTGGGTTCAAATCCCACTCTCAACACTTTTATCGTTTTCAACGATTTTAAGTTTAAATATAATTTTTACATAATTGTGTGCGATCTGCTCAGCGGAGGGCATTTGGTCTAGTGGTATGATTCTCGCTTTGGGTGCGAGAGGTCCCGAGTTCGATTCTCGGAATGCCCCAGACTATGATATATTTGTTTGCAATTTTGATAGTTTTCATGGGTTTGGGGAGCCTGTATAATATGAAAGGTTGTAGTAGAGTTCTTGAGATGCACTTGTTTGGGAAACCTACGTTTCATGGGTTTTGTGACCTTTATGAAACCAAAGGTTGTAGTTTTATGCTCTTAAATGCTGTTACAGTTCTTGAAATGCATTCTCTGGAAAACTTGAAAGCACCATAATTCCGATTTTGTGGATATTGTTCCAGTTTGCATACCAATTTTTATAGCGGAAATGATGATCTCTTACAACTCCACTGTGTAGAAGATTTCTAGGTTGTGCTTGTGGACCAAATTACCTTGAGAGTTAACAGCAATCAATGATTTAAACTCATATATTTGTTCAGTCAGTCTGAAAGATGTAATAGAGAAACAGTCAAGTAGTATAGAACGGCCATGAAAATGGGAGGTTGACAGAAGGCAGTATACAAGCTTTGAGAAATTTTCAATGGATAGATTTTATCAATAACTTAATGTTATATTCACTCGAGAAAACTGACTAAATCCAACACTGTAGCTACCAGTCTGGTTGTTCCTTGTTTTGCACCAGGCATTGACTGATAAAGCAAACCGTCAACAAATGCATAATATTTATAGCTATTGAAGATTTAAATAAGTTTAGACCACATTACCTACATGTGTTGATATGGCCGAGTTGGTCTAAGGCGCCAGATTAAGGTTCTGGTCCGAAAGGGCGAGGGTTCAAATCCCACTGTCAACATGTTAATCTTTTCAAGGACTCTGCGTTAAATTTTATCTTTCCTCAAATGATCAGCTTTAGCTGATAGGGCTTTATCACAGGGCATTTGGTCTAGTGGTATGATTCTCGCTTTGGGTGCGAGAGGTCCCGAGTTCGATTCTCGGAATGCCCCATATTATGTTTCATTACACAATCGCATATTTCGAAGATTTGATACTTTTTGAGGGTTTTCTTGGCCCCGTGTAAAACAACTGGTTGTAGTTTTATGCTCTTAAATGGTGCTACAGTTCTTCAGATGCATTATCTGGTAAACCAGAGCTCCGACTCGTGGATATTCAGCTAGCTTGAATTTTGCATACCATAGTCTGTTGTTGCAGGCCCTAATTATCTTCAGAGGTCCTCAAGCAAACCAAATTTCCCTTTTTCAACTCAGCTGGAAGAACTATTCCAATTCCTGACAAAGATTAGACATGACGGTAATGTACAATTCCATTTCCTAAACGACATTATTCGTATCGTTGATTACAATTATTCTCGAACAAATTGAGTGGAGTCACTAGACAGGGAAACACGAATGCTTTCTCTATGATAGATTTTATCGACCCAAAAAAACTATACGAAGAATTTTAAATCTTCTGTAGATTTTCCTTTTCCTCGGCTATAAAATACAGGGTATGAATCTTGCTGCTGTTTCTCGATTGTATTTTTTCATCGCTCTTTAATATACTGAGATTGTGCAACCCGTCATCATGATACTGATATTTTTTATTACGCCGAGAGCTGTAAACATACAGTGACATAAGAGACAGTAGAGAGCAGGTTTCACAATTCATAGAATACTTAGAATGTTTCTGGATTCAATTGTGTTATTTTTTGCATCCATGTTTCGGATCACATTCTGTGTTCCATGATCAGGATGAAGAGGATAGAAAGCATGAATGATGGATCACAGAGTGTAATCCGAAACTCCATGCAAAAAAGTAACACAATTGAATCGAGAAACATTCTAAGACATAAGAAAACAATAAAAAAGATAAGGAAAAAAAAACTGTGATCTGTGAGTTGGAAAACCAATTTATTATATTTTGCCTTGAAATGAAATATTATTTTAAGAATTCAAATGAACTCACTAAATGCCCTATTTGTGTATTCGCATTTTGAGGGACATGGCACACTGAAGAACCTAATGTCCACCGAACGCATTTGTTTCAAGTTTATAAAACGTTTCTCAAACGTGATTTCTACAAACCTTGCAATTATTATGTCAAACAAGTTTCATTTTACATTTGTGAGTTTGGAATGACTGCCATTTGAGATTGATGCAACTTTTTAGGATTTCACAGTTGCCAATTATCTTCAATGGCTCTCATGTGTTTAAGTCATTTATAGAATTTATAATCATTTATTTATATTGAGAAGTAAAATATTTGGACAGTTTGTTGTAAGCATATATTATTGTAATTAGTTTTATTAATTAGTTATTAATAAAACTTATTTTTATAATACATAAATTATAATTATGATCTCAACCTATTGTTTTTTTAGAGAGGCCAAGAGCAAAACTAAATTTTCCTTTTGTAACTAGTCTAGGGATCTATTCTGGTCGTAGGGCTCAATAGGCCTTGAGACCACAGGAAACCAATGTTTTTCATCATAATATCCTCATTGCTATATAATTGAAGTGAGAAAATATCCTCCAATTTAGCTGGATGGACAATAGAATTGTAGAAACCCCAAAAAAAGAAAAAAAAAGCACAAAGAAACATGCGTTGCTTTTTCTACCTAATTTTCTATTGCAGCCATAAAAGCTTTTGTTGTCAATACTCTTGCTAAAATTACCATTATCTGCCCTTAAATTACCATGCCTCTGCAACTTCCATGCATAATGCTCCAAATCAGTGAGAACCTCCAATTCCTAGTAAAGATTAGACATGATACTAATATGCATGTTCATTTTTTCATCATCCCTATTGTTGATTAGAACTTTTCTTCAGACAAAGTGAGTGGATTACAATACAGGGAAACATGGATTTTTTTTTCTATGATAGATTCTTATCAAGGTTGCGCAGGGTTTAGGGCATTTTTACGGGTATGGGTACAACTATTTTTCAAGGCGCTAGTTAATTTCCACACAAAATGCACCAAAGAACAAAAACAAAAAAATCAATAGTAGGGAGGATAGCCGCATCCATTTTTCAAAATAGAAGACAAAATACTTGGTTACATCAAACTTTATTTTAATATAATGTTTGCAAATGTAATATGTTGTTCAGTTTCAGATTTACAAAATGTTTTTAATAATAATAAATGATAAATATAGACACATAACAGAGAAGGCATATTTTAAACATGAGCAAGAAGATCATAAGACATATAATATTGACATATTGCAAATGAAAAAAACTTTTGCATGAACAATGATAATAATTTACTGTTAATCAGAATTGTATCAAAATTTCAAACTGATTATGTATTGAATTAAACTTGATAAGCAACAAGTTGATACAGAAAAAGACCAAAACAAAAATCAAGAACCTTAATCAAGATCTTTAACTATGATGCTTTCCACTGAATACCAATGATCCATAGATTCTAATCAAACAGGAAAAACTATACAAAGAATTTTTCAGCCCTCTGATATAAATCTTACTCAGAAAACCAATTCATTTTCACTATTTACATATCTGATTCTCATTCTACCACAATGTACGCTAATAAGACTTGGCATTACAAACTCAAGCATTCTTTGGAAAACCTACCTGAACGAGCTAATTTTAGTTTACACACCAAGCAAACTGAAATACCCAATACACCAAGTCCATGAAAGAGCTACGAAATATCATGATATATGATGAAAATAAAATTTCAATCATATGATACTAAGTTTATCTAAATATAAAGTTCTCATGTCCTGATCTATTAAGAATCAAGGAGTAGAAACCATAATATCATAATTAGTTAGTACCCCTTCTTAGAGATCACGAATTCCTACTTACAACTCTTATGTAGAAGATTTCTAAGTTGTGCTTATGGACCAAATTACCTTGAGAGTTAAAAGCAATCAATGATTTAAACTCATGTATTTGTTCAGTCAGTCCGAAAGATAGAAATAGAGAAACAGTCCAGCAGTATAAAAAGGCCATGAAAGTGGGTGGTTGATAGAAGACAGTTATACAAGGTTTGAGAAATTTTCAATAGATAGATTCTATCAATAATTTAATGTTATATTTTTTTTGATGGAGGTCATCCACAAATACGTTTTAGGTATTCGATACGGGTCCACACGTGCTTGAAACCTCTTCGGATAAGAGGCAAGGACTGAGGAGCATCCACGCTGCCAAATTCACCAGGGGCATGATCCTGACCTCATCCCTTTTTGATGTCTTTGGACCTTGCACTCAGCTTATATTCACTAGAGAAAATTGGCTAAATCCAACACTGTAGCTACCAGTCTGGTTGTTCCTTGTTTTGTGCTAGAAACTGACTAATATCAGTCAGAGCAAACCGTAAACAAATGCATAATATTTAGAGCTATTAAACATTTAAATATGTATAAGTGAGTGTTGATATGGCCGAGTTGGTCTAAGGCGCTAGATTAAGGTTCTGGTCCGAAAGGGCGTGGGTTCAAATCCCACTGTCAACATTGTCATCCCTATTAAGGATCTTTGCGTCAAGTTTCATTTTCAATATATAAAAACTAATTTCATAACAGTACATTATATAAGTGAAAAATTATTAATGGTATTAAAAATGATTTTGATTTTAGATAGAGAAATTTAAACTAATATTTACAATTTTATTTGAATTTTTTAATTTTGTATACTTTAGAGCCAAAAAAGTTTTTTCTATTTTGAAACCATTCATATCTGATTTTTCAAACATGTTTCTTTGCAAACCTAGTAGAAACATTCTGCTTTCATTTCATAGATATGAAATATGAATTTTTTCAAAAGCGAATAAACTTTGATGCATGTATATGACCTATTAGTAACATATCATTTTACCACAAGGAATGAGACTATTCATAACCTACCTTAAGCTCTTAAAAGTGTTGAAAGGCTTTACAATTAATCAATAAATATCACTAATGTTATATAAAATATGTGATTATGTTTAAATTCTTACCCTAAAAACATTAGCATGCATGTGAGATTCATGAATTAAAAAATAAAAAATTACTTAATTTAACCAGACTTAAAAGACTTTTAATTTGAATGTACTTCTAATATTTATCTCAGATTTAGTGTACACTTAGAATTGTAGAAAATTATAGAAATGTTTTAATATTTCTAGAATATATATATATATATATATATATATATATATATATATATATATATATATATATATAAGAATTTAGAAAGATTTTTACATCTATTTATATTTTAAAACTAGAGGTTTAAAAATAAAATATTGTAATTATAGATTGTCAAATGATTTGCATGTAAAATTGAAAATTGATTAGAAATGTTTAATTCATAATCATTATTCAAAATTTAAACTACTTTTTATACTTCAATTTAAAATATGCAAAGTATAACTATTTAGAAACCAATATAAAGTTGTTAAAGAATGATAAATAGATAAATATCTCACAATAAATAAAATATTTGTGTTATAGAATTAAACAAATTACTTTTCAAATAACCTCAGTGTTAGGTTTTATTAATGGTTTACTTTAAGGTTAATTTTTAAATTAGAGTGTAATGTTTATTATTGGAGTTTAATTTATAATTAAATTAGTATAGATATCTTAAATAAATCTATTTAAAGAAATGTTGATAGATATCAATTATAGAATTGTTAAAATATAATTCATTGCAATAAAAAAAATTATATTTGGTTTTTACTTTAATTTATTAATTTTTTTAAATCTTCAAAATTTATGATTTTAGCAACTAATTTTTTTTCTATGTGGTATTTATTAAATTATTTTTGAGAAGTATATTATGTTTATAATAATATTGAAATTTTGATGTGCAAATGGTTGTCAAATTTAAGCTAAAAATATAATTGTTAACATTAACACGCTAACACCATCATACTCCACCCTTTTTGCCATTGTAGAATGTCTATCGACATTAATTAGGATTCAAATAGGATAATAATTATGGCTAGAGTTTGGTCATTATAAGGGCTAGGGTTCAATTAGATTCGTATGAGATATCTTTTGTTAGAATTTAATAATGGTTAGATTTTTAATTGGGTGTGTCCACCAAGTTGGTGTACAAAAAATGGGCACCTACTTTAAAAAAATCAAATCTTCAATAACCTGATCAGGTTATTTCAAACTAAAAAAGCAACCAAGTTTGGTTACCAAGCTTGGCCTTATTACATATAATAATAACCCAGTCGAGTTTTCAAAAACTTTTAATTGTCCAAAACCCAATCGAGTTTTGGAAAGCTATATGTTTTTTTTAAAATGACAGGGCTACTCATTTTAACACCTACATTCGTGCAACCAAAGCTTGAGGAGTAGAAAAAATGCAACACTCGATTAGGCTTTGATGTGTTTCAAGCCATTTTCAACATTTTTGACCATGCCATCCCACAAACAAGGTGATTTTGCATTTTTTTTTGGTTCTATTTGTTAAAAAAATGAAGTTTGTAATGTTTTTTTTGTTTAGTTTATAATTTTATTATCAGATGCATCAAAGAAACCAAGAAAATGAGTTAGACATGAAATACCTCCTCATACACAAACAACACAATCAACCCCCAAAGCACAAAACCCTCCATTAATTGTGGGGTAGCCACAAAACCCTCTTCCCGCTATGACACACCCACAAAACCATCCACCCCTTGCGACACTGGCACAAAAACCTCCACTCAATGTTCCCCTTAAACAACCATGAACGCCTATAAACTCTCTATGCATACCATTAGATCATGTAAATGCTATGTAATAGGACCTCATAAACTACCTTACACAAAATACCTCTCACATTAGCCAAATAGTGAATAAGTTGTGGTCATCTTGTCTTGCTTATCACTTAACCCTGGTCGATACACTTGAACAAATGGCCCAAAATGTGAATGAGGTGTCTAGGGAGGTTAGGAAATAGTGTTCATAGAGGGATAGGTGTCATGCATTTTATGCCAATGGATTATCGTATCAACAAGTGAAAGATAAGGACATAAAGAAAGATGTTATATGTGCTCTTTTCATTGATCCTAATTTTGGCAACTCCCTATTAGAAACAACCAAAACTTTTCCTATTGATTGGTGCACTCGCGCTAAGATGAGATTGTGTTTTTGGGATAGGTGGTATATGGTATTTGACCTACTACCATGTAATAATTATGAGGTGCCTTTATATTTTTTGAGAAAGCTATACTATGAGTTCATCCTTGGTGAGAAGCAAAATTACTTTGACATCTGTGAGTTCTAGGGCAGAGAGAAAGGCTCTGTATAGGATAGACACCCCCCCCCCCTCCATCGTAGGGTGGTACTGCTCTTTTCATTGATCCTAATTCTGGCAACTCCCTATTAGAAACAACCAAAAATTTTCCTATTGATTGGTGCACTCATGCTAAGATGAGATTGTGTTTTTGGGATAGGTGGTATATGGTATTTGACCTACTACCATGTAATAATTATGAGGTGCCTTTATATTTTTTGAGAAAGCTATACTATGAGTTCATCCTTGGTGAGAAGCCAAATTACTTTGACATCTGTGAGTTCCAGGGCAGAGAGAAAGGCTCTGTATCAGATAGACCACCCCCCCCCCCCCCCTCCATCGTAGGGTGGTACCACAACATAAGAGGAGATGTACAACATGAAAAACCATGTCTCATGTTGTGGTCCCAATAGTCGTAAAGAAGTCTATTGATTTGTAGACTCTTCATGTAGCTACATTAATGACATATGTCATTATTCATCATGGGTCATGGCTAGGTGGTATTACTTCACCTACGACACCTCCACCATCATCAGATGCATCATTAGGGTCATTGCAGCCTACGAAAGCTTCATCATCATCACCTGCACCACCAATGTTGTCCTCACTTGTTCCACTTCCATTGTCATCATGTGCATCATTACAGTCTTTAGGGCACGATCATCATGTGTATTTTACTTGCCAGCATGTATGTAATGGGTTGGATAGTGAGACGACTCAAGATGGATTGGCATACCATCCATGTGTATGTTGTGGGAAGACTTGTTATGCATCCAGAGTTGGATATTTCACACTCATAGGTGATTTGATGACAATGGTCCTTGGTGGAGAGGAGACAAGGGTTTGTTTGTTTGAGTTTTCACATGTTATTATTTAATCAACTAAATATCGTAAAAGTACATTTTTAAAATTTTATAGAACACTCTAGATTGATATGTGAACAATATGCAATGCAAGGTGCAACAAGCGGTACAAGAACACCACAGAGTACTTGTTCTGCTAGAGGTGTGAGGCTAGGAGAAAGAACACTCGAGGTAAAGTTGAAAATATTCTTAAGAATATAATAATACATTGGCTTCGTAATATTGTTTCTTAATTGCTATGGAAATAACATAAAAAGTTCTCTAAATCTTGTTTCTTAATTGTTATGACATTATCCAACCCTATTTCATCCAAGCCTCCTTGCCAAGAGCTTTTGGACTTTGAAACCTTACATCATTCCATCCATTTTATGCCTTAAGATATAGTTTTCCTTTATATAGCTTTCCACTATCTACATCTGGCAATCCTCCACCTCATACAGTAACACCCAAGCCTCTAAGGAGTTTTACAAGGAAGCCAATAGAATATCCATCTCTAAGTTAAGTTGATGAGTCATCATCTAATTACATCATGTGAAGTTGCCAGTGTTGAAACCTTTCCATCTCCCATGTGCAATATTCCTCTTCCATATACCATAACTATCATCCCTCTTTCATCCACCCTACTTCTAGATCCCCTTCCTTTTCCTACCATCATTGAAACCCCTCTTATAGATCCCCTTCCATGTCCTACCATCATTTAATCCCTCCCATTCATCAAATCCGTCCAATTTCTATCTTCATCTCCTACTCCTAGCATTACCCAAACCCCATCTAATGAACCTCTTGAGTCCATCCTCCATATACCCATCCCCATCAAAGAACCTAGCAACCTCCATATCACCTAGGGTGTCTTGCAGGAGTGTGGAGGTCATGAATCTACACTTGTATTTCTTGACAAGGTGCCAAAAGTTCATTCATATCTCTCTTTTCCTTCTAATTTAGGACTTGTAGCCTTTTTTAGCCCCAATTAGTCCTTTTTTCCTATCTTTCCAATATCATCCTCACCTTGTCTAAGCTCCATTAAACATCTTAGAACCATTTTTTTTGTACCTTCAATCAACCACAGGAAGAATCAACTCACTCTTATTAAATCCCTTATATCAGGGTATACAAAACAATGCTTATGATGAAGAATGATCAATAAAATATTCAATGACCTTCATGTCCTTGTATCTTCTTGCCCTCATATGATCTTGTTGTCATGTGTGTGCACTTCTTTCCATTTACAATATTATCTCATATTTCTAGCAATACTCTTTACTAATTTTATAGGGCTTGTCAGGGGTGAAATTTCTCAAGTTGATGATGCGATGCTTTCTGCCATTAACTTTGGCCTTGAGAGCTATGCATTATCATATTTTGCACACCTATCAAGTTTGCAATTTGATTTGAATTCATTATGTATCTTATTCATTCTTCTTATGCTATTTATGTTTTTTCTTTAGGGTACCCCACGTAGCTCGAGGTCAGGAGAAAAGGGAAAGAAAGCAGCTAGCACATCAAAACACAAAAAGGTATTAAATACAAGTCAAGTTTATATCTTGAATTTTATTATGAATGAATATATATACATGTACTTAACATTGATGAATATGTGGTGACTTTTATGTTGAATATATGTAGAAAGAATTGAGCTTTGCAGGGTTGATGAATGCACCTAACACTACTGATGTTCAAGATAGGGAAGAGGTAAAATTTCATATTTGCTTTCAATTAAATTTCATCATTGTGTCATAACATGTTATGTTTTTTCATCCAAGAATTTGTCAAAGTTGCCTCATCATTGGTGTTTTCTCCTACGAGTATAGGACATGCATCTTAGGTTAGGGTATGCATTTGATTTATATACATATTAAACAATTGCATTTACAAATGAGTATATGTATTTTTCAGTTTTATAGTAATTATCAGCAAAATTGGGTTATTAACATGTGTTAATTATCTTTTACCTATTACATCACCCTCCATGATTTCATACAAATCCTTTCTCATTTCATTTTTTTAAGAGTCCTTAGCATCAAATATGGGGTCAAACGCAACAAAGGTTTGAGGTATGCATGCATATTCTTAGTTGAAGCCCTCCAGTGATATCAATTTGGATGTCTTGTGTGTATGATATAAATCCATAACACCTACATCTACAATGCTAAAAAAATTATCACTTGCCATGTAGGTTGTGCCTCAGACCAGCATCGATTCATCAATGGTTATGCCTCCTACTAGAATGGGAGATCCAGCTAAGGTTGCAATACGTATTTCATTTTTTACTTTGTTTAGAAATCCCTAACACTGAAATGTCCCTTTTCTGATTTTTTTATGATATTTCAAGCCTCTAATCAGATCTTTAAGATCAAACAACCAATATTTCAAAGATCCACCAATTTCTCAATAAACCCCAAATCGGGTATGCCGGAAATAGTGCCAAAAACTTCACAGCTTCACATATTATTAATAAATCTGAAAGTGGACATTTTTTTATAGAAATTTCAGCAGCATAAAAGCCTAAAAAATTACATTTCTAGATCTGTATAACATTTACACAATAGCTCCCAAACAGAGGATAAAAACAATGCTCATCGGGCTCCCGAAAACAACATAGAATAGCCCGAAAACACCACAAAAACACTAATAATCTATCACAGAAGTATAATCACGACCAAATACATATATTCAGCTCTATTTTAACATCTAAAAGTCTGAAATACAGAAGCAACCCAAACTGATATGAAATACTCAACTGGAAACACCAAACTCTTACAAAAAAACACACCCGAAAACCCACAAATCTGCACTGTTCAGCACAAAGGAAAACTCTGCATGAGCATGCACATGGAATGGCTTTAAAATCCCATCCTTAGCCTTCCTATAAACTTGCAAACTCCCGTTCTTGGGTCTCCTTCTCCACAGGTTTGGCAGCCTCTGAAGAACAACAAAGAAATGAGCAAAAATCAAGTTCTGGAATGAGCCCAAAATGCCTCCAAACCCCTTAAAAGAGGGCATAATCCTAACTCACGTCCAAGTGGGGTTAATAAAACATATTTTAATAATAATTTTCATTTATTAGTCCATTAGCTTCCAAAGATTATCCCCTTTTTCCAAAACTTCACCTTTTTGGGCCTGCCTACCTTAGAAAATATTATTATTTTTAATTATTTGAAAAGGGGACATGACAAACACCTACTCTACAACTCTAACATTTTATCTCTTACCATACAGGTTGTGCCTCATAGGTGAGCATTGATTCATCAGTGGTTGTGCCTCCTACTAGCATGGGAGATCTAGCTCAAGTTGCAGTACGTTTTTTTTTTTTGTCTAATTAGAAATCCCTAATGCCTACTCTATAATTTTAACATTTTATTGCTTACCATACATGTTGTACCTTCATTCCAACACTAATTCATCAATATTTGTGCCTCCTACTAGTACGGGAGATCAAGCTCAAGCTCCAGGATATAATTTTTTTACTCTATTTAGAAATCACTAACACCTACATCTACTAACTTTTTATTACTTACCATACAAGTTGTGTCTCATAAAAAAAAATTCATCAATGTTTGTACCTAATACTAGTGCGGGAGATCCAACTCAGGTTCCAGTACATATTTGTTTTTTACTCTATTTAGAAATCCCTAACACTAATGTCTATAAATCCAACAGTTTATCACTTACCATATAGGTTGTGCCTTGTATTAGCATTGTTTCATCATTGGTTGTGCCTCCATGAGCACTGATTCATCGGTTGTTGTGTCTCCCATCGTCACTCTACCTCATTGTTTTGTTAGGAGTCATGCTTGTCCATGAAGGAGCCCATTACCGTTATCATTCAGTTCAAGTGTGAGACAAAGAGATGAGGTAATCAACAACTCAACTACCAACAATTTACAACCCAATTTTTAGTTATTTTCATATTATTTTTAGATAAGATATTTGATATAGCATTTTAATTTTTCTTTTGCAGACACTTAGTGAGCCATGCACTGCATCAAAGAGGTTGAGTTTTGATGATCCAACACAATCATAGATATTTATAGAGATATACATATGTAGTTGTGGTCATTACATGACATTGATATATATTCAAATTTTGTATTGTATATATTAGACATTTGTATTTGTGCACATTTGACATCAGTATTGCACACATTTGACATTTGTATTATACCTATCAGACATGGCATATTTTTGTAACTATATGATTGATATGGCACAATATTGTTCATTTTGATATACACAAAACTTGAATTTCCATCCAATTTGTTCATTGTGTGCATACAAAGTTGTACTTCATCCAAATTCAATGTAACATGTAATCAAAGTTCTACTCCATCCAAATTCAATATAACATGTAATCAAACTCGTATATGACTTATTTTGATGTAATAAGACATGAAAAGTAAAAACATGTAATGATTTCTACATTTGTGTCAAACTATTAAAATCATGCACTTATTTTGACGTATTTATATAAGCCCTTATCTTGTGGTTTGACCCCCATTTGGCATGTGTACTTAACCCAACATGGGAAATGATCAACCAAGAGAAATAGGTGCTCTTATAATGTTTTTTATAGCTTGCTAGATCTCCTTAGATGTGTAGGTGTAAGTTCCAAAAGGTTTTGTAAGCATTTTTCAGAATTTTCTTTGTTTGTCATCTTTGCAACAAAAGTTGCAATATGACAATTTTACATCTTTTTCTTGAAGAGTGAAAGGCCAAAGGTTTTTTTGGTTAATTCAGGATGTAAAAATTCTCAAAATGACACTTCCACAATGAAATGGTTGAATCAAATCAATTTTGGTGTTACGGGATCGAGTCACTGGAGCAATTAGCCTTACAAGGTCACCAACATTGCTTAGAGACCCTTAGGGACACTTCTATGCAATGTGCTCAATAATTTCCAAGGAACTCTATGGACAAAATGGAATTGGCACTATCCTAAACCTAGTCAACCATAGCTAATAGAGAAGATGATTCAATCTCAAGATGAACAGTTTGAAATATACACAAACTTGCTCATTTGAATTGAGCAACACTACAACTTTTGGAATTAAGCGAGAAAGGGATACCAAATCCAAACAAAGTTGGATCTCCTAAAACTTAGATAGGTTATTTTAGGGCTCAATAATGAAATCCTATAGCACCTTACCCTTTTTCAATCCTCACATGAGCTTGGACATATGCCCTCTTAAAGATCGTTGCCCAATGTTTCTTAGAGACCCTTAGGGATGCTTCTGTGCAATGTTCTTGATAATGTCTAAGGGACTATGTGGCCAAAATGAGGTTAACAGAAGCCTAAACCTAACCAACTGGAGCTAATGGAGAAGATGATTTGATCCTAGGATAAACAATTTGAAATTTACACAAGCTTGCTCATTCGAACTAAGCAACATTGTAGCTTTTTTCATTAGGAGAGAAAGGGATGCCAAATCCAAACAAAGTTGGATATCCTAAAACTGAGATAGGTCATTTTAGGGCTCAACAACACAATCTTGTAGCACTTGATCATTCATCAATGCCTCGCATCATCTCTGAGATATGCCCACCCAATATTGTTGCCCAATGTTGCTTAGACACCCTTAGGGACACTTTCGTGCAATGTGTTTGATAATGTCTGAGGGACTTTATGGCTAAAATGAGGTTAGCACTAGCCTAAACCCAACCAAAGAAACTTAAAGAGAATATTATTTGATCCTAGCATGAACAATTTGAAATTTACACAACCTTACTCATCTGAACTTGGCAACACTACAACTTTTGGCATTAGGCAAGAAAGGAATGCCAAATCCAAAAAAAAGTTGGATCTCCTAAAACTGAGATAGGTTATTGTAGGGCTCGATAACATGATCCTGTAGCACCTGGCCATTTATCAATACCTCACGCGATCTCATAGATATGCTCACTCAAAGATCATTTCCCAATGTTGCTTAGAATGAGAAGGTGAATAAGTGGGAGAGGGAGAGGAGTGGGAGAGGGGATGCAAAGGAGGTAAAGGGAGAGAGAGGAGAGGGTGAGATAGTGGGATAGGGGACAAAGAGGAGAGGATAGTGGGGATAGGGAGAGGGAGAGTGGAGAGAGTGGAGAAGGAGAGTGGGGCAGGGTTCACAAAGACCTATAAGGAATCTAAGGACATCAATTATGCAATATTGAAGCCAATTATGGCATTTGAATCTAATAATTCTAATAGAATGGTCAAATGTCCTTTGATTTTGGTGCATTAATATGGATTCAAGGACCTAATATTTGAATCTAAAGGTTGATTCTCATATCTCAATCCAATATAACATTTATTATATAGAACTAATCAAATAAGGTAAAGGAAAGAAGGATTGAGGGTTTTACATCATGAGGAAGCATGATTTGAGGGTATAAAGTTAATGCAAGGGTATAATAGCCAGTGATCTTCCTTAATAAGAGGTAATTTTTTGATTCAATGTTAATTACATATGTTTAATTAAAGGTTTACATTGAAAGAACCAATTCTGGAAGTGATTGGAGAGTGGATTTCTAGAAGGCCCTAGTTTTTGGGAGTAAATGGTGAGGGTTTGATGGTTGGAAATGTTTAAAAGGCCAAGAAGACTTAAAACCTATTGAAGTTATGGTGTTGACATCTAATTAGATACTGTATAAAGCTGGGGAATTAGGGGTTAAGGATAAAGATTATTTTCTTTGTAAAAGTGGCATATTTTAAGCTTAAAAAGGGGTGCCATAGTGTGGTCCAGTGAGGACACAGTCCAAAACAACACTATCCAATATTTTTATACATTGTAGAGAAGCCAAATGGGTATCCAAATATATAATTTATTTTCCTAATGTTTTGGGAAATTGGGTAGAAAAACTCAAGAGGATAATATTGGAGGGCTAATTGGGGCTTATTGGCCTAATAGGAGCAAATTGGGGATTGGTGATAAACCCATTTCCTAAGCCTAAAACCTATTGAAACACTTCAAGTCATACATATACAAGTGATCCAATTCATTTGGAGCATTAGGTAAATCTTTGTTCAAGATTTGACCTCTTGGGGCCATCTAACTATTGTAACAATATACAAAATCAATTCCATAAAATACATGTCTTCAACAACCAAATTTATAACCATAACAATATACAAAATTTATATCTCTTATTCATTTTATATATAAATTTGGTATCTAAATATGAACGTCTTACATCTCTTATCAGTTTTTTATACAAAATATGGCATCTAAATATGCATAACTTACATGTCTTCTTTTTATATATATACAAAATTTGACATCTAAATATGCATGTCACTATGAAGTTAAGAAATTTCTCGTGAGATACATAAAAATTTCTCAAAATTGTTCTACCATATGTAGAATGATTCAGCTATATAGCACACAATCAATCAAGGGAGCCTTTTGGATCAGTTCTAACCCTTATTATATCAAGTAATGCCTAGTGATTAGATTCATGAACTTTCCACAACTTCTTTTTAAGAGGCCTACCACAATACGATATCAATTGAATATTATTTACAATGGTTGAAGTTGATGAAAGATCAACCCCACAACTCCCAAGAATCATGTGTATGCAAACACCTATCACAGAAAGAGAGGAGCAAAAGCTATCGAGGCTGGAATTCCCATATCCAGAGATGAGACATTCTTGATGAGCAAAAAGAGAAATTGCTATTAATCAAAAGTGAATTGATCAGTGTGTAAATTACAAAGAGAGATCAATCCTTATAAAAGGATATCAAAACCCTAAAAGGTAAAACCTAGGTTGCATGATAATAATTAATAAAAGAATTAATTATTATATGCATAAAGTTTAGATTAAGTAGAACAGAGTTAATTAGAAAATATTTAATTACTCTAATAATAACAATAAGGTTAGAGTAATGAATAATATGTCTATGTGTCTCAAAATCCTCAAACAACAACATGCTAGA